>WARS01001497.1:3540000-3858085 GCA_008933995.1 Datnioides undecimradiatus | reverse complement strand
ATAGCCAAGATCCAGGTTTTGTACAGTGACATTGAGAGTGTACTTAAGATTAGCGGTGGTTTGAGCGCTCCTTTTAAGGTTCAGAGGGGAGTCAGGCAGGGCTGCTCCCTGTCCGGCATGCTCTACTCTCTGGCCTTAGAGCCCCTCCTGCACCGCCTGAGGACAGACCTCTCTGGGGTCCAACTCCCAGGTTGTGAGAAGGTTTTTAAATTGTCTGCCTACGCTGATGATGTGATCGTCCTAGTAAACAAACAGGTTGACATTGATGTTTTAGTGATGAATGTTAATAATTTTAGCCTGAAAAGTGATGCACTGATTGTTGGTGAGGGGTTAAGGAGGGAACTGATTTTGCGCTGGGGGGCTAACATGGAGACACAACAGGACTTAGATATCTGGGCTTGCACCCAGCAGGGGATATGAGGGCTCTGTACACCAAAACACACTGGGGCAACACATGTTGGAGAAGGTTGAAGGAAGAATGAAAAGGTGGAAATGGATTTGCCCAAACTGCCCCTGTCTTTTAAAGGTGGGTCATTTTAATCATCAACGCTTAGTGTCCTCCATGCTCTGGCATTGTCTGTCGTGCCTGGACCCTCCAGGTGACGGTGGTTGGGACTAGCTGAAACTCTGTTTTTAATGGACCTCGCAGTCTAAACTGGAGGATTGCGAGATTTTATCGTGGACTTTTTTTGGAGTGTGGGCCTGTTCTTCACCAAAGAGGCTTCAGAGCTGCAACTTGCTGTTCTGGCTCCTGCAGGAGCCGCTGGTCTTTGGAACCCACTTCACCACCCCGTGTGCAGTGGGATCTTCTGTACTGACACGGCTCTGCTCTGCGGGCGTCTTGACTCTGGAACATGTTGGTCCAGCGGTGTGATGCACAACTGGACGTGCTGCTAACTCTGGCCTCTCGCCTCGGGTTTAGCTCTGTCAGGTCATCTGTCAGATGCTCAGCACCTGGAAACATCAGCTGACATAACAAGGCTGACCTATTGGCTGCACACGGTGACTGACATCGTGTCCTCCTGACTACACTGACCTGTTTCCAGAGCTGAGGATGAGCCTGATTTTTAAAAACTGTCGCAAGGTGTCTGCTGGAACTGAGTAGTCCTACAAGAGCCCCTTTCCTGTTGACCAGGTAGGTATGTACAGACTAATGGTGAAGAAGGTTTTAAACAGGTCCAAACTGAATGGTCGGCTCCAGACACTCCGTGGAGGAGCTCACCTGGCTCTCGGCGGGCAGGTGAGGCTTACCTGAGTGGGCTGTATAAGCCACCGCTAACCAGGAGAGCTGCAGACCTGCAGTGGGGAGCTTCTGCATGGCAGCGTAGCTGTCCAATGCTGTCTCATTGTTAATCAAGCGTGTGTGGCTTGTCCTTTCTGCCTCAGAAACAGTCTTCCACTGCTGTGCACTGCTGCAGACTTGGCCCTTGTTCCTGCTGCAGCAGGTCTTCCAGCAGGTTTGGGGAGGTGTTCTCCTGCAGGTCTTCATACTGGGATGCAGGTACAGTGAGTGTAGACACAAGTGCCAGCTGCTTCAGACTTTTATTCTGGGACAGGCCAAGCTGGCTGTTTATGTGAGCAGGAGGAATAAGATGGAGTGCTAATGTGGCTGACGAAATGTGAGGCGTGTTCGTCAGGATGGTGAAGAGCCAGACTTGCCGCGTTGACTTCAGTGCCGTGCCGTCAGTGACGTTCAGGCGTTTGTTGATATCTGGTGTCTGGGAACATCCTGTGCTCTGTTGCTGAAAATCAGCTGATCTTTGGAGGCTCATGCTTAGCTGAATCTCTCTGTTGCTCAGTGTTTGTTTGTTTTACAGAGAATGACCTTGTTTTGTTTTGTTGGTTTGTATTGGATTTGTTTTGAAAATGTGTAAATAAAGAGTGTTTGAAAAATCAAAAATCTCTCTCTCCCCTCCTGTCTCTCTCTCTCTCTCCCCTCGACTCTCTCTCTCCCTCTCCCTCTGTCTCTCTCTCCTCCTGTCTCTCTCTCCCCTCCTGACTCTCTCTCTCTCTCCCCTCCTGTCTCTCTCTCTCTCCCCCTCTGTCTCTCCACCCCTCCTGTCTCTCTCTCTCTCTCCCCTCCTGTCTCTCTCTCTCTCTCCTCCTGTCTCTCTCTCTCTCTCTCTCTCACCCCTCCTGTCTCTCTCTCTCTCTCTCCCCTCCTGTCTCTCTCTCTCTCTCCCCTCCTGTCTCTCTCTCTCTCTCCCCTCTGTCTCTCTCTCTCTCTCGCCCCTCCTGTCTCTCTCTATCTCGCCCCTCCTGTCTTTGTCTTTCTCTCTCTCCCCTCCCGCCTCTCTCTCTCTCTCGCCCCTCCTGTCTCTCTCTCTCGCCCCTCCTGTCTGTCTCTCTCTCTCCCCTCCTGTCTCTCTGAATGGAAACTTGTGGAGTGCCGCTTTATAAATAAAGCTGGAGTGGAGTCGCTCAAAGTGGATGGGCGTGTGTCATGTGTGTCATGCGTCGTGGTGGCGTTTACCTGGTGGAGCGCACCATCCGGGCCAGCAGTGTCCTCTTCTCCTCCAGAGTGAACTGCATCACCCCGAATATCCAGCTTCTGCCTGATCCTGACACTGCTCCAGAGTGGTTGTGATGAACATGAACTCCCCCAATGTGCTTTGACAATTGCGACATCTGTGACACACACAGACACACAACAACACACAGACACAGACACAACAACAGACACACACAACACACACAGACACACAACAGACACAAACAACAACAGACACACAACAGACACACAACACACAGACACACAACAACAATGATTTCTTGTTTAAGCAGACTCTTCACTGAAATGCTGAACTGTGCGTGAGTGTGAAGGTGTGTGTGTGTGTGTGTGTGTGTGTGTGTGTGTGATGTGTGTGTTCACCTCCAGCCTGCAGATGATCTCATGGCGTCCAGCTGGGTCTCGAGCCTCAATGAAGGTGGTGGTGGGCAGCCTAAACACCTTGTCCAGGTCAGACTCATCCAGACCGTAGAAGCCTACATGTCCCATGATGCACCATGGGAAGGAAGGAGGGTGCAAGGAGAAAAAAGAGGAAAGGAGATGAGAAAAGGTTGAATGTTGAAGATGAATTGGGCATCACAGAGGCGAGGCAGAATGAAAACATGCAGGTGAGGTTAATTAATGAATAAACAAGCAGACAGACAGGCAGAGAGAGAGAGACAGGCAGACAGAGACAGGCAGAGAGAGACAGGCAGAGAGAGAGTGAGAGAGACAGGGAGAAAGAGACAGGCAGGCAGGGAGGGAGAGAGAGGCAGACAGACCAGACAGACAGACATAGAAACAGACAGAGAGAGAGAGAGACAGACAGAGAGACAGGCAGACAGAGAGACAGACAGAAGGCGAGACAGGCAGACAGAGAGACAGACAGAGAGAAGCGAGACACAGACAGCGACAGACAGAGAGAGAGAGACAGCGAGAGACAGACAAAGAGAGAGACAGACAGAGAGACAGGCAGACAGAGAGACAGACAGGATGGATGAGGACGATGAGTCAGGTCAACATCAGTCAAACGAGTCAAACTGAGTTGAGACGTCGTTAGTGACTAGATTAGTACAGCTTTCCAATCAGCAGGTGGACATCTGCCCAGTGGTTCTCCCTCCAGAACCAAAAGCAGGAGAACATGTGGAACACGCCTGGCGTCTGTTCCTGTTCAGAGTTCAGACCTGCTGAGGTCTGAATCCGTGGTGCAGGACAGTAATCCTTAAGCTCAGTATCATAGTGAAGTCCATGTGATCTGCAGCATGTGACAACGACCTGTGACCTTCAGGATCATCCAGAGAGCTCGCTCTCACGTTCAGTGGTGCTACCTGCTTCTGACTGGCTGCAGATCAATCGATCGAATTGAGGTGAGGAGGTGACGACACTGAAGCTGCTCCTCAGATTAATCCCAGGTTAAAATCATATTAAACCCAGGTTAAACTCAGATTAAACCCAGGTTAAATTCATGTTAAACCCAGGTTAAACTCAGATTAAGCAGGTTAGCGCCAGATTAGGCGATCCAGGGAGACAGAAACACGACTCTAAGAATTTATAAAACATCTAATCATAACATTCAGGGAGGTAGTGTGGGCGCCCAGCAGAACAGAGGGAGCAAGAGAACCCAAACAAGCTGTTGCTGCTGCTGCTCTGTTCTTCCATGTTGTTGAGTTGTTGTTCTCTATTGATCTATTTTCACCACATGCTGCTGTTCTATATGTTCTACATGTTGTTGAGTTGTGTTCTACATGTAGATCTGTGTTCCTCCATGATCTCAGGTGTTTCCTCAGGTTCAGACTCAGAGACTCCAGTGAATCCAGATCAGCTCTGTGATCGGCTTCACTTCCTGTCTATGGCGTCATCGCCTCCTCTCTGTGCATGTGTCAGTGTTGTGTTTGCGTGTCAGCAACTTGATCGCTGACTCTGGATCAGCTGTAGACACATTTCTGTGTGTGGCAAGCGATAAACTGACTCTGGATCGCTGTAGACACATTTCTGTGTGTCAGCAGCGATAAACTGACTCTGGATCAGCTGTAAGACATTTCTGTGTGTCAGCAGCGATAAACTGACTCTGGATCAGCTGTGAGACACATTTTCTGTGTGTCAGCTTGATAAACTGACTCTGGATCATGTAAGACACATTTCTGTGTGTCAGCAGCGATAAACTGATGGATCAGCTGTAAGACACATTTCTGTGTGTCAGCAACTGATAAATGACTCTGGATCATGTGTGTCAGCAGCGATAAACTGACTCTGGATCAGCTGAAAGACACATTTCTGTGTGTCAGCAGCTTGATAAACTGTCTGGATCAGCTGTAGACACATTTCTGTGCTCCTCTTTTCAGCCGCTGCTTGTTTTAACTCTGTATCTATGAAGCAGATGAGAGGGAAAGGATTTTAGTCGTCGGGGCGTCTGGATCTGGTTATCAGAGAAACAAAGCTGAGCAAGCGTTAGCAACAACATGGGACCTCTTTCTGGTGTGAGTCTAATAAAAAGTGATTTAATGTGTTGGTGCTGTTCTCTGTCCTGCTGTCGTCCGCAGCAGCTTCATCTGCTCCTGCTGGGAGCCGCCTGTCAGCAGCAGCCTTACTCACCTGGGAGAGCGGACTGAGGCAAAAGTGTTGTTGTCGGGCTGAGACTGGGGCTGGGCTGGGACTGGGGCTCTAGAGCCTCTTTAACATTTAGAGCAGCAGCAGTGGCGTGTTCATGACAGCAGTGACTCAGCTGGAACATGTGATATTGGGGGGATTATGGAGTAATATGTTCTGCCCTTCAGGCTGATTATGGGACAGTTAGACAGGATGTGTTATGAACAGAGGAAGATGAAGAGAAGGAGGAGGGTGGAATTGTGTGTGTGTGTGTGTGTGTGTGTGTGTGTGTGTAGCAGAAACACATCTGTCGCCGCCCACGATCAATAAACTTAGGTAACACTTCGACAGAAGGCGAGAACAGCCAATCAGAGAAACTGACACAGTTCATCGCGATCATGCAGGAAGCAGCAGAAAGGAAACACCACTGTGGCACCGGCAGATCCACAGGGCTCCACAGCCAGGCAGCCAGGAAGCAGAGCCTCTGTGCAGACATGGCGGACACATCACTGTGCAGCCTTATTCACTTCCCTCACTTCTTTCCTTGCCCTATGAGAGGACTGTGCAGACATCACCCGCAGCTCTTAGATGCTACCCCAGAACTGTGCAGGCGTGCCCTTGGCAGTACAGAGCGCTACCCCGGCTAATGCAGGCGTCACCCCATTTCTTGTAGATGTGCCCCAGACTGCATGAATGTCACGCAGCTGAAAACATTGACTATTTGCTCTTTAACTCTTCAAGCGGCTGAGCTTCAGTTTACGGCGCCCAGACTGATTCACAGTTTGCTTATCTGATGTAAAATTGATCTGGGAATCGTGATGAATCGATCAGCAGCCACATTTCATTGGTCTGCCCTGTAGCAACACTGGTTTTACAGATGATCTGTCGTTTGAGCTGAATCTGTTTTTGCTCGGTGCGGCTCGTCGAGCGACTGCCATTGTTAAGACTAACATTATTAACGAGCTGTTAAAAGACAAATAACTAGATTTATTACATTTATCACCTCTGCACGTTTCAAGCTAAAGCCTTGTGATTGGCTGATATCAATACTTCCTTATTGATGAGTCAGCGTTTGCTGCAGCGCAGCATCTGGATCAGCGTGGTGGATCATGTCTCAACAAGGCCACTGTACAGTAAAAACCCTGAGCTTTCATCCAAACAGGAATCAGGTTTCTGTTTTACCTGAAGATGTGTGAGCCACTTCTACAGACATCAATAATCAGGGGAATGCTCCAGTCGCTGCGAACATGGAGGCACAGGTAAACACACCTGATCTGAAGCGTTTCGCTGAAATACAGCCAATTGTTTTTGTTTACTTCATGAAGGATTGTGTAATTTTACGTTTTGAACAGTTCTGTCGCTACAAAGTGTTCGTTGGCTATAATGACCCGTTTATGTCCAGAGCTGTTTTTCTATAGAAGCCCAGGATGGACAAACCAAACCCGAGCTCAGGAGGCGACTCTCTGGCGTGTTAACCTCGCGGCGCCCGGTGTTTTCATAGACCTACTGAGGCGAAACAACATTGCTTGCTCTTTGTTGTGATCAGCTGCACATTCAGTGTTTTGAGCTCAGACTGGCGCTCTTTTGATGACATCATCTTGTCCCGCCCTCTTCTTCTGCAGCAGTATACCAGGTTTAAAGTTTGTTAGTTACTTAGTTAATGATAGAAACCAGCTGCTGTCTGACTGTCAGGAGGTTCCTCCTGATGTTCTTCATAAGGCAACAGTAGCAACGTCTGCCTGTTTGATCTTGGATCATGTTAAACTGTGGTTTCCATCAGACCTCTGCAAACTCTTCCACTGTTCACTGGGCACAGCAGAGCATTGCTGGCTTGCCTACAAGCTAACAAGGCTAACTACAGAGACCTGAAGACACAGGAGACTCAGAGCAAGCAGCTGCTTGGAGCTTCAACATCAGAGCAAAGTCGATTCATCTTGAGTCACATGAGTCTGAGGTCCTCCTGTGTCCTGAGGTCTCATAGGGACGTTTCACCTCGGTCAACCTCTGATATCAACACAGTAACAAAAGAAAAAATTGTTTTACCATTTTCTTTAACTTTTATTCATATCTGACACCACAGCAGCTACTAAAATGCTCAAACTGTCGTGTGTCTGTGTGTAGCAACACTGCACCTGTCTGATAAAAGCAGTTCCTGCAGAAACCAGTTCTGTGACTCCACACTGACTGTTCACATCAGGACTAACAGGAGCCTGATGGTTCGTGTCTGCATCCATCGTTAATTAAACCACATTAATCAGGTTCATGACCGTCTGTGACTGAACTCACATCCATAGTCTGTCTGACAGTATTTACATCTGAGTACAAACAGCAGAGGGAGGCTCGTCTCTGTGTTACGTTAATACACTCCTGCAGACACAAGCTGATAAAAGACACTGAACGGATGAAGTATCACTCATTTCACCTTCTAGTGCAGAGAGCGTCTGCAGGGATCCAGGTGGCGGGCCTGCTGTGCTGGACTGACTATGGTCCAGCAGACAGCAGAGTCTGACAGCAGGAGCTCCTGCAGACGTCACCTCAACACTGCAGCAGTGAAAACACTAAAGAAGACACTACAGTTGAACTACAGGCTTCACAGCACTGGGCATGGTTGTTCTCGTACCTCCAACCGTCAGGACTCTCAGCCTCTCCTTGAACACAGCCACGTCTGGAGGGGGCAGCAAAGGGAGAGACACCCGGACACCGTTAGTGACCTACAACCCTCTACAACCCGACACCCAAGGCCATTTCATCCCACTGTCACAGCAGACTACAGCTAGGAGAGCACAACGCCAGCCCGGCACCTCAGTGTCGCCACCACCTTCTGATCTTCATAATGAAAGTCCAGGCGTTTGGTTTGTTACAGGTCTGAGATCAGACTGAGGGGGTGGAGAAAGAGAAATGCATTCAACACCATGCTGGGGTTCAAAAGTCCTCCAAGACAGAAGCAACGCCACAACCAACCCGCCGAGGTACCCCCAACAGAAGCCAATCTGCACCTCCCGACAGAAGGATGGACCCTGAACTCCAACACCTGATGTCGAGTTTGACCACGAGCAGCAGAGAGTCTGAGCTCAAGAGGAGAGTCACACTCTGCAGCTTCTACCACAACCTCAATGATGGGTTATTGAAACCGTCTGCGCCGTCTGAGCGGGAGTTAAGCAGCACTGCAGCCGATGAGCGGTTAGTGGAGACACAGCAGAGACGCAGCAGAGACAGACCAGGTCCTGATGTGTTTATAGAAACAGGTCGCTGAGCAAGATGCAGGAACCGCACTGAACTGACAACTGACCCGACAAGCCGTCGGTCCAAGCAAAACAAACAAACAAAAGTAACCCACATCGCTGCTTCCTTTAGTTCCTCTGGTAAATATAAGCAGCTGGAAATCAGCAGTACACAAAAAATCAGAGCTCTCTACACCACTGCTGCTCAACAGGAAGGAGACTGCTGATTGGTCAGAACACAGCAGCAAACTGACCCCAGGTCAGAGGACAGGAGGTCTGCAGTTCATAGCTAAAATGAACTGTAAGCAATTTATAGTCAGGAGGAAGTGATTTAATCATTATTATTATTCCCATATTTATCTTCTATCCTTCGACCCTCTCTACAGAATGGGCTCAGATAAACAGGATTTTATCATGTTATTTGTTGTTTTTCTGTGTTTCCTGTCTGTTTCTCACCTTCTAACCCCTCAGATCTGACCTCTGACCCCATGAAGGCGTCTGGACACGAAGGCTGAGACTCATCTCAACATTCCCATAACCAATGAAAGACAAGTGATGTTCATAAGCTCTCCTCCATGTGTTTCCATTTAAAAACAGTGGCAGCAGCTTGTAACAATTAGCCAATCAGAAGTCACCATCACACAAAAGCTAACACAGCTGGCGCCAACCACGATGAAACAGAAGCCCAAATGACCATAGCACCACCTCACATGCTGCATAAACAACAGCAGAGTTAGCATGAAGCTAACAGCCCAACACTATCACATTCATTTAAAGGACGACAAGCTGATCTGAGATCAGATGATCTCTGCCGACCAAACAAACTCCAGGTGTGTCTGGGGCTGATGATCGAATCACATGACCCTGGGTAGCAGGTGACTCACAGCTGACTGTGAATCAATCAACCGATGTTTTTACGTGTCCTGCAGACTTTTTAAAGTACAGGAAGGTTCCTGGAGCTGATCTCAGGAGAGAGGGTGAGTTAGGTGTACGAGAACGTTTCAGGAGCATCTGAGCGACTGGCAAAGCTTCAGGTCTTGTCAGCCGTTTCTGAAATGTTCGCTGTACGAGAGGACGGTGAACCAGGTCAGAGCACAGACGCAGAAACTGTTATTGTGCACAAGAAGGTTCTCCTGATGCACAACAAAGTTTGAGTCCGTGATGAAGAAACGATCCCGAGCAGCTTCACATGAGAGACAGAGCCAGGAGGAGTGACAGGGAGCAGCAGGAGGGACAGACACGTTCTGGGGTTTCTCAGGGGTTAGCTCCTCACCCAGCTTGTCGGAGGATGTGATAGTGTCAGTGGGACACACGAGTCCAGATCGGCGTCCATGATGCCGAGGGGGTCCAACTGGGCCACGTGGTGCCCTCGAATCTACAGGGAGGGACAACAGCACAGAGCCCACCCAGAGGAGGAGGAGACGAGGAGAGGATGGAAGGAAACGAAGGAGAGGGTGAAGATGAGGAAACAAGATGCAGCGAGAGTTGGGAGGAGGTGGAGGGCCGAGTGGATGAGAAGCAGGATGGAGTGAACGAAGGGAAGGATACAGGAGAGGAGGAGGAGGAGCGCCGTACAGAAGGAGGACGAGGAAAAGGCAAAACCAGCAAAACAAGTTCGAAACACAAGAGAAGGAAGAGTCGGACAACAGAGTTCAAAAGAGGAGCAAAGGAAGGAGAGATCAGACAGGGGGGGGGGGAGAGAAGCAGCATTAACACAACAGGCTGAAACAGTTTGTTCTGTCGTTCTCACCGGCGATCCTGAAACCCGGTGTTCTAGGAGCATCATCAAAAGTTCTGGCCCCTGATTCCCAGAGGATCCAACTGGGCATTGTGATGCCCCATCACCTGCGCGCACACACACACACACACACACACACACACACACACACACACACAGACACAGAGACAGGGCACACACACACACACAGGACAATACAGACACAGGCACACAGACACACAGAGACACACACACACAGACAGACACACACACACAGACAGACACAGACACAGAGACACACACAGACACAGAGACACACACACACACAGAGACACAGAGACACACACACACACACAGACACAGAGACACACAGAGACACAGACACACAGACACAGACACACAGACACACACACAGACACACAGGCACACACAGACAGGCGCGCGTGCGCACACACACACAGGCACACACAAACCTGGTTACCATGACAGACTGGTCTGACCAATGGAGGTCTTCATAGGTCCAGATTACAGATTACTCAGTGTGATCCTGAACCGGAACAGTCCAGGTCCAGGTGGGCAGATCTACACTCCATCAGCTCAGACTCCAGAGAGCTGCTCAGCTTCATCCTCATATGGAGTTGTCTCTCTCTCTCTCTCCCTCACACACACACACACACACACACACACACCTGGACCTGCAGGACCTGTGCCGACCTCCCCTTGGTCCATCAGGATTCAGGGTTTCTCAGCCTCCTGAGACCCTCAAACACAGAAACCTGTTTACAGTGCACACACGGTAGGTCCAGAGCCAGAGGTTGAGAAACTCTGATGAAATCAAGTTTGAGACACAGAAAGACAAACATCACATCCGACTATTAAACAATGAAAGATAACGTCTCATCTGATCATCACTGAGATCAACGGCTGAACAGTCTGATCAGTGAGGAGCTGAGCGCTGCGCTGCAGGTTTCAGTCCCGGGTCAAACGCGCTCAAACGCTCGGCTGGACGCTCTTGGGTGGCGGGGCCATCAGTGTGTTAACATGATGACTCTGTGACTGAGACTCAGAGCTGGAGCTCAACTGTTACTCTGGCAGCTCCGTAAACAAACAGAACCACGCCGGTTCTGGTTCCTCCTTCGTTAGTCAGCCACAGACCTGAGGGCTGGACTCTAAAGTCCAGGACTGATGAACCCAGAACCACCTGCCTGGAGAGAGTTCAGGTGAGGAGAGAGAGGCGTGCACAGGTGTTGTACTAACAACGCGAGGTTATCGGTGTGTGTGTGTGCCTGTTAGGCCTGATGAGGGACTGAACAGCCAGGTGATCCTCCACCAGCTTCTCCCATTGGGTTGAGCTCCAGCCACAGAGAGCTGAGGCGGCAGACCATGCTGACAGACCCAGAGGAGACTGGTAGGCGGCACCGGGAGGAGCGCCGGCGTTAGCGTTCCTGAAAAACACGTCCCACGACTGGGGGGGCACAAACGGGGAGATGGTTAATTAAGCCGACGAGGAGCCCCTGTGATGGTCCTGTGATCACTGAAATGGATTAAAGATTAGTGATCGAGACACGTCAGAGATGATTCCCTCAAGAGATGATCTTTGGTGTCAGGGTGAGTCATGATGATCTACGATTGGTGCTGCTTCTTCTTGCGTCGCATGTGATCCAACTTAACCGTATAGACTAAATCTGAACTGCTTCTTGTCACTGCAGCTGGTCTGAATGCCCTGCCCAGCTGAGACACACACACACACACACACACACACACACACACACACACACACACACACCAGTCTGTTTCCCAGTTCCTGTGCTACATCTGGTTTCCACTTTCCTGTGGTTCTTCAGCCATTCTGGACTCATGACTCAGACCCTGGTCTACACAAACATCTCATCAGCTGCATGAACTCACCACCATCACAGACAAATGCTCTCCTGCTGCAGCTCTGCTCCACCTCTGCAGGCTTCATGAATATCAACATCATCCATGTTAACTCATCACCACAGCTGTCAGTGACACTATTTACTCCTCCACCACGTCAGAGTGTGACCGGTCTGAGCCCACCACATTCATCAGGCATCTTAGTTGCTGGGGTGTTTACGTAAGGCGACTGCAAACTTTTCAAACTGAAATCACAGTGAAATGATTTGAAACTTGTTCCTTCAGCTGCAGCAGAGACAGATCAGCATCAGCAACATCCATTAATCTGCAGTAATCTGACAGGTATGTGCCGCTCTGCTGCAGGGTGAGAATGGCACGTACATAGAGCCGATGGTACGCCTCAGTTCGACAGGAACCTCCACTTTGCTCAGGCAAACATCACGTATGAAGCTGCGGGTCCAGTCCGACTGGTTCCAGCAGACACACGACACGTCGACACGCTCCAAACACCTGAATGACTCAGCAATATTCACTTTTTTATTCACCACAGGAATCATCTGTCGCCAGAGTCATAAAGTCTAATAAAGTTTAATATCAGCTTGTTAAGCGGAGCTCGTTAAGCAGAGCCTGTAGCTGCAGGCTGTAAATGAACTGGATCATTCGTTTTGAACCGCTTAGCCCACAAACACAACCGAGTCAATCCAGCAGCTTCTGACTGAAAACTGAGCCTCACATCAAACCTGTGACACCGTGACTTCAGTTATTATTAATTAATTCCGTCACGTAAACACAAACAACCTGGGTTTAAACGCCTGATGACTCTGGAAAAGGTGGCTCTGGTCCTGCTGAGTCAGCAGTGTATCTGCTGTGTGAGTCAGAGTCAGTGTGTGGTGATGTGTTGCTGTGACTCCAGAGTCTCTGCTTTAATACAGTGATGTGTTGCTGTGACTCCAGTCTCTCTGCAAACGTGAAGCTGAGTCTCTGCTTTTAATACAGTGATGTGTTGCTGTGACTCCAAGTCTCTGCAGAGCATTGGTCTCTGCTTTAATACAGTGATGTGTTGCTGTGACTCCAGAGTCTCTGCAGAGCATTGAAGCTGAGTCTCTGCTTTAATACAGTGATGTGTTGATGTGACTCCAGAGTCTCTGCAGAGCAGTGAAGCTGAGTCTCTGCTTTAATACAGTGATGTGTTGCTGTGACTCCAGAGTCTCTGCTTTAATACAGTGATGTGTTTCAGAAAGCAGCTTCTGACCTTTGCAGAGTCACATTGCTGCTGAGTCGCTGCTCAGTCACAGAGAGAAGCTCTGTTTCACTAACTGTACTTGAGTAAATGTACTCAGTTACATTTCTGCAGCAGACTGCAGCTGGAAGACAGGCAGGGTGACTGGGATGATAATGCAGACTCATTACTTCCTGCAGCTGTCAGACTGTCACAGGACGTCATGCTCTTACTGTGAAGGAGCAGCAGGAAGTCCACACTGAACCTGTATCATCGAGCCACTCGGAGACGAGAGTTCCTGTTAGGGAAGCTGCTGTTGCCAATCACACACACACACACACACACACACACCTGACTGGCACTCATTCCTGAACATCCCGCCCTGGCTAAAGATGAGCAGGAGAGGCTGTCTTGCTGCATTCACATTGGACAGTGCAGCAGCTCCATCATGTGACTGAGCTTCAGGAGGTTATTATTAGCCTGGTTGTCCTTTGACTCAGTTAAATTAGTGTGGGGTGAAACAGCTCCGTTTGGTCCTGCAGGAGGGCACCTCCTTCACAGGGCACAGGGCTCTTCTCATGTCAGAACAGGATTTCATTAACCGTAAAAAGTGGATTAACCCTTTAAAAGTTACACACTGCAAAGCTTCTTTTTAACGTGTTCATTTAGTTGTTTATATGCCTGTAACATGAAAACAAAGGTAATGTGATAATGTCTCCCTGCAGCACTGAGGGAGCCACTGATCTACAGTGACACAAGCTAAACTTGAAACACACTGATTTGCTGAACCACACTGTGCCAACACACACACACACTCAGTGAGTACGACCCCTTCAGTCCTACACCCACCCTCACTGACACGTCCTGCAGAGGATGATAGGACTCAGAACAGAAACGCTGGGGACAGTCGAGTTACATTCATTCCACCATGTTCACTGAGTTACATCATTCGATGTCTGCTTACTGAAGCTGTGCGCTGAGGTGTGCGTGTTTCTGAGATTCAGCACTTGTAGACTGATGACCATGCGCCAGCTAACACATGACCATCAAACTGTTTTCCTCCACAGCAACGAGGGGCTCCACTCATCCTTACCTTGTGAACACTCTTGGGGTTCTCCAGCCAGGCGTAGTACATCTCCTCCACATAGTTGGTGCTCGTCCCATTCAGGAACGGCTCCGAGGCCACGGGTGCAGAGTAGCACCTGATTGGCTGAAACGTCCTTGTGCCTCCTGTAGAGGTGACTGTGATTGGCCGCTGCTGGCCGAAAGTCTGAGCCGCCTGCGAGGTGGTGAGCGGACGCAATCGCGCCGCACAAGTCCTTAAACGATGCATCAGCAGTCCTTAAAGTATCACACACACACGTGGTGGTGGTGGTCAGTCAACGGGGCGGACGTCCTCAACCTCAGAACGACGACGGGATGAAAACTTACACAAAAGAGAGGGATGAAGGAAACACCCACTGTCCACTGGTCCGTTTGTCCACTGAGAGAGAGTCAGAGAGACATACAGAGAGACAGACAGAATCAGAGAGACAGACAGGGCAGAGGGGTGTTAACACATAAGCTGATGTGTGAACTGACACAGTGACAAACTCTTGATTCACGCAACCGTGTGTGATCTGTGGACGGCAGAGCGCTGCAACACGCGTCTCATGTTTCTTTGATTTGATTAAAGAATCATTTTCCTGGATCCTGTCGATCTACAGAGCTGCTGTCTGTGACTGAAAAAATAATTTTCCACGTTTCTGTGAGTGAGCAGAGTGTTTGTTTTAATAAATGAAATAAAGTCAGAAACATGATTAAAGCTATAAATTGAATTTTGAGTACATTCAACAAAACAAAATACCAATAGTAATGAGTGTAGTCATAGACCCGCTCTGTTTTGTAAGAGATGCCATGAGATGACTTTGTTGTGAATTGGCACTATATAAATATAAACTGAATTGAGCTGAACTGAATTAATTCAAACATTTCCCACAGTCCTGTTTGATCCAAGAAATAACTTGCCCTGCATGCTCTGATGCTGCTTTCATTATGAGAACTCGGCGCCTACCGTGTCCTTTAAGCTATTGAAATACCAGTGAAAGTTTTAGAAAAACTACGTTGGAACGTTTTTGTTCTCCTGGAGAATAACGCACACAAAAATACATGTGTATGTTTAATCTTGTTCGAATAGGGGCCAAATTCTGTATCCATAAATGTAAATTTACAGACAATAGCAAAGAGTTCAAACAATATGTTTACTCAATTCAACAGGATAATAGAACTGTAACAGCTCGTACTGTTAAATTACTTCTTTATCTTGGCATTAAACTTCAGCCATAGAAACTACACTTTCTAGTGTTTTATTGAGCATTTCTTTTTGTGTATGTTAATGAACTCTAACCATCTGTAATAAAGACGGAGAAGTTGTGAAAACCTGAAGAAGACTTTGGTTCCAGTAACAAACGTGTCTGAGGTTATTTCCAGTGAGACAGACCTGAGAAACGCTCAGCTGGAGTTTGCCTGCCTGTGTTTTGACCTTGTTGGGTCTCCCTACCTGCCTCCATTCTCCTTCCTTCACCCCTGCATGGACACACCCGCCACTTGCCTTCCCGGTCTGATGATTGGCTGTCATAGAGAAATCCCGCCCAGAAATTGGATTTCACATCTTTGCTATTGGCTGCGGCATCTGTCAGTCACTTTGTCCTTTCACGAGTCATGAGTTCCCGAAATTTACTGCCTGCTTTATCAAACATTGTAAAATGGTCCCTTCTCAGTGTTTTAAGCTACAAACATTCAGACTGGGAGCTAACGACTGCTGCTTATAACTCTGCACAAACTGGCAACATGATTAGCATGACAGCTAACCTGTTAGGTTATGTAATTAGCCGGCTAGCTTCTACTTTCGACTCCCTATTAATTGTCATTAGCACGCTTGGCTAGCGGCTAATCGGGTGCTAATTGAGCGAACTTAAACGTACGTTAGGAAGCTAATTTCATGGTTAATACACGATTTTGTTCTTCTATGTGCAAAACATTTTTCACAAACACCAACAGTTTCAGCCCGTATTGTGACAGATGACCTGGCCCTTGCGGTATCGTTAACAGTTTCTTTGAAACGGAAGTCCAGCGTTAGCTAACACGCGGCTAACATGCTAACAGGTTTTGTCTTTCTCAGAGTCCTTAAGGCGGATTTTAGTTCCTCATAGCCGTCTCTGTGCGAGCGGGCAGATTATAAAGTGTCGCCGCGGACACTCAGACCACAGAACCGTCTCAATCCCGGTTGCTCACCTCGAGAAACGCGTTTCAACGGCTCCCCTCTCGGCCGGTAGTGCGGATGTCCTTCGCCTCTCCCGGTAAGATGACAGCTCGAAGGGCGCAAGGGCATGGAAGAAGGCCTGTGTGGGGAAATGTTGACGCAGCAACTGGAAAACCATTACGTACTCTCTCTCTCCTTCTGGGGTTGAGAGTGTCTTCATATGATTAAATTGTAAGAATAAACCATTGAAGAATAATAATAATAATGATAATAATAATAACAACTCTATTACACCGTGACAATGTCTATTACACCGGCTGGTTGAGAAGACAAGTACTGTACCAACAGCAGACTGAGCACCACACATCAAAAATAAGGAAAAATGGAAATGTCCAAAGATTGTTTGGCTTTAATATATTACAGTGATTTAAATAGAACAGACATAAATAGATCTGTAAATTAGGTGTTTTGTCATAATAATCAGGATTTTATTTATAACTTATATTCACACATAACTCCAAAGATATTATCACCATATTCTAATTTGGGTAATTGAAAATACTCAGTAACAAGTCCTGGACTGAAATGGTTCCTTCAGTAGAGGCAGAAAAAGTATAATCGTTAAATGTAGTATTTCTTATTAGAGTAGAAGTAGTGTCTGCTGTCAGATGTGTCGAACAGAGAGTGTCTGTTCTTTCTGTTCAAAATATGTTGTGTTGCATACAGTGTGATATAAAAGTGAACCAGCCTGCGATGTTTCCATAGACACAGCAGTATTTAATAATGAATCAAAACTCATTTCAAAGTTTTACCACAGATCTCAAGTTTACACCTGAAAAACACAAAAACCTACTGATAGAAAATCGTTTATTAGGATAGAAAAAGGTGAAGAGACTCTGCGTTGTCATGGTGATGTCAGTGTTCACTGGGGAGAATCAGGTGAGTTTTACCTCCCAGCCAGCTTCTGCCTGACAGACCAAACTTAGGGTTTAACGTCGCCTCAGGCTGAGCAGGAGCAGCGGTTTAAAGGAGCAGTTCGCTGGTTTATATCTATTTATATCAAATCCCATTTGCAGCATCAAACCAACCGTCAGGACTGTGAAGCTGCTGAATAAAGGTGTGTGTTTGTCTGAAGCCTGCTACAAATAAATTTGGTGTGATCTTTGTATGCTATGGAATATATCACAGCAGGTTTGTGGTGATGAGCATCGCCATGGAAACGCTTTAAACACAGAACAGCAAGTTTTAATGTGAAATTAGGTTTTTTGTCTGATTGATGATTAAAATGTGCAGCTCAGCAACGCTCTGATGCAACACTGAGGAACTCTGAGCGGCAGGTTTCTGCTGACACATCACTTAGTTTTGGGACTACTTCCAGCAGTGGATGAATCCACATTTGCTGCTCTAGCGAGTATTTATGGCAGCAGGACAATGTGTGTGTGCGCCTGTGCGTGTGTTCATGGCTCATTGGTGTGTTTTAATGGAGCTCTCGCCATCAATCAGGCTGTGACACACACACACAACTCCAGTCAGGAGACACACTGAGTCCGAACGTGGGATTTGCTGATCTGACCTTTGACCTGAGCCTAGCAGCAGTTCACTGTAATGTGATGCTGCATCGGCTCACAACTGCTCAGCGTCTCCTAAATAACCTCCAGTCTGAGCTGCGTCCACAACCCGCAGCCTCGGGATAAAACGCGCCAGGACACGCAAACATTTGTTTTTGGCATGAAAAATGATTAAATGGCACAAGTTTTAGCCTATAGGTCAGGTATTTTTAATCCTCAGTGAGTCCTCGTGTTCACAGAGACATCTGTGCAAAAACACTCAAAAAAGCAAATGACAAATAATCTGAAGCAGGTACAAACGTCAGGGTGAAGTTCTCCTCACACACCATGTCCACGTGCAACTAACAATGCTAACAGTCGGTCCACAGCCAGTTGGACAGATACAGAAACATTGGTTTGGTTTACTGGGTGTAAATCCTGGTTTGGATGAAACCTCTGCAGTGTGCGGGCGGCGGGGACCCCCCTCTGGTGTTGAGTGACTGTGATGCTGCCGCCAAGCAGGAAACTCCTGAAGGTTTGAAAATGTTCCGTCTGATTGGGTGAAGACTGGAAGTGAGTGAGCCGGAGGTCGGCTGTGGCCTCAACAGTGTCTTCAACCTGTGGCTCAGCAGATTCAGCAGAACTGGACGGTTTCACACCGAGCAGCTCCGTCTGAAGTTTGTCCACATGATTCAGGTCAGTGAAACTCCTCCAGAACTCTGGAGAACCGAGTGATTACGAACTGCACCCGGTGAAAGCTAATCTACTTTTAGTGGCGCATACGTTTCCCTAAGCCCCCAAGCGAGGACAGTTTTCCTGAGAGAAGCGTCTGGTGGGATCCAAACAGTGCTGCAGTGTGAAGGAAACACTTCCTGCAGAAACGTCACGATCGCAAATGTAAAACGTACCACGTGGATCCAGATCCACACGGATCCAGATCCATAAGACAGGAAGTGAAATCCAGAGGAGCTCAGCACTCACATGGTGTTGTATACTGTGATTTACAATTCTGGGGAGGACTGGGGAGAGCGAGAGCGAGCGAGCGAGTGAGCGAGAGAGAGCGAGAGAGAGCAACCGGGTGGTGTGGACCAAGCGCACCCACACAGCAGCTGCAGGGGTGCGTTACATTCTGTGACAGTGCTGTTCAGAGGGGAGGTGCAATCAGACTCACATAGCGCCCAGGCTCTGCCTGCAGTGACCCCATGTCTTCAAGCCAGCCTAGCCAGGGTGAGAGATCTGTAACAGAACCTTTTCTCAGGTATTTCAGTGCAGTCAGCTGATTGGCTGCGTCTGATCCGCCTCCTGGGAGCATCTGTTGTCCCTCTGTCAGAACATTAGTTAGTCAGTCAGTGTTAAACAGGAAGAGACCTCACACTCGAGTCAGCTGACAGTCTGACATCATCATGTATGTAGTGTTACATGTGACACTGTTATCGTTATAAACTCTGCAGCTCTGGTGTTTATGGCACAGTAATCCGTCCTCAAACCTTCTGTTAGCTAATGCTGTTAGCATGCTGGCTAACTCACTGAACTGTAAATGCTTATTGTGTTTGTTTTGGAGCATCCTGTCGCAAACGAACTTGCTAACGAAGTGTAGGAGGTAGGAGCCATGAATCTGAATGGTTTATGCTGCATGATATCTGGGTGTTGTTGCATCATGTTGATTGGTGTATCTAGGTCATGGGGATGTGGGTGTGGTTAATCTGTAGTCACCTGTTCACCGGCATCCGGGGGATGAGGAGGGTTTGTTGACGGTGTTTCTTCACTGTGCTATAGTTTCACAATTCTTTCCTTGGCTGAATGATAATGTGTCTTTATGTACTGAACGCATTTCTCCTGTTCCTGATTGTTGGATCTCTTATTTTCATTAAATGTGTTAAACACACACCTTTGGACCTCAGCGAATGGTTTGATAGCATGTCACACAGTAGCCTCAAGTTCCAACCTCAGCCTCTCAGCGACAGTTTAAGGTTTGTAGTTGCTACACTAACAAAGCTGAGTAAACATCGCGGAAAGCGATGACTAATTACACTAGTTTATTGGAAACAGAGCCTGAGAGCTGCTCTTGGTTTCCTGAGCCCCCTCATCCAGGCCTCCACTGCACCTGCTCTCTGCACTCAGGCAGTGAGAGATGTCTGGTCCCAACATCATAGCGGGGCTGAAACCAGGACTGTGGGACTGTAGGACTGTAGGACTGTGGGGCTGTAAGGCTGGCAGGGCTGTGGGACTGTGAGGCTGTGGACTGTGGGCTGTGGACTGTGGGACTGTGGGGCTGTGGGACTGTGGGCTGTGGACTGTGGCTGTGGGACACCGCTGTATGGGACTGTGGGACTGTGAGACTGTAGGGCTGTGGGACTGTAGGACTGTGGGGCTGTGGGACTGTAGGACTGTGAGACTGTAGGGCTGTGGGACTGTAGGACTGTGGGGCTGTGGGGCTGTAGGACTGTGAGGCTGTGAGACTGTGGGGCTGTGGGACTGTAGGACTGTGGGGCTGTGGGACTGTGGGGCTGTGGGCTGTAAGCTGTGGGACTGTGAGACTACCTGTGAGACTGTGGGGCTGTGGGACTGTGGCAGGACTGTGGGGTTGTGGGACTGTGGGGCTGTGGGCTGCAGCAGAGGCTGTGCGACTGTGAGGCTGTGAGACTGTAGGGCTGTGGGACTGTGGGGCTGTAGGACTGTGGGGCTGTGGGACTGTAGGACTGTGGGGCTATAAGGCTGTAGGACTGTGAGGCTGTGGGACTGTAGGACTGTGGGGCTGTAGGACTGTGGGGCTGTGGGACTGTGGGGCTGTAGGACTGTGGGACTGTAAGGCTGTAGAGCTGTAGGACTGTGAGGCTGTGAGACTGTAGGGCTGTGGGACTGTGGGGCTGTGGGACTGTGGGGCTGTGGGACTGTGGGGCTGTGGGCTGGGGGCTGTAGGACTGTGAGGCTGTGAGACTGTAGGGCTGTGGGACTGCAGGACTGTGGGACTGTAGGACTGTGGGGCTGTGGGACTGTGGGACTGTAGGACTGTAGGTCTGTAGGACTGTGGGGCTGTAGGGCTGTAGTACTGTGGGGCTGTGGGACTGTAGAGCTGTAGGACTGTGGGGCTGTGGGACTGTAGGACTGTGGGGCTGCAATGGGACTGTAGGGCTGGCTGTGGGACTCTGTGTGGGGCTGTGGGGCTGTGTACTGTGGGGCTGTGGGACTGTGGGGCTGTGGGACTGTGGGGCTGTGGGACTGTGGGCTGTGGGTCTGTGAGGGCTGTGGGACTTTAACTGGGACTTCAATGGGGTTGTGGGACTGTGGGCTGTAAGGCTGTGGGGCACAATATGCGACTTCTGTGAGGGCTGTGTGGACGCTGTGGGGCTGTGGGACTGTGGGACTGCAATGGGGGCCTGTGGGACTGTGGGGCTGTGGGACTGTGGGGCTGTAGGACTGTGGGGCTGTAGGGCTGTAGGACTGTGGGGCTGTGGGACTGTGGGGCTGTAGGACTGTAAGGCTGTAGAGCTGTAGGACTGTGAGGCTGTGAGACTGTAGGGCTGTGGGACTGTGGGGCTGTAGGACTGTGGGGCTGTGGGACTGTGGGGCTGTAAGGTTGTAGGGCTGTAGGACTGTGAGGCTGTGGAGACTGTGGGGCTGTGTGGGACTTCTGCAGGACTTGTGGGACGCCTGTATGTAGGACTGTGGGGCTGTGGGCTACAATGGGACTGTGGGACTGGGTCTGTGGGACTGCAATGGGGCTGTGGGGGCTGTGTGCTGTGGGGCTGTGGGACTGCCTGTAGAGCTGGCCGGGACTGTGTGGGGCTGTGGGACGCCTGTGTAGGACTGTGGGGCTGCAATGGGACTGTGGGGCTGTGGGACTGTGGGGCTGTAGGGCTGTAGTACTGTGGGGCTGTGGGACTGTAGGGCTGTAGGACTGTGGGGCTGTAGGACTGTAGGACTGTGGGGCTGTAGGACTGTGGATGAAACAGCTGATGATGAGTGAATGTGTGATCGAGAGGTGAAGCTGCTCTGTGTCACTGTGGACACGTCTCCCAGCTTCGGCCCAGGATTCTCTGATAACGGGGTCAGTTAGCATTAGCTCGTGATGCTCTTAGCCTGATTAGCTCAGATATGAAACGTGTTTAACAACATGGTGGACGTTCTCTATGGCAGCAGTAGTTTGAGATTTGGGACAGAGCACTGCTAGCTATTAGCAACAGCTGCGACCTTGTGATGCCAAACACTGTTAGCTTGTAGGGGGCAGTTAGCTAGCATGCTAACTACTTAACAGTAATTAGTGATAAGAGAGGTCAGGAGCACAAAATGTTGATGGAGACATTTTGGTTTGGTAATCATACGATGATGATGTCATAGGGAGGGTTCTGGATATGATTGGCTGGTTTTGAATTTTAGCAGAGAGTCATGGCCGAGGCTGGTTTGTCTCCAGAGAAAGACAAATCCCTAAGAACTGCAACTGCTTCTCGTCAGCTCTGGTGTGATCCTGCTTGTTCTGGTAGGTTCCCAGTCCAGTCTGGTCCAGTCTAGGCTGGACTGAGTGGTCCAGTTTGTTGTCCAGCCCCGGGTGACCTCAGAGCCAGCTGTCTGCCATCTTGGCTCCAGAATCATTTCCTGGCTGTTGCTAGGTAACCAGCTGTAAGTCGGTGGGGAGTGTTCAAGAGGAGAAGAAGAAGAGGAGGTGGTGTGGTGGGTGGCGCCCTCTGATTGGTTAAACAGGTGGAGCGGGGGCAGGTCTTTGAGGCACCAGAGGCTGTGACGCTGCAGAAGGTTTCGGTTTCCTGACGCAGGAACAGAAAGAGAAGAGATGTTAAAACTTAAACCGGGTCAGCGGCTGTTTCCTGTTACCATGTCTCCACACCTGCTCAACTAACTGTCTCTACTTCCTGTTAGCTTACCGTTAGCTTCAACTACTCTGTCAGGTTTGCTAAGAGTTAGCTTTAACATCTATGTCTAATTAGCATAAGTTAGCTTCAAGTTCTTGGTCCAGGATTAACTAAGAGTGTATAGCTTCTCTATGCAGTTAAGCAGCATGAAGCTGTCTTTAGCTTTATCAGACTTCAATATCTCATCCTGGACTACAAGCCACATCTCACAGCCTTCATCAGAACTGACTCTGTCGTCATGGCGATAGCTCAGGTCTCATGGTATCATAGACTGTGAGATGCAGCTGAGGTCTCTGGGAAAAAGCCTGTGAGCTGCGGTGTCGTGGTTCTTACAGCGGAGCAGGAGGCGGCCTCAGGGCGTGTGATGGAGCCGTTCTGCTGGTCTCCACCACCTGAACACACACACACACACACACACACAATTAATTAATAATAATTAATCCACCTCAGATATAGAAGTAATCAGATTACTACAGCTGATGATGACAGCTTATGTCCTTCGAGGTTTATTCTTGTTTTGCTTTGTATTTTCATGCTTTTATTTTGAAACAAACAGAAAGAAGGAACCACGAAATGAGCTGAGAGGGGCGTGATATCAGAGGTCCCCCAGTCCCCAGACTCAGATACTGGTCCAGTTTTCACTGAACTCGAGTATACTGAAGTACAGTAAAATGCATTATGATTTATTCTGACAGATTAATACAAACCTTTCTGAATCAGCTCATTCTGATTTTTGGTATTTTAAAGTATTTTAATCATAATGTGTTTGTAGTTTTACTTGACAAACAAACAGAACATACAGAAAACACAGCAGCGGCAGAGTTCAGAGCACTGCAGTAGTGGGATACAGAAGTACAGTAAGTGGGAGCAGTGAAGGGAGTGTTACCTCCTGTGGTGGCAGTAGCTGAGTGTGATGCTTCACATGGAGAGAGAGAGAGGACAAGGTTAGGACTCATTCAGTGTAATTAGTTCTGTCAGTAACACACACACACACACACACACACACACACACACACACTAACGGTGCTAATCAATCACCAGCTATCAGCTAGTGAACCAATCACCCTGCACTGAACTGGAGGCTTACTGGAGCACAGTGACATCATCTACATCTCGGGCCTCTGAGTCAGTGTCTGTCAGGAGGAACCATGCTCTAGGCCGGATCAATAAACAGCTGATGAGCAACACTAACTAATGGAGCTGTTGCCATGGTGACTATTTAACAGTCGAGCCTGATCTGCCTGATCCCGGAGTTTCCTGATGGACAGCTTAGTTTCTACAGTAACTGCTGCTGTGATGTTAGCTGCTGTTAGCTCAGTTAGCTTGTTAGCTTGCTAGCTGCGCAGCTCATCAGCCTGCAGGATGTCTGTGAACACAGAAACACTGAACCTCGCTCCATCGCTGATGTGAGCACAGGAGGATTTCTGTATTTTATTTATTTACTGAAGAATAACTTAAGCTTCACTTTCAGCCGTTTGTCCTGAAACACTCACACAGTCGTCATCACTCAGCCTCCACTGCACACAAACTCACCCCGTCTCTGACGATGTTGTTGCTGTTGCCCCGGGCAACAGATGGCAGCTGCGCTCTGGGAGGCGGTCCTCTGCTCGGATTGGCTGAAGCTGCTCCGTCGGCCCTGGAGACAGGAAGTGACATCAGCTCAGTCACATGTCTGAGTCACACTGTTTCAGCAACATGAATGTTGTAAGCACAGTGTGTGTGCAAATGTACTTAGTTACTTTCCCTCACTGATGTGTTCAGATGTTGTTGGAGAGATTTGTGTGTTCATGGTCAAGTGTTTGTGTTGTGCAGCTGGTCACAGACTGTTTCCATTCAGTATTACACCCACTGCGACTGTTTGCATTTTCCTTCTTTAAGCCTTTTAAGTCAGGGTGTCATTGAACACAGCACAGACCAGTTGTTGGTGTGTCATTGAACACAGCACAGTTGTCAGAGCTGTCTGATTATTAATAGAAACAACTGCTGCTGGAGGCACCACAACAGGAAGTGATGTCAGTAGACACCTGTGGTCTGTCATCCAGCTATATCACCTGTAAATCTTCAGTCAGAAGACTAAGAGTCAACAGGTCAAAGGTCACATGATCTGGAACAACCAATCACAATGGAGGACACTCAATTTGTACTTTACTGTTCGAGTAAATGTACTCAGTTACACCCCACCCCTGCAGTGTCACCCACACACAGTCTGTGTGTGTGTGTGTGTGTGTGTGTGTGTGTGTGTGCGTGTGTGTGTGTGTGTGCATGTTCAGACTCACTGGTATCCCTGCGACCTCTTCCTGCGGCTCAGCCCAAGTCGACGCAGCAGCTCGTTCCTGCGCAGGAAAACAAACGCACCCAGAGCGAGAAGAGGAAGAACGAGGAAGAAAGACCAGCAGACACGTCTCTGAGGGGCGTGTCTTTATCTGAGGAGGACAGACAGACAGGCAGACAGTCAGAGAGACAGACAGTCAGAGAGACAGTCAGAGAGACAGACAGGCAGAGAGACAGACAGGCAGAGGTGAACCCAGGCCAAAGCATAGCTATTGTGAATCATGCTGACAGCAGCTTGCCAGAGATAATCAATACATGTATTAGTTATCACTGATATGTATTGATATCAATATCCTAATGCTCAGGTTTCAAGGGGACAGTACCGTTCCAGGTGGGTCCACTGTCCACGGCTGCGCCCGTACCTTTGACCTCACAGAAAGGTGGAGCCCAGCCGTCGTCACAGTGACAGTTCTTGTTGCTGTTACACCTGACAGACAGACAGACAGGAGGACAGACACACAGACGGGAGAACAGACAGGCAGACAGAGACAGGAAGACAGACAGACAGACAGGAGGACAGACAGCAGGCAGACAGACAGACAGGAGGACAGACAGGCGGACAGACAGGCAGACAGACAGGCAGACAGGAGAAGAGACAGGCAGGGAGGAGAACAGACAGGAGAACAACCAGGCAGACAGACAGACAGAAGGACAGACAGACAGACAGACAGGCAGACAGGAGGAAAGACAGACAAGCAGACAGGCAGGCAGGAGGACAGATAGACAGGCAGACAGACAGACAGGAGGACAGACAGACAGTTAGACAGACAGGTTGGTGTGTGATGAATCCGCACATCTAACAGACAGACAGACAGACAGGGTGGGCGTGTCTCACCCATGCCGTGACATTTCTTTACCGTGCAGTATAGGTAGTTTCAGGATGTGACTGCGACACTCAAAGTTCATGCAGACCTGAGCACCACAGAAGAAGAAACAAGCATCAACATTGTTTTTAGCCTAGCTTAGCACAAAAGACTGGAAGTAGGTGGAAACTGTTTGCATGTCTCCACCAAACTGATGCAACAAGAAGGAGCTTCTGTGAGTGTCTGCCTGAAACCGAGGTTGGGGTCTCTGGCTCGCTGGTCTCGGGGTGATTGATGATTCTCGCCTCAGGTGTGAGAGGTTCTGGGATCAAATCCCAGATGAGCCCCCAAGGTACAACCTGTGTCCCAACCCTCAGGTGTGGTTGAACAGTAAAGAAGTGAGCCTGCGTGCAGTTAACAGGTATAACCCTCAGGTCCTCAGGTGTTTCTGGACCAAACAGTTCAGCTCAGACGATGACGTTAACCATTTCCTGTTTGCATTCACACAAAACGTCCAACTGTCCTTTCATATCTCCTTGTTTCCTCACCTTGTTCTCTCCACACTTGGTCCCTTCGCTCACCATACCCGGATCGGGGACGTCCGACCCCAACATGAAGTCGACTCCACGTAACACTTGGCTCGGCGTCGGCGTGCTGATGATCGGCGGCTCGATGCAGGTACTGTTGTTACTGCCTGAGCGTTAGACACTGCAGCTTCCCACACAGGGCGTTTCTATGGAGACAGAGAGAAGAGTCGCTGAATCAGCACATCTTTACAGCTAAACAAAGCTGGTTTAATACATGCTAGACTGCAGTGAAGACCTGCAGCGGTGCTAACGAGAGTCAACAACATTAATTTAATACGAATGTGTTAGTGAGCAGTTTAGCCTAGCTTAGCACAAACACTGGAAACAGATGGAAACTGTTAGCATGGATCCACCAAACTGCCAAAACAAGTCCAGCTGTGATTGGTGATTAAATCAGTCTCTGGCTCTGGTTGGTCTCGGGGTTCTGCTTTGGGTGTGGGAAGTTGTTGCTTCGAATCCCAGACAAGCCCTCGACAAAGACGGTGTGGAACATCACATTTAGTCTCCACGACCACAGACTATCCTCATTAGTGTCTGCAAACTGCAGCATCAGAGGAATTAGACATTATTTTAATAAACTGACCAAAGATCTGTCATCAGAGCGGGTAAACGTATGTGTGTGTGTGTGTTACCTGCTCTCACACTTCTTCTTAGCCGTAGTTGTGGTAGCCACAGTTGCCAAAGCGATCTCCTTTACTGTTGACGTCTTTAAAACAGATTTCAGGAGCAGCCTTTGCCTCTGAGGAGGAGGAAGTGTGAAAAAACGACAAATGCACATGAAGACGTTTAGTTTTCCGCCTCTGATCAAATGTGTTGTGCTGACAACGTGATGATGACACAAACAGGAAGTACACACTGGATCCAAATATCGCCTGACACTGTCCGTCATAGTGCTGACACTTCCCGTTATAACAGTACGCCTGCTGGATCCTGCACGGCTGCCCGTTCTGAAACACATGAAGAAGAACGTTCAGACAGGAAGTACACTGACAGACAGGAAGTACACTGACAGACAGACAGGAAGTACACTGACAGACAGAGAGGTAGGTGGGCAAAGTCTCACCTGGACAAAGACGTCACTCTGACAGAGGGACGAGGAGCCGTTGCAGTACTCAGGTAGATCACACTCATCTGTACTGGACCGACACACTGTTCCACCTGGTAGGTACTGAACACACACACACACACAGAAGAGCATTATAATGATGATGAGAAGCTTTTGATCCTAAACTCCTCCACAGGTTTGTGTTTTCAGCGTTAACGTGACTTTGAATTGACAGCTGTGGGCCCAGAGGGGGCAGAAACCAAAATACAGGAAGCTATTGTATGTAGCTTAGCATCGAGTTGTCCTGAAGCTCTACAGCAGAGACAGGAAGTCAGCTGACAGGAAGTTACTGTGATTAACTGTGAACATGTTTTGTCCAGTTAGCAACAAAGCTAACAGATAAGCTAGCTGACGGGTAGCTTCTGTCTTTAACTCTTTATGGCATGTTAGCAGTTAGCAGGTTAGCAGTTAGCTCTCCAGCTACAGGAACTCACCACACACACACAGATGTGTTTTGCTGTCTGAGGTGGGGTTTGGGTCAAGGTTGGTGGGGGTTGTGCTCACCTGACAGTTGGAGCAGCACTCTCCATAAGCGCACTGAGCTCCAGACTTCAGTTTACACGTCTGATACTCACAGCAGGGGTCCTTCTCACACTCCTGTAACACACACGCACGGACCACACACACAGCGGCAGACACACACAGGAAGTTAGGTGGCTGCAGCGTCATCACATACACTCTATATAAACACACTACATGGAAACACACACACACTCTGACCTTCTGTGATCCTGATCCTCTTCACCACGTCCACCAGCCTGTTTCCACAGAAGAGCGCTGTATGCACTCCTCATCGGGCCGCGGGACGTTCAGGAGACACGTTCCCCCCGTCAACAAGATCATCTTCTCAAAGTCGTCAGCACTGCAGCTGCTGAAGTTCTGGATCATCTGGAGGAGCAGGGGGGAGGAGGAGGAGCAGGAGCAGGAGGAGGTGGAGGAGGAGGGAGCAGGAGGCAGGAGCAGGAGGAGCAGGAGGAGGTGGAGGAGGAGGAGCAACAGGGAGCAGGAGCAGGAGCAGGAGCAGGAGCAGGAGCAGGAGGAGGAGCAGGAGCAGGAAGAGCAGGAGGAGGAGCAGGAGGAGGAGGAGCAGAAAGAGCAGGAAGAGCAGGAGCAGGAGGAGGAGGAGCAGGAGGAGGAGGAGGAGCTGACCTTAACTGTTTTATTTGTAGTAATTATACTGGTGTGTGTGTGTGTGTGTGTGTGTGTGTGGTGTGTCTTCGTGGCTCAGGGGTTCATGATGCAGGCGTGGCGGGGAGACTGGCCCCAGGTGCAGGAGGCGTCCGTCATGGTTCATCCCAAGGTTGTGACCGGTTCATGAACCCACGATGGAAGTAACAGCCGGGACATTGTTATTGGTGAACTGATGATGAGACAGACAGGCAGAGGACAGACAGAGAGAGAGACAGGCAGAGAGACAGAGAGAGACACAGAGAGAGAGAGGCAGAGAGACAGATAGACAGAGAGACAGGCAGAGACAGAGAGACAGAGAGAGAGGCAGAGGGCAGGCAGAGACCAGACAGAGACGGAAGCAGAGAGAGACAGACAGGTGGATGCTGTCATTCGGGTGTGTGTTAATAAGCTTTTCATCATTTCAGTTGTTAAAGAATTAGTTTCACTGATTCCACAGATTAAGTCAGTTTGGTGTTTTTACTGTAATAAAGGGAAACAATTATCTAAATATAATTAAATGATTATTGATATTATTATTTATTATTATATAAAGAGAAAAACCTCTGGGTTCGTTACAGACTTTCTCTGTGCTTGAATGTATCATTAGTTTATAAAGACACGCATAGACGAGTGCGTCAGCCAATCAGAAGAGCAGGCAGCAGCGTACCGCATTGATCCGCCCCGTGGCTGGAGCAGAGCAGTGGAACAAAGGGCCATCCCAGCTGTTCCTCAAAGCCCTTCTTCCTCTAATAATCATCAGATACAGTGTGTGTGTATGTGTGTGTGTGTGTGTGTGTGTGTGTGTGTACGTGCACGTGCATGTGTGTACGTGCACGTGCATGTGTGTGTACGTGCACGTGCATGTGTGTGTACTGACAGGATGAGTTGTGCTGAGTCATGGCGGCGGCGAGGCATCAGCTCCTTCTCTCTCCACTGGGTGAAGCGACTCCAGCACTCTCCGCTCCTCCATCCAGTGCTGATCCAGGTTCTGTTGGGTCAGATCTCCAGACCAACCAGGACCACCGGATGTTCAGCTGCATGGTAGATCTGAACACACACACACATATTACATTACACTTGGGATTTTATGCAGTTTATTTTGTGCAAGTGTTTCTGAGACCGACTCAGTACTGAAATACACCTGCAGAGTGTGTGTGTGTGTGTGTGTGTGTGTGCTCACACTGTCTATGAAAGTTAGCCAGATAGACCATGTCCTCTGACATGGAAATCTCATTCCTGTTCATATAGTTGTACTGAGACAACACAGAGCTGACAGAGGTGGTGAAACCAGGGTGATGAGGCTTTGTGGTGGCAACTTAGCACAAAAAATTAGGCAGGTGTATGGCTGTAGCGCAGAGATGAGTTCACCTTCAGTGAGTCCACACAGCACCTGGAGCTTCTTACTGTAAGCTAATCATCAGTTCTATCAATCATCATGTGTCTGTTCAGTTACAGGAAGATTCAGGTGTGTGTATGTGTGTGTGCGTGTGTGAGCTCACATTCCGTTAGCATCACACTGGCTGTCGCTTGATTATCTACAATGAGCATGAAACACAGCGTGATAGCTACATCCTTTGGCAGCTAAACGCAGTAGCAGTGTTGTGTTGCTGCAGTCAGTGTGTATGTGTGTGTGTTACCCTGTCGTTGTCAACCACCAGCAGCAGCTCCACATAGTGAGTCTGATGGAGAACAGCTCGTTTCATCTGAAACACAAAAACACAGACACACTGAATCCTGGAAGAGAGTGTGTGTGTGTGTGTGTGTGTGTGTGTGTGTGTGTGTGTGTGTGTGGACTCACCCTGCTGTGCTGTCTATGGTGGATCTGTTTGTACTGAGCATGCTCAGTTGCGTTGTTGTGGTGGTCATCATCACTGTGTGGCGTTCCACACCCCCGGGGCTGTGATGTCACATCCTGCAGGCGGTACACCAGGTGCTGGAGTCGATTGGGATCTGGCGGCTCAATACGTGGCTGTCATCGGCCCAGTCTAACCTCCTCTGCAGAAACAGTTAGAGTGAGACATCACGGGTCACATGATCTGACCTGCAGATCATGAGCAGATCTGTGAGCAGAATATAAGTAGGAAAGTAAATTTGTCCTTGCGTGTGCATATGTGTGTGTGTGTATGTGTGTGTGTGTGTGTGTGCTACCTGAGGCCATTGCAGATGCTTATAGCGACAGAAGAACCCTCCATGTCCTGAACGTAGCCCTGATAGTGACAGTGGTTCTGAAACACACAACAACACACAGCTCAGTGATGAGAGCTCAGTGATGTCATCACTGTGTGACCGGCTCATTAAGATCTGTGTGATCTGAACACACACACAACAAAAGGCAAAGGTACAGTAAACAACTTCTTACATCTGTGTTGTCTAGTCTCAGGCAGATAGCAGCGGCTACGGCGTGTGTCTGTCAGCAGCAGGGGGCAGCACCTCCTCTACAGCTACATCAGCAGTTAAACTGAGTCTGACACACACTCGGAGCTTAGCTCAGTTCATAACGACTCAGCAAACAGGCACCAGGCCTCAGGTGCTGATTACTGATTAATATGAGTCAACAGTTATTAGAGAAACGTCAGGACAACTGAGGAAAATCTGGTTTCACTTGAGCTGCGTGTGAGTGTCTGCTGTAAATCTCACTTCACTGAGTTCAGGAGTAATACGAGACCTGTATCGTATCTGAGCTGTTTGAGGACCTGATTGAAGATATCCACAGTGAATTTGCGAGTAATCAGCTGACAGGAAACACACACGCGACAGGATCCACACACGCTTCCTGTATCACTCCCAGAGGAGCTTATACAACACTTCCTGTGTGTATTTGGCTTCTACAACACTTCCTGTGTGTATAAGCTCAAACACACACACACACACACACACACACACACACACACACACTTCTCTGTTCACTTTATTGTTTTTCTTCTTCTGCTACATTTGATGAGTGTGCGTGTGTGTGTGTTACCTGTACAGGTGGTCTGGACGTGATCAGTGATCTGTTCTGACTGTAGGAGAACACAGTGAAGTCTGCAGGCAGCAGTCTGAACCTGAATATGACCTTAGTTATTAACAACATGTAAACAACAACAACAACAACAAAAACCAGACACACTCTGTTTGTTCTGTGACATGTTCAACAGAGCTGCAGCTTTTTATTTTAAATATTCAGCGTGGGCGGAGCCAGTGTAATGTCACCCGGAGCTTCCTGCAGAGCGACTGTGAAGCTCAGTGTGTGGTGGATCTGGACGTCGGCCATCTTGGCAGCATGTGATGTCACCTAACTCCCTGCTAATCCAAACAATGGTCAAAGAGGTGTCAGGTGGGTGGCAGTGAGGCGGGGCCGAATGATGCATGGTTGCTGAAACACGGCAGACAGCTGGTGGATAGCTGTCAGTCAAAAGCCCGCCCTTCATTCTGCATAACTTCAGGTGTTAATCTGATTTAAAGGGTGAGTTCTATAAATTCAGCATGCAGTGCGTCATGAGCGAAGCTTAGCTGCAAGACAAACGTTGTTTGTACCAGGCTGTAAGCATGTTTACTGCTGCATTTTAACATGGGGGTCTATGGGGACTGACTCGCTGCTGGAGCCTCTGGTGGACGCTCAGGGAGCTGCAGCTCTGGCTGCAGCTGCAGGGTTCAGCCAGGAGGCTGAAGCTCGGTGCAGATGATGCTGAAATTAGCACCAACTCGCTGTCCTCACTTCCTGTCTGTTCTGAACTGATCTGATCAATAATAATAAACCTAAAAACAGCAAAAACCAAAAATGTCATCACCATGATGATGAACCATCAGAGAGAAAGCGAGAGGAAGCTTTTTTACACTGAACACCACAGATGATAAAATCAAGAGTAAATGTGAAGCTATTTGCTGTTTTAAAGCACCGTCACCATGACAATGAGCATTAACTGTCAGCTGGTCACCACAGAGAAACATTTGACTGATCATTCAGACAGTGAGTGACTTCAACATTCATGTAGACGACAGCAATGACAGCCTTAGGAATGATTTGACTCAGTATTAGACTCAAAACGTTAACAAACCAACTCACTGCTTTAATCACACCCTGTAGTCCTTGTTTTTTGACACTTGTCTCAGAAACTGAACGTTTAATAGTGTTTCCCCAGAACCCTCTTCTATCTGACCATTTTTAATAACATTTCAGTTACATTATGAACTTCTCACAGCATTGGGAGAAACTACCCTCAGTCGGTGTCTCTGATAATGCTGTTTCCAAATTTAAGGAAGTTATTCCGTCTCTTTTGGCTTCTATGCTTACGTGCCGTACAACAGGGGGTAGCAGCCTAACTACTAATCAACACATATAGATTATCTTGTTGATAATACTGCAGCTACTGCACACAGCACTGATTCTAATGTGGCCCCAGAATAAAGAAAGCCATCAAGCAGAGAAGCTAGCTCCTGGTTTGACACACAGTTACGCACTTTAAGACCAGTCCTCTCCGCGAAAATTAGAGAGGAAGTGGCGATCCACTAATAGAAGAATTTCACCTTTCCTGGAAAGATAGTATTATAACATACAAATCAGCCCTGCGTAAGGCAAGAACTGCCTATTATTCCAAATTAATAGAGGAAAATAAGAATAACCCCAGGTTTCTGTTTCTGTTCTGTAGCCAGGCTGACAAGAGTCACAACTCTGTTGGGCAACTATTCCCTCCAGCTCTCAGCAGCAATGACTATGGATTTCTTTACTAGTAAAATCAAAGATATTAGGAAAGAATTCATTCACGCTCTCTTCAACTGTTAGAGATCCATGTGTGTCATCTGCAGCGGCCCTGAAATGTCTGCAGGTCTGATTTATCTTTAGACATTTCTCTCCTATAGATCTCACTGAACTGTCCTCAACAATCATTAGATCAAACCCTCAACCTGTCTTTTTGGACCCCCATCCCAACCTCGTCTTCTCAAGATGTTTCCCCTGATTAGCACTTTTATTAGACTTTATTAGACCAGATCCAATCTGTCATTACTAACAGAGTTATGTTCCACAGGCTTTTAAGGTTGCTGTCATCAAACCTCTACTCAAAAAGCCTTCTCTACGACCTAGTGTTTAGCACACTACAGACCAACTATCAACCTCCCTTTATTTCTAAAATCCTTGAAAAGGCCGTGGCTGATCAGTTCTGTGATCACCTGCAGAGGAGCAGTTTATTTGAAGCATTTCAGTCAGGATTTAGAATAAATCTGCTTACAAAACAGCATTGGTTAAGGTTGCTTGACTACTCTGTTAGCTTCTGACAATGACGCAAAGCCCTACTTGTCCTGCTAGACCTCAGTGCTGCATTTGACACCATCGATCACAGTATCCTACTACAGAGACTAGAACATGTCATTGGCATTAAAGGAACAGCACTAAGCTGGTTTAAATCTTATCTATCCGACAGATTCCAGTTTGTCCATGTTAATAACGACTCATCCGTGCACACAAAGGTTAATCATGGAGTTCCACAGGGTTCTGTGCTTGGACCATTGTTGTTCTCCCTGTACATGCTCCCCCTAGGCAACATTATTAGGAAGCACAACATAAATTTCCACTGCTAAGCAGACGATACACAGCTATATTTATCTATGAAACCAGAAGAAACAGATCAATTAGTCAGACTTCAGACATGTCTGACAGATATTAAGGCCTGATGACCTGTAATGTTTTACTCCTAAACACAGACAAAGCTGAGGTGATGGTGTTTGGGCCTAAACACCTCAGAGACAGGTTATCTGACCTCGCAGTCGCTTTGGATGGTGTTACCCTGGCCTCCAGTTCTACCGTGAGGAACCTGGGAGTCATATTTGACCAGGATATGTCCTATCAGTCCCATATTAGGCAGGTCACTAGGACTGCCTTCTTTCACTTGCGCAACATAGCTAAGATTAGGAGTATCCTGTCCCAAAGTGACGCCGAAAAGCTAGTCCACGCATTTGTTACCTCAAGGCTGGACTATTGTAATTCCTTGTTGTCGGGTTGTCTGACTAGCTCACTGCGAGGCCTCCAGCTCATCCAAAATGCTGCTGCGAGGGTTCTGGTGGGAATTAGCAAGAGAGATCATATTTCTCCAGTTTTAGCTTCTCTTCATTGGCTCCCTGTAAAGTCCAGAATAGATTTTAAAGTCCTTCTCCTTACCTACAAGGCCCTTAATGGCCAAGCTCCATTGTACCTCAATGAGATGCTAACTCCTTATTACCCCAACAGATCACTTCGCTCCCAGAGTGCAGGTTTGCTTGTGGTTCCCAGAATCTCCAAAAGTAGAATGAGAGGCCGAGCCTTTAGCTCTCAGGCTCCTCTCCTGTGGAACCAGGTGCCAGTTTGGGTTCAGGAGCAGACACCCTCTCTACTTTTAAAGTAAAACTTAAAACCTTGTTGTTCGACAAAGCTTACAGCTAGCTCTAGTTACCATCTGAACTACACCATCCATGCCATCCCCTAGTTATGCTGCTATAGGCCGAGGCTGCTGGGGGACGTCCCATGATGGTCTCCACACTCCTCCTCTCCCCTCTCTCTCCTCAGACCCATCCTCTCATCTGTAAACCATGTCTACATGTCATTAACTCTGTGTCCTCTCTCCCCTAGTGCTGTGCTTGTTTCTCTCTGGTCTCTCTCTCTGTACCTCTCTACAGATACCTGTGGCTCCAGAGCTGAACATCTGATCTGTGGCTCCACCGACCTGCCCCGTGTCCTCTGCTGCCACTTATTATCATTATTCTATATTGTACTGTAAATAGTTGCCATAGTTGTTGTTCTACCATTCTGTCAGTTTTCATCTAAAGGTATGTACTCCTGTATCTCTGTCTGCGACAAGATGTATTCTCTTTCTCTATTGCCCCTCCTGTCTCTCTCTCTCTCCCCTCCTGTCTCTCTCTCTCTCTGAACTCATTCAGTTGAGTCTCTGCTGCCGTCAGACGAAGGTTAAACACTGGGGCTGTTTGTGTTCTGCACCCAATTAACCAATCAGCAGTGACGGTTATGATGACATCAGACCTGATAGTAATGTGTCCCACTGAGATTAAAGACAAACTGAGTGAGTAGTGAGTGATAAAAGAACAATAAAGTCACTCTGTGTAACGCTCCCATATAGATTTACTCTTTCTGCTTCACGTTGTTTGTGTTTCTGATATTTTTATGTTTCAGGTGCTTTGTTTTTATTTATGGTGACATTTGTGCTAAAATCATTTTCTCTCAGCTTCATAAGACAACTTGCTTCATCAGTGACGCATCTGAAAGCCCCTCTTGAACGATAAACAAGCCTCCAGTCACTAGGGGGCAGCAGTGCTCAAACTAATCAACAGGCTGCCTGTTCAACCCAGTAGAAGAAGTAAGAATAAGCCTATTAAGACCAGGAAATACGACGAAGCTTACATAGCCCTTGGGTTTACCGTGACTGCGGTCAGAAATGAGGAAAGACCTGTGTGTGTTTGATGCCTAAAAACTGGCAGCGGACAGCACGAAACCAAACAAGTGAAGACGGCCCCTGGAGACCTTACACCCCAGTTATGTCAATAAGCCCCTGGACTTCTTTCATCGAAAACTCGATGAGTGTCGCCAACAGGCCGGTCATTGTGTGAGCGCAGCATCAGTAAATAGAAAAGCACTGTTAGCTTCATACAAAGTTGGCCACCACATCACAAGGTGCACAAAGCCTCACACGATAGCAGAGGAGCTAATACTCCCGGCAGCACTGGACACGGTCACAATCATGCTAGGTGAGAAAAGTGCTAAAACACGGAATACTGTCCCTCTTCCCAGTGACACGGTCGGGAGACGTATATTTGACATTTCAGGGGAGAGTCTATAAAAATGCACATCCCAGTGAATCATTTGCACTTTTTTCTCAGTTTTGAGAATCACACAGACGGAGCAGTCTTGTTTAAGTGTTACACATTTAGTTAATAAACTGAAATTGGAAATTGTTTTAAGTTGTTGCAGATGTTAGCTCAGCTCATGTATTAATCTATTTTAATAATCAGGTGATTGTTGATTGGGGGTCAGGCGTGAAAAAAAATTTCTATCCCCTAGGGGGGCGTGGCAGAAAATAATTGAGAACCACTGCTTTAAAGCAACAGTGAAGTTCTGTCGTACAGAGCACGCAGAGAATTATGGGACATCATGACTTACTCGTTTCTCTCCAGATGAACAACGTGATCATTTCCGTCCACAGTGATGACATAAGACACCTGCAGAGAGAGAGAGGGGGAGAGAGAGAGGGAGAGGGAGGGAGAGGTTAAAGCAAAAGACCAAAAACTCTAAAAACTAAACTCACTCAAGGTCACCTGTGTCTGACTCACCTGGCAGACATTTGCCTCTGTGTGTGTGTGTGTGTGTGCTGCAGCTACCAGCAGGTATGTGATGATTCCTGTCCTGATTCACCTCAAACAAACACACACACACACACACACACACACACACACACCACCTGTCTGTGTGTGTGTGTGTGTGTGTGTGTGTGTGTGTGTGTGTGTGTGTGTGTGTGTGTGTTTGGGGTGAATCAGGACAGGAAGTCAGCGGTGGACTACCAGCTGCCAACAGCAGCTCCTCTGTCCTCGAACACAGCAGGGGTCAAAGGTCAGACACACCTGCTCTGACAGGGGAGGGAGGTAGAATCCAACACTCACAATGAGGGGGCGATGAGCTGCTGTATCAAGGTCCTGCCCACTTTATCTGTCAATTGTGATGCCACACCCCTTTTCACAGCATCAATAACTGATTAAATCCCAACTGATCAGAAAATCAGTAGTTTCAGCATGTTATTCAGGCATTAGATTTGCTTAGCATGTTAGCGTGCACTAGCATGTTAGCATGCTAATAGCATTCAGCCTTCCTGTTCCTGTCATCATTCGACCACAGTAAACACAGAGAACAGCAGAGACTCTGCTGCTGTTTCCATGTGCTGGTTGTTTATCTGTCACTGGGATCATTTTCCCGCCTCATCACATGTGATACAAACACAAACAACAAACGAACAAAAACTGACTTTTAGCTCTGAGTGATGTTCCTGTGCCTGAGTCTAACTGAGCTGTTCCAGGTCTTAGTTTCCTCAGTGTGGCTGATCTCTGTCTGTCTGGACCAACTCCACCTCTACTGTAGGATTAATGTTTACTTTTCAGGGACGGTGAGTCACCTCCTCATTTATACCTGGAGAGTGCAAACACACCTGGACTCACACGAAACACTGGCTCCACATTCATCATCATCATCTCCATCCACCGACAGCCGTGTGACAACAACAAAGAAAACACATCTGACCTCTGAGCCCGGCTCACAACACCTACAGTCTACCACCAACAGCTAACACTGAACACTGCTAACAGCTAACACCTGGAGTCTAACAGCTAACACTGAACACTGCTAACAGCTAACACCTACAGTCTAACAGCTAACATGGAACACTGCTAACAGCTAACACCCGTTTCTAATAGCTAACATCTAGAGTCTAACAGCTAACTCCCACTGCTAACAGCTAACACCTGGAGTCTAACAGCTAACATGGAACACTGCTAACAGCTAAAACCTACTGCTAACAGCTAATAATGAACACATACAACTAAAACTGGACATCTACAGCTAAGAGCTAACACGAAACACCAACAGCTACCAGCTACACTCTGAAATTTCCCGGTGTGGGACTAATAAAGGATAAAGGATATCTAAATCTAAATAACACCTGCAGCTAACATCTAACACCTAGAACTACCAGATAACTCCTGTAGCTAACAGCTAACTCTGAACACCTGTAGCTAACAAATAACAGCGAATAGCAAATACAGCAGAATGGCTAGCACTAAAATACCACACTGACATGAAACCACGAAGAATAATCAAACCTCTTTAAACCAAACTGCAGGAAGTAACTTCCCTCATCTACAAATATAGAAATACAGTTTCACTGGTCATAGCAAAGTGTCGAGTTGCAGCACACGCTTTGTTTATGTTACAAAGGATTTCCCAAAGTCTCAGACTGCAGATACAAACATGTTGTGTTCTTAGCTGCATCAAAGTGTCTGTGTTGATCAGTGTTAGATATGGAAGTCAGAGCGAGGCGCCACAGTAAACTGGACTGTTGAGCTGCTGTTACTGCCTGAAGGGATTAAAAACTAAAATCAGGCAGAGCAGGAGAGAAAACACACACACACGCACCCCCTAATATCATAGTTTCACACGCCGTCACCCACTCCGAGCACACCCACATGACACCACAGTGTGTGAGAATGAGAGGCTGTACAAATGTGTGTGTGTGCTGAACATGTTCCAGCATGTAGGGCGGAAAGAAGATGACAGTAGAGGAAACACACACACACACACACACACACACACACACACACACACACAAACAAACACATAACATAAGGGATGTGTTGTGAGGGGAGGATTTAATCTGCTGTGTGTGTGTGTGTGTGTGTGTGTGTGTGTGTGTTTTAAGGTAGTCCTGTGACAGACTCTGCGTTCACACTGAGCTGCTGACCAACAGGGTTCAGGTCCACCTTATCGTCTGAGCACTGACTGTGAGATCCAGGGTGACTTCAGCTGTTGTTCTGGGGAACTTCTCCTCTGCCTCATTTCCACTGGGGACTCTTTAGCTGTGGACACACCCGCCATGACCCGGCTCACCTGCAGCCTCATACAGACTGCTGCTGATCTGAGAAAGCTCATTCTGTGTTTTCTGATTTATTGTTAATCATTCATGCCTGTCTGACTCAGCAGAGTGAGTATTTCTAACTGGATCCTGTGGAACAGGGGGTTTAAAGCGCATGAGACAGGTGAGACACCTGTACCTTCACCTGTGATCACTGACGCAAACACTCTGTGCTCTTTCTCTGTGTATCAGGCATGTTTCATTTCCTGTGGCTCCTTCTGCCAATCAAAGACTTTTATTGTGAAGGAGCCACAACAGGACATGAGCTCGTCACCATTTCCTGTGACACGTAAATGTGAAAGTGAAGTAGGATAATGAGGTCACACAGACAGGAAGTGGAACTGATGGCTCGGCAGCTCCTGTGCTGACTTTGCTTTTCCAGACGGTCAGAGGTCACAGAGCAAATACACAAAACCAGAGACAGTGAAACAACATGAGCAGTAAAACCTAAGCACCTGATTGGGCGGTCTGCCGTCCACATCCCGCCTCAGCCTGCCTCCAATTGGTCGGGGTACAGTCAGCTGATAGGAGGAGAGGTGCTGCGTCTGCTGGGAGTCTGCGGGAGGAAACAGATGACAGAGCTGAAGGAAACACATCAGACAGCTGACAACAACAAATAAACAACACAACATAACAACATGACAACAGTAAAAAACAATATAACTATATCCCTGTAACCCTCACTGGTCCTCTCAAGGATACACACACGCACACACACACACTCATGAGTGAACGTGTGTGTTCAGTTTGTCTCCATCTGTTCACAACATAACAGACTAGATGGTTAGTAACACAGTGTGTGTGTGTGTGTTGTAACGTGTAACCATGGTAACGGCGGCAGTCATTGGCTAACGACCTCCCTGTCCTGCATCACTGTGATCATTCACTTGTGTGTGTCTGTGTGTCATGTCCATTGTTGTTAGCTTAGCATGTTAGCATGCTATCTGCCAGTTAGCACCAAATACAGCCTGTGATGTTGCTCAGTGGCTTCCTGCTGCTCCGACAGACGGGATGGAGGAAAAACATGTTTGTTTTGTTCTCAGAGTGGAGCTGACGAAGACACCACCGCTAACCGCTTACACACCAGCTAGCAGGATGCTAATGCTGCTCAGAGTGAAGTCAGCTGTATCAGTGTCTCCTGTGGTTAATGAGCTGCATGCTAACACACAGCTAACAGGCTATGATCACTTCCTGTTTCCCATGAAACCTCAGCTAAGTGTTTGTCTCTGGCAGGTGGAGCTGATCCTCCAGCCGCCGCCATTAAAACACCACAGAAGAAGAGACGACGTCACTAAAAATGTACCAGTCAGACAATTAATGTGAGGAAGGCTCCAGCCTCCTCATCATCACCACACTCAGCTGACGCCTTCAGTCACATGACCCATGACTCAGGTGGTTTTTGGACTTCCTGTGTCTCCACAGCTTGTTTTTACTGTGTGAACTGAAAATCTGTAGAAATGATGAACTCTGTCTGTCCGCTTGTCTGCCTGCCTGTCTGTCTGTCTGTCTGCCTGTCTGTGTATCTGCCTGTCTCTCTGTCTGTCTCTCTGCATGTCTGCCTCTCTCTCTGTCTGCCTGTCTGTCTCTCTGCTTCTTTGTCGCTGACCTGAAGCAGCAGTTGATTTGCATCATGGACGTCACATTAAAATTGAATTTAAAGGAAAAGTTCAGCATTTTCTGTCTGAGTTCAGATCGAGCCTGGAAGAACAAAACTGTTTCATCACGTCGGCCTCAGGCCACTGAATCACATCCTGTTTGAAACTCTTCTTCTTCTTCTCTGTCCTGTCATCTGTTCTTCTTGCAGAGGTCACTTCAGGTCATTCTGGGTCAGGAGTCAAACACAAAGTCAAACCCGATTGAGTGAGGTTAAAATGAGGATGTGGGTGTGTGTTTGGACAACGTCTCTGACGGTGTGTCACATTTCAGGGAGGAGTGCCGTCTGTCCTGATTGGTCGAGTGCATGTGATATCACTCAGCAACAAGGACGAGCACAGGAAACATTGTGTGTGTCGTCCACAGAAACACAGCAAGGAGCCTGAATCAGTCAAACTCGTCTGCTGTAACAGTTTACTTCCTGTCCTCAGGATCTTGACCTGGAAACCCCGTCAGCCTCTCCTGCTCTGAACAGATGAGTCATCTAATCTCATTTAGTCCAAACTTGTCTGTGGACTTTCTCCTCGGACAAACTCAAAGGATCCATCCAGAGAAATCCTGAAGAGACTCTAAAGGACTCTAAAGTGTTGGAAACAACCTGAGAGGGAAACTGAAAAACTGTTCAGAGATCAGTCACTAACAGCAGGGTACATCTAAAAATGATTAACAGATCATTCACATCTGAAGAAATCCAGAAAACAAAAAGAGAAAAACAGAGAAAAGTCTCCAAACATGAACCTTTCAAATCCAAAATAAAGAAGAAACTGCTCGAAAGTCTGGAAACAAAACCCTGAACATGTTAAAACAGCAGAAACTGATCTGAGAACGTTTCGTCGAAGCGTTGTTGAAGTTTTCACGGAAACTCGTTAAATTAATACGAAAATCTGAAGAAATGACTCAAAGAAACAGAACAATCCGAAGTGATCAGACTCCACAGTGAGGTGGCTGCTCGTTAGTCTCACTGGACACACACACGCTGTCCCACTGACCCAAATGTACATTCATCTGCCGCTGAAACTAGTCCCTGTTAAGTGCAGCTGTTTAAAGGAAAAATCATTTCCACTTCCTGTTTAACCTCCAGCCGTGTTTCCTGCGGCCTCAGACGGCAGCGCCGAGTCGAACAGCGACCAACACCACAGAAGAGACTGCAGCAGACTCTGATTGTCCTGCAGGCGGCGGCGTTTCCTCAGACGCTCCGCAACAAACCATCAACACGCTGCTTCAGACGCTGATGTTCATTTGAGTTAGCTTCTGCTCTGCTCTCTGATTGGTGGAGGTGGCTCCTGCAGACTCAGGGAATAACTGCACACTGCTTCAACAAACCTGAAGTTATGATTTACAATTAGGCTGATAGATGTTATTGATCTCAGTCACACGACCTCTGTCGACAGCGGGAACAGAAACGTTTCAGCCCAGAGCTGCAGATTCGTTCATGTTCAGCAGGAGAGAAAACAGAGTGAGTCATCATTCAGGGAAACACAGAGCGCTGTGTGTGTGTGAGAGAGTGTGTGTGAGTGTGTGTGTGTGTGTGTGTCTGAACGGTGAAAGTAGCGGCTGGTTCCTGTAAATGTGATCAGATTCATTCAGACTCTCTGGATGTTTGAGTCTCGTAGTGCTCATAGTCCACACACACACACACACACACACACACACACACAGACAGACAGAGTCAGACTCGTGTGTTAAACAGGGTTTACTTCCTGTCAGTGCTGGGAGCTGAGGGACTCGGCTATGAGCCCAGTGGCCGCTGACGCTAAGCTGCTTAATGCTCAACCTGCCAACACACACACGCACACACACAGCAGTACCTTCATCTTTCATGATCCACACATAAAACAGGATTTCATTGTTAAACACACATTTCACCAGCTCTGATCAGCTTCATTGATCAGCTGGACACACCTGTGTCTGTGTCCCGAACTGTGGAGTCAAACAGACGCTGTTCAGCAGGCAGAGACGCTCCAGGTGCATTGTGGGAGCGTCAGGACCTGAAGCTGAATCTGTGCAGTGACTTTAAATCTGAACATGTTGCTCAACTGGCGGCTTTAACCTCCAACCACTCACAGACGAGGGCAAATTCCACCTTAAATCCTCCTTAACACACTAACACACACTGCATGTCCTCATCCAGTACTTCAGTTACTTCTCCTACAGCTGAAGTTACCCGGATCTCAGTTACTCAGATCTGATCTGAACCCTCTGATGAGTGCTTGCCTCTGCCCCGGTGCATGCTGGGATACACTCAGTGACAGAAACAAAGTACAACAGGTAAAGACGCAGCCTGAGACCGAGGCAGGTTCACACAAATACAGCAACTGTGATCTACAGCAGAGCGCTGTCACAGAGGAGTACTCTGAGTTACAGTTCAGCAGAGTAATCAGGTACTGCAGAGACAGCACGCACGCGCGCGCGCGCGCACGCACACACACACTCCTGTCCATCCTCACCCTCACTCACCTCTGCAGTGTGAGTTTCCGCTCAGCAGCAGCAGCAGCAGGCAGCAGATCCCCAGCAGCTCCACTCTTCCTCCCATCTTCATCTTCTTCTTCTGCAGGAGAATTAAATGTCGCCGTGCCGCTGTCCCGCAGACTGTCCTCCTCTGTCTCTGTGGTTTTCCCTGGGCTCTCTCCCCCCGCACAGCCTCATGCTAACACCCAGCAGAGCTCTTCCTCCTCGGCCGACTCATTCCTGTCCCGGCTGACGGTCCGGTCTCCGGGGCGGGTCTTTCTCGGGGCTATCGTTGACCAGTCGGATTCCCGCCTTCAGTCTGGTCGCTGGAGCCGAGCTGAGCGCCTGTTTGTCTCCTCTTAGGACGCGGACAGCCGAGTACGTCCTCACCGAGCCGACCTCAGCTCCCTCTCCCTGTAAACTCGCCAGGAATCTGATCTAGAGTCAAGTCAGCGGAAACGCTCCCGGCTTCCGGTGACGCACTTCAAAATAAGAGTCACCCTCGATGTAAAACACACCCGCTGTAATAAACTGTAAGCTGACCGAACAGCAGGGGAAAGTAACTAAGTAGTTTAACTTTACTTAAGTATCAGTACTCGAGTATTCACCACATTGACCCGACAGCTTTAGTTACTGAACCACACAGAGTACTTTCACCTTTGACACGTTTGTTTTGCTGATCACAGTTCTTTACCTTTACTTTAGTGAGACTTTAAATCCACAGCTTGTAATGGAGTACAATCTGAATCTCCTCCATCACTGTTGTATAATATTTTAATAAAGTCTGACATTCAGCTTCACCGTGACACTATTCAAATTACAGATTTAGTCCCAGTTGTTTCACAGCGGAAATGAATGGCAAACGTTTAAAAACACGAATATATGATCTGGTTTGTTTGGTTTATTTGACAGACTCGGGACATTCAGCTGTGTGACTGGTGACCAATAATCCATCCATGATTATCATATGTGTATACATTTTAATTTAATGTGTTATACCTTGTATATGTTTAAGTAATATTTAATGATTTAGTCATGTATTGTATTTTTAATGACACTATATAGCAATATGCTTTATATGCACTGGCCATGAATCAGTGGGAATATGCCTTTCATTACGCCTTAATTCAATTCAATTCAATTCAATTCAATTTTATTTATATAGCGCCAATTCACAACCAAAGTCATCTCAGGGCACTTTACAAACAGAGCAGGTCTAGACCACACTCATTACTGTTAGTTACACCCAACAGTTCCACCATGAGCAAGCACTTGGCAACAGTGGCAAGGAAAAACTTCCTTTAACAGGCAGAAACCTTGGGTAGATCCTGGATCAGGGTGGACGGACATCTGCCTCGGTTGGGGGGAAAGAGAGAGAGAGAGAGAGAGAGAGAGAGAGAGAGAGACAGGAGGGGTGAGAGAGAGAGAGACAGGAGGGGCGATAGAGAGAGAGAGTGAGGGGGGGAAGGAGTGAGGGAGAGGGAGGAGAGAGAGAGAGAGAGAAGGAAAGAGGGAGAGAGAGAGAGACAGGAGGGGAGAGAGAGAATACAACACATCACAGACAGAGATACAGGTGAACATAAAGATGAAACTGACAGAATGGTAGAGCAGCAGAGTCCTAACTATGGCTGCTGTTAGCAGGACAATAATGATAATAATACAATAATGATAATAAGTGGCAGCAGAGGACAGGGGGCAGGTCGGTGGAGCCACAGATCAGATGTTCAGCTCTGGAGCCACAGGTATCTGTAGAGAGGTACAGAGAGAGAGACCAGAGAGAAACAAGCACAGCACTAGGGGAGAGAGGATGTATATTTTTATGTTATTTAATTTGTAGCTGATGTGTAAAACCAACCATCAGAGACATCAGCATTAGTCTGTAATATTGTCTGAATTTAGATTTTTCATATGAACAGTATCTTTAACATGTCACATGTTAATAACATATTAATAATATGGAAATACGTGTAACATGAGGTTATTGTACGGCTTCCTAACAGTGAAATACAAACTACAGAGAATCAGCGACACTTATTGTGAAGTCAAACCGGAAGTCATTGGCTGTGAGTTCAGTTCCCGTCACAATAATCTCCAAATGGAAAAAGAAGCTTGAACTGCTCATGCGCCGCCTGCCGGACGGTACGCAGAGACAAACCGAACGCCCCTTCGTTCACATCATAACTTTATTATGATTTGGTCAAGAAGGTTCGACCTTCACTGAAACTCCGCCGGGATGTCCGCATTATTGATTAAATCATACCTTTAAAAGGTTCGAGCCTTCAGCCAATGAGAGAGAAGAGTTTGTATCTGTGATCGCTGATTGGCTGCAATCCCAATGAAGACCCTTCACGTGTCTCTCTTTAATTAAGCTTCATCAACAAGAATCAGACTAATTTATTGATTGACAGACACATCAGCAGCGGATCAGCTCCTATTGCTCATTTAAGATGACAGGTCAGACATAGCGTCTATATTACAGTCTAAAGGTAAACATTCACTATAAAACATCATCCCTGGGGACTCCGTGATCCCTTTAATTGCTAATTATTATTATTATTGTTATTATTATCATCTAGCTAAAGGCTACTGTTATTGTAGTACAGCTAACAGAAATATAATTTAGGATTCTCATCTGTTCTGATAAACTCCAGGTGACATCTCACCCAAAAAAACCTCAAAGATAAAAAATGAATTAAGACAAAAATTTCATTTATACTTTTACAGTTAGATACAATATGTACAACAACAACAACAAACGAGGTTACAGAAACAGGTCTTGTTATGAATAAACAGCAGAATTAAATGTTTTAATCCTGCAGACTGCAGACTTCCTGCAAAATGAAGTGAACCTGTGAGCAGGTGAGGCTCAGCCACAGGTGTCACAGCAGCATCCTGGACAACTGTTTACACTGTAAACACACATTTCAGCAGCAACGACGCACAAACTAATGTTTATGAAAGTTATTTAGGAGACAAACCCTAAGTTTTAAGACAGCGTTGCTTCACCACCTGTGTTTAAGTCTCGTCCTGTGCAAAGATTCAGCCGCAGCGTGGTCACGAACACTTCACTGACATGTTCATGACGTGCTGCACCCCAGTGAGTCAAACTGCTGCACAGCTGCTGTTCAGGTGTGGTCACTGGACTAATCACCATGACATTTAATACAAAGCTGCAGCAAAACATCAAAGAGAGAAAGTGAAACTGCAGCTAATTTGATTTGACCTTTAAGTAAAAAATGCCAAACATAATATTTCCAAACTCTCTGTTAGTCTGACTGATGTAGTGACACCCTGCAGGTGTTGGTGTGCAGGTGGGATCTGTTGCAGCCGGCGTGGCCCTGAGTGTCCCACACCTTGTCCAGGTGCTGACCGTGGACGAGGTTTTAACTTTTCTGACTCAGCTGCCGGTACAGTTGGATCGTCATGAGCTGAATTTCAGGATCTCCAGGTTTGATGTCGATCGCTCTCAGGAAGAAGCTCAGGGCGTCCTCCAGCTTCCCTCTGCTGAAGTTCTCCCTCCCTCGACTGACCAGCGACTCGTAGCTTTCGTCCTCACACTTGACAATGTCTTTTGTGCCGTTCGTCTTGACTCCTGCATCAACAGTGCACTGATCCATTCTCTCGGAGGAGGTGAGCTCGGGCTCGCTGGATGATTCCTCCTGGTTACTGCTCATCTCCTCTGCTGACTCAGAGTACTCCTCCTCCTCCCCCTCCTCCTCCGTGTTTAAGGTCTCTCCAGTGGTCTCCTCCAGCTGAAGCTCACCATGGGTTGAACCAATGATGTCTTCCTCTTCTGCCTCATCAGAGTGTCTCTCTGAATCATCTTCACCACCTTCATCCTCATCACTCACGTCTTGGTTGTGGTTCTCCATGTCTTCGATGATGGACTGGAGGAGGGACCGGCGCGAGGCCACTGAGGTGTTTCCTCCAACGCTCTTTCTCGACCGGAGAGGGGTGGAGCCGGATGGTGCTGATTTAGGTGTAGAGGCTCCAAGAACATGGAAGGAGTTATCAAGTTGACTCCTGTTTGACTCTTGGCCACCATCTTCATCATCCTCATCATCACTATCATAGATCACCGCTGCTCTTTTCTTCTTGGTTGCAACAATTGATTCGTTCATTGACACGTCCATTTCAGATGCAGGGACGCTGTTGAGCCTTTGCCCGAATGCATTTTGATGCTGTCTCTCAGACAGAGATCTGTTAACATCAAAACTTCCCTCCATCTGCAGCTTTGAAAGTAACTCCCTCTCATCTGCCTCAGTGTCCTGCTGATCCAGGACATCGTGGTCTGAGAACATGTCACTGTCCTCCAGCTGTAAGTTGAAGTTGCCTTCGAAGGACTCCAGCCCTGCGCTGACTCTGGACGATGAGTTTGCTTTGAAGCTTGAGTTGGATGCTTGAAGGACAGAAAGTCTTTTGTTCTGCAGCGATGTTAGACGTGGAGACCCTGAGTTCATCTTTACGTCGTACTCTGAGTGTGAAGTTCCATTCAGCTGTTGTTGATCTTCATTGACTGCTGTTATGCATGCCAGACTGCCATCACCTGCTGAAGCAGCTGCAGCCTCAGACGCTGCAGATTTGTCCATCAGTAGTTGAACAGAAGTGTCTGCCACATCACCTGCTGCGGCATCAGTGACATCCACCAAAGACTCTAAGATCACCTCCTGAGCAGAAGTCTCTGCTGCTTCCAAATAACTCCTCTCCTGCTTGACCGACTGGTGTTCCTGAGAATCCAGGTCCTGCTCATCAGTCTGGTCTTGGCTAACTTCTTCAACAGGCTGCTCCTCTGACACACCATCATCTGCCGTTAGATCAATAACTTGGTCACTCTGATTCTGTTGGCTGCCGGAGTTGGACTGGTCCAACTCCACCACAATCGATGACCCGTTGTATTGTGGATTGGAGGGACTTGGTTTTGGATCTCTTGGTTTTCTTTCATTAGACCGCTCCCTGCTGTTGTTCTCCACTGGTTGTCTGAGCCAAGCTGGTTCTGTGCTGGATGCCATGCTCTCTGCCAGCTGCATCTGTAACTCCGACTCAGCCTTCATCAGCTCCTGGGCCTTCTGGACCCTTCCTTCAATGTAGTGTGCCTCCTGATCCTCCAGGGCATCATCGTGGTTGACTTCAAGGGAAAACATGAGGTCGTGGTCAGAGATCCCAAACATTTCCATGGTGTGGAGGTGGGCGATGTGCTCATCCAGTTCAGGGTCAGTCCGTCTATGTCTGGAGTGCAGAGCCTGAAGCTGCATCTGCGTGGATGACGACCGTGTGTCCTCCAGAGTGAAGAGCTCCTTCAGCTCCTGCTTGCTGAAGTACCGGAAAGGGTTCTTTTTATCTCCGGTGTTCTGTTGGATGAGGGAGTCTTTGAACACCTGCCGTCTGTAGATCTTCTCCTCTACTGTGCCGCAGGTGATCAGCCTGTAGATGACGACATTTTCAGTCTGGCCGATGCGGTACGCCCTGTCGACAGCCTGGGCATCGGTTGCAGGGTTCCAGCTGGGATCGTAGATCACGACTCGGTTTGCTGCTGTCAAAGTGATTCCAACTCCTCCAACCTGTGTGGTCAGGAGGAAGACAGAGTAACGCTCATCTGTCTGGAACAGCGTGATGCGCCGCTCTCTCTCTGCAATCTGCGTTATCGTGCCATCCAGTCTCATTACTTTGAAGCCTCTGTTTCCCAGAATGCGCTCGATGATGTCAAGCACTTTCCTGTAATGAGCAAAGACGAGCGTGCGGTGGCCTTCTTGTTTGAGCCGTTCAAGAAGTGCAAACAGAAAGACGAGCTTCCCGGACTCGGCTATTAAGGTGTCATCAGGGATGTTAGCGATGCTGTGAGCGTCTATCTCCACGTCGTCAGTCTGCTGACCTTCACCTGTATTTTCCTCCAGGCCTAACTTTGCTATGGCTGCAGCAGAGAGCAGTCTCGGATGATCGCACAGCTTTTTCAGAATGGTTAATTCAGCCAAAGGTGATCTGCTAGTCATGAGCAGCTCCTTGATGTGGTCCAGTGAAATGAACTGCCTGTAGATGTCTTCCTGAACCGAGCTCAGGTAAGTCCAGACTATCAGGTCGTTCTTTCTCGTCAGCGTTGGTACGGCGGCTTCAGACTCTTTCAGGGGGTTTGGGACTTGACTGTCCTTGTTGTCTGGATCTTCCTGTTTGCATGGATGTGTGCCGTTCATTTTGGTTTTTTGCACTTCTGATTTTGTCCTGCGGAGGAAGTGGGGTTTTATTATTGCCATGAGGTTCTCGGACATTCGGGACCCGAGGGCCTTTTCCCCTGGAGTGGCGTCCTTCTCTCTGGCACGGGTGATGGGGTTCTCATACTCTGTTTTGAATGTTTTAGCTGTACCGAGGAGAGTCCCCTGGCAGGCGAAGTCAAAGAGAGCCCACATCTCTCTCAGGTTGTTCTGGACTGGAGTTCCTGTGAGAAGAACTCGGTTCTTTGAGGGTATGGCGTAGGCGCTCTTGGCTGTTTTAGTGGTTGAGGTTTTTATCTTGTGTGCCTCATCCAGGATCATGTAGTCCCATGTGAACTCTCTGCCGTGGTATGATGACAACTGCTGCCAATTATTCATGAGCATGGTGTACGTGGTGATGATGACACCACCTCTCCTCTGAACCTTCTCCAGGTTCCTGGTCCTCTCACCTTTGCTGGCACCATGAAACTCCTTGACCCTCATGCCCGGAGTCCATTTGGCAAACTCCTTGGTCCAGTTTGTGATGAGTGAAGTCGGCATGACCAGCAGTGTGTGTTTAACCAGCTCATTATCGTACATGCCAGAGAGGAATGAGATCACCTGGATGGTTTTACCGAGGCCCATGTCATCTGCCAAGATCCCACCTTTATGACCATCTCTGTAGAGACTGTACAAGAAGGCCACTCCATCTCTCTGATAGTCATAAAGTTTGTCATGTAAATCTTTGAAAAGCATCAAACCGCTGCCGTTTACATTGACAAACTCTTCACTGTCATCTTCAGACTCTTCCTGAGAAATGAGTTCCTCAATCTTCTTTATCCTGCTTTCAAGTTTCTGGCTCTGGTGGATGTTGTAAGCCAACTTGAAGAACTTCAGCGCTTTGTGCATGTCCCCTTGTCTGGCAACATTTTTTCCATCTTGAATGAATCTATAAGACAATAAACACATCGAATGTTATTGATGAGACAATGTTGAAAACTATTGATCTAAAACTCAATTAGCTGGTTTAACCTCTTCACAGGCGCGAGCAGCTGAACTCACAGTAACTGACATTATTAGATGTTTTTACTGTGACCTGAAAATAATAAAGTGCATCAGTCTTTGGTCAACACAAGTCACCTAAACAGCCATCCACCAATTCAATTCAATTCAATTTCATTTATATAGAGCCAAATCACAACCATGGTCATCTCAGGGTACTTAACAAGCAGAGCAGGTCTACACCACACCCATCAGTCAACAGAGTCATCACTTTGCTAAACTAACAGGTTTGTCTTTTCTTTAAGTCTCGACAGTTCAGAGCATGTTTTTGCTTAAAACAGGTCTGGACCCCCTTATGGTGTCAATTCAGTTCCACACAGGTAGCCTGACACCTGCTGGGCAGAATCACTCCACCAATCAGTTGCATGGTACATACATGCTGCCATGCTCTGGGTGGGAACACGACAAACACCGAGGAGTGAGTCTAACATGTTAACAAAACTACATTTTTATGCTTAATTCAGTTTCATTAATATAAAAACACGTAACATGATCTGAAGGCGTTTGAGTACAGGAGGTCACTGAGCAAACTGCTCTCCATCCAAGACAATCCATCCCACCCCCTCCATGACACACTACTGAGACAGCGGAGCTCTTTCTCAGACTGATTAAGCTCGACTGTCATAAACAATGGTTTAAAAAGTCATGTCTCCCATTTGCAATAAGACTGTACAACAGCTCACCACTGTGTGACAGGCGAACACTCATGTTACCACCATCACTGTCTGTACACATGCTGTTTTTCTCCCTGCACATCATTCACTTTAGCACATCTTCTTCACTTATCTACAAATTTTAGTTCTATATTTCATTATATTTCGGAGATATTTATCTTATTTTGTTTTTATCTTTTCTTTTATGTTATTATTATTTTATGCTGCTGTAACTTGACGTGTGACGGAAATAATTTCTCAGACATGCGGAGTAAAAGTTAACTGGGTTCTGAGAACAGTTTCATGCATAGAAAAGTCTTCACACAGGAGAAAATCACTGTAGCAGCTGACAGAGCGACGATAGAGACGATCATTGCCATCACATACAAGCTTCTCACTGACTGTCCAGTTCAGGCAAATCTTTCATATGATCTGAATCATTTATCTCCTGGTGTGTGAGTCAGAAACAGTGTTGTGGTGATATGCTGGTGTGACTCCAAAGAGCATTTAATAAAATCTCTTATCACAGTCATAGATTAATAAATGAGTTACTGATTAACTTCCTGTTGCTCAGCTAGTCGTTTCAGCAGCACTGGTGTCACAGAGATCACTGAAGAGCCTGACATGGCTGATAAAACCAACAACAACAACAACAACCACCAATAAATAATTATTACATTTATTTTGCTGGGCATCTGAATCATTAGTCTCCAAACTGAAAAAACTTGTTAGCGCTGTAGCTTTACTCAGTCACAGTGAACTGTATTGGTGATATCTACCTGTGATATGTCTCCATCTTTACCTCTGTGTCCATGGACATAGATCTGTGAAGACAGACTCTGGATTAGAGACATGAACACACAACATGGACTTAACACATTAACACACAAGCATTTGAATGCAAATAACATCAAACATAAACAGTAATACATCACTGACGCAGTAAAAGTTTCATATCTGTTATGTTTTCAATGGTTAAAGTACTGCAGTGCTGTCAGCTTCATACAGCAACAGTACTGCAGTACAGGAAGTGAAAGTACCTGACTGGTTGTGACATTATCAGATTGTTCATACTGATGCATCAGTGTAATTAACATCTTATCTTATTCTGAGTTCTAACTGAAGCTGACAGGTAATTATATATTTAGATAAGGTTGAAATGGAAATACTCAGGTTAAGTACCAGTACTTCAGTAACTGTAACTTCAGCACAGTAACGTAAGTAACAGTACTATCCACTGGAAGACATCACCATAAAGTCAGACAGTGTGATTAATGTCAGACAGGTTATAATTAAACGTATGGATCATCTATATTTAGTGTTTCAGCGTCAGTGCGGTGTATTCACGTTAGCATTAACAGCTACCCTTTCAGTCATGCTAACCAGTGAGCCGTTAGCATTCATGCTAATAGTTAACCCCTCGGGACACCGACATTAACGTTAGCTGTACTTACTTCTCCAGTTTCTCGGAGATCTCCGCAACTTCACCGGTTTGATGAGAAACATCCATCCTGGCAGTGAAAGGTTCCCACCGGCAAGAGAAACCAACAAACCCCGGTGTGAAAACGTGTATTTACGGTCCCGAACACACACAAACCCCAGCAGCGGGTGCTGAGTTCATTAACTGGGAGGTTTGTGTTGATGTGTTTGAACGCACTGCTGTTTCCCCCGCCATTTTCCCCAGCCTATCAGAGATAACGCTTTAGTGACGTTGTGATAAAGTGGCCCAATCGAGAAAGGAGACATGTGCAGTAGGCGGGACCATAGCAAAGCCCAGCCAATGATCAGCGTCGAGTCCCCAAAAGTATAGTTCAGTTTGAGGATTTCGAATTACTTTGATTTTCATCGGAAAACCGCACCAAATCATTATAAATAGGGATAAAAGAAAAACTCACACACTCAGTGTAGAAACATATTTGATTATATTTAATTCTTTCATCTTCCCAAACAAAATAATGTAAGTGGTTTACATTCAGGATGTTTAAACCCACTGGAGTCAGGTGTGTGTAGCTGGATCTTGATCAGCATGCACTAAGGGTGTCACTGATTCACATCATAACAGGCTTCACAGCCTTTAACAGGAGAAAACACAAACCGATTGAGTGACCTTTCCTCAGACCCTTGTTTACCCGCTGAACATCAGGGGGTAAACGAGGTGAAGTTGAGGCAAAAATGGACAAAGAGGAAAATCAGGGCCGTGACTGGTTTGTTGGTTTATGTTCTAATGTAAGTGAGCTAGTGGAGCGAGCAGAGGTCCCACATCAGTGTTTTCTTCTGCACTTGTAAATGTGATGGCGATAAGAAGCCACTGACCAAAACACATCACCTGCAGCTCTGCAGTTACACCTGAATCCTGAACTCTGCAGCTCAGATCAATGGGAACGTTCACCTTCACAGCTCATGTCTTTTCAAAGATTCAGTCAGTGAAACAGGGAGCAGCAGGGAGAACTAAATATTTATACAAATATAACACAAAGCAATGTGTTTAAAACGTTGAACTTAAAGTTCCTGCTCTAAAGAGTTAAAGTGTGCCCACACTGTTGCGGTTTTCACATTTCTGATGAAAACATTCAGAATATCAGCGCCGTCTCCAGAGCTTTGACCCGAGCAGCGAAAACCAGAACTCTTTTCTCCACCTCGGCCTTGATGTCGGCCTGCGAGGCTTGCGGGTTCTGACGGAGGAACTCTGAGATGCTCAGGATGCACTCAGCCTGAGGACACACACACACACACACACAGATGACATGAGCCAACATTAACCTTACAATTCAGACAATGAGGGATGGTTGCATTTGTTCATACTGACAGGAGGTGGAGGAAGAAAATGACACCTCAGGGCTTCCATAGCTGAGTCTGAATCAACCACACACTCATCCAGGAAGCTTTCAGGTTCACACACTGCAGTGATGCCCCCTGCAGGCAGCCGACTCATACCTTGTAAGCGTCCACTTTGTCCTGGCCTGTGATCCGGTTCAGGAGCTCTCTGCCCACCTGGATGCCTGTCACTGCCATCAAAGTCCTGCGGTCCGCCTCAGACTCAGAGGACAGCCAGTGCAGCAGTGCCATCTACATGAGGGAGGAAGACAATTAATGACACATTTCAGCTCTTCAACAACTTATTTATACTTCACTGTTATAATTCACTACTGTTTTATATTGGGTCATCAGCTGATTGGGCCTCTTTCCTGTTGGAGTTGGTTGATTTTAGCAGTTTCAGCTCTTTGTGAACTACTGAGTAGTGGAACTGCAGCTGCTGATTGTTTTCTTCATGAATCTGTTGATTGTTCGTTTTGTAGAAATGGTGTAAATAGTGAGAAACGTGTTGATGATAAGCCAAAGTGACGCCTTCCTCCTGTTAAAGGCTTTAACACAGACATCGAGTCAACAGTGATTTCCTGACAAACACACAGGTTGGACATCAGAGGAGGCTGATGTGATTGGGCGCAGGTCAGTCAGTCACATGTATGAAGGTAAACAGTATGACGTGACAGGTGAATGTGAACAACAACAAATACAATCAATATAACCTGGTTATTTATTAATATTTCATATGTTGTTGATCTCTTCTGTTTTCATCAACACAAGACAAATCAACAGATAATGAGTTCATTTCCTGTGAAAATTTAAATCACTCTCCTGAAACAAACACATAAATATCTGAGCTGCACAGACACATTTAACACACACAGTCAAAACTCTGGAGGCATGTTAGTTTTCAGCACCGAGACTCACATCACACTGTCTCTAAAATCCACATTAATAACAGTTAAAACCTCAGAAACTCACTTTAACTGACATTAAACACTGTCACATGATGCTGGACAGAGGAATGACCTTTATAGAAATATTAGTGTTTCGCTTTACGCTTGACTAACCATAAACATTTGAGTTTATTTGGGTGAATTCCAGTTAAATGAAGGTTTGTGTGTGTTTTCTCTCGCCTGCTGAATCAACTGGGCGGTTGTCATTTCTCCTCCGGAGTTCACTGAACCTGACATGACGGGAAAAAACGAAAAATGACGAAACAACGACAAAAACAACAGTTCGGAGGAAAACAACCCTGAGAACCTTTCCTGGAAACAACTGATATTTAATCAGCTATTTTCTGGGAAGTATGTCGAAAAAGACTGGTTCTATCGAATAGCGAGTAGTAAAAAGCTGCATTTCCTGTTTACTTCCGCCTCTTCTTCTGCTGCTGCTGCGGTTTCTTCGCTGCTTCGCGGCTCATCGGTGACTCAGGCCGCTGCTGCCGCTCAGCGGCCGCAAGCACGTGACTCTGAACTGATCAGTTTAGTTTGATTTTACCGATGTTTTAATCTTTTAGTCACTTTTAAACCGCTCGTTTTACCTGGTTACATCTCTCCAGGTGAAGACATGTCTGCCACACTGTTTTAACTTATTCAGTTCAGTTACACTATATATAGCAGGAGGAGAAGGAAGGGAGGGGACACTGGAAGGGGTGAGGTTTGTGGGAGGGAGGTGAGACAGTGGTCAGAGCAGCCTGATCCTGAACTGTCTCATCCACCTTCTTCTTCTTATTCTTCTTCTTCTTCTTCTTCAGGCCCACATATGATATTTGAAATAAAACAAGGTAAACAGAGAAAGCAAATAAAGTTGTATATTCAACATAAAGACAACAGGATGTGTGCCAACAGAGTTTCACTCCCCAACCTCTGGTGGAAGAAGTGTTCTGATCCAGACTGACTACAACATGATCGACAGACAAAAGATCAGTTCAAAGTTGATTAAAGGAACAGCTGAGGCACCTCTCCATAGACCACCGACAACAGACTGAACTGATCAACAGCACAGCTGTGAAGGGGAGCAGCAGACTCTATTTCCTGAGGAAGCTGAGGTCCTTCAACGTGTGCAGCAAGATGCTGGAGATCTTCTATCAGTCTGTTGTGGCCAGCACTCTCTTCTCCTCTGTGGCCTGCTGGGGGAGCAGCATCGGAGCCAGTGACACCAGCAGACTGAACAAACTGATCAGGAAGGCTGGCTCCGTCTGTAGGCAGGAGACTTTTGAAGTGCTGGTGGAGAGGAGAACTGTTAACAATCATGGATGACCCTGACCACCCAGACAATGGGAAGGCAACGAAGCACCTTCTCCAAAAGCCTCAGGCAGCTTCGTTGTCTCAAGGACCGCTACAGGAAGTCTTTCCTGCCACAGGTGATCAGACTCTATAACTCCTCATCTGCGTGTGACAGATGACGGTCTGGGGTCATTTCATTTTTAACATCCTTTTTTTAACATTCAGTAACTTTATTTTTTCTATATATTTTCTTATATATATTTATCTTTCTTTATTTTTTGTAAATATGTTTTATATATTTCTCTATCTTTAACGATTTATGTGTATTATGCTGAGTGACTGTATATTGCTGCTGCAACATCAAAACTGCCCAGTTTGGGATCAATAAAGTTGATCTATCAGTTATCTATCAGTTATCTATCTATCTATCTATCTATCTAAGACAATAACTCCATCATGGACTACCACACCACTGTCACCCACTGCTGTAAGGACAACCACCTGAATATTAATGTCAGCAAAACCAAAGAGCTGATAGTCAGCCCCCCTTCACCCACCAGACTCCACTGACAAAAATAGTCATTTAAGCTCTGGCGTGGTATTCTTTCAGACTGACTGAGGCACTGGGAAATCTGGTGCTGCGCTGAAACTGCTCTGCATCCTATTTATCAAATATGAAGAATGAGTGAGATGAGTTAGAATAATAATAATAGAATAATCAGAAACTTTCTAATTCTAAAAATCAGGTTTTTCTTGTGACTCATGATGTTAATTTGGCTCATTTATGAGACTCAGCAGTTTATTTAACATGCTCATTTGAATGTTTCCCGTCACATTTTGTTATTTCACAGTTTATTTTATTATCATGCAGTTTATTAAGTTTCATGAGCCTAAACAGTCACTGGTGTATTTGCTGCATACAGCTCAGTGTCAGTGTTGAAACATCCGCAGTGTATTTAATGTTTGTCACATTAAAGCTGAGCTTTAGTTTCCCCACTGGACTTGAATGCATCATCTCAGCATGACATTTGCTGTAACCGAGTCTTTGACAGGTATCTGCTGCCGTGCTTCAGGGTCACATGATGTGCTGCAGGTCAGAGGTCAGCTCTTGTCTGTGTGTTTGGAGAAGGAGCCGAGCTGTTTGGTGTTGACGTCCTTCAGCTGCTCCAGCTGCCTCTGGCCTCGCCGGTACAGATACTCGATATGCATCACGTCCGTCTTCTTGATGCGCGCATTCTCTCTGAACTCGTCGCGGATTCGGGGGATGAAGCCGGGTTTGTCTTGTCCGGCCCGCAGGAACTGCCGGTACAGAGCCAGGACCTGCTTCTGCAGCTTACTGTGCCGAGCCATCAGACGAACACAGCAGAGAGAACAAAGTGAGAAACCAACAGGAAGCAGAAGGACACGGTGACACCAGGACCAGATGATCTTCAGCTGCAGTTCCTCTGATGTCCACCAGATGATCAAGCTCCAACTGTACTGAGGTGAATGTGTTTTACTCTGCAGGTTCAGCTCTCAGCAGATCCACTGACCTTCTTCTCATGTCAGTTTGAAGCAGAGTGGATGTGTCATCAGTTTGCAGCTGGAGCTCCAGACTGAACACAGAAGACCGTGAATGCACCACGATGCTCTACATCAGCACCTCCTGCTCACACTCTGATCATATAGGCAGGCTCGACACCTCGTCGTCCTCCAACACACGTCACTGAGCTGCGGTGATGGAGGGGGAGCCCAGATTGGCTGGTATGTGCGAGGCGTACAGGTGCAATGATGAGACAACTGCAGCAGAACAATAACACACCAGAAATTACAGTTTAATCAAAGCAGGAAACTCAGAGACTCTGAAACAAACAGCAAACACGTGGCTGACATTCAGCATGAGATTCAATTCCTGATGTTTACAGGTCGATGTTTTGTTGCATTTAAGTGTTTTTATTATTTACATGATGTCCTCTGTTTCACTGACAAATCCAAACAGAAACCTGGTGACATTAATGTCATTTAATGCATCATTAAATACATTTATCTTTGTTCTGAACATATTTCTATACAGACTGAATCACCTCTGAATCATTTTAATAAAGACTGAACCTGAACTAAAGCAGGACTGAAAGTCTAATCCTGCTGAAGAACCCAACCAGGTGAATTTACCTCTTTGACTCTGCGGATTAACAAAGAGACTCAAATCACTTCCGGTGATTAAACCGTTAGTTTCCGGAAATACATCATCAGCTCGTTCATCAGTGCAGTTATAAATCTGTAAAATAAGCTGAGTTTAGTTTAAATACCTGTGTCAGCTGAAGTAAACAGCCTCTGCGTGACCTTACTATACGTTACGACACACTGTGAAGCAGCACGGTGCGAAAACACGTGACTTCCGGGGGGCAGATTTCACAATAAAATACTTATTTAGAAGTAAGAGCTACAAAAAGGTTCATTGTAGGAACGATATTAGAAAAGATTAGTTGTTATTCTTGCTAATACGGTATATATAACGACAAAGTGTGTTCAGATGTTTTTTTACCCAGAAGTGGAAGAAATACTCAGATCTTGCTCTTCTACCAATGCCATACTGTAGAAATACATGTAAAAGTCGTGAATTTAAATGTTTAGTTAAGTATAAGTACAATTTTATTAGCATAAAAATATATTCACACTACCAAAGTAAAAGTTCTTATCGTGGATAATATCCCACAATTTCACATTTCAGAATAATAATCTAAATTGTTGGATTATTACTTATTATTACTTTTGATGCATCAATTTGTTCATCACATTAACGTTGTCAGCTGGTTTAATATTTTATTTTACCCCGACCACAGGATTATCAACATTATCATATTATTATTTATTTTTCTATTACATTTAGAATTATAAAATCAAATCTAGGAGTGATCAAAACAGTGTCATTGGTTAAGCCTATAATGGAGCAGCAAAAGTAAATTATTAAAAAAAAGTACAAAGTAAATAATCAAGTAAAGTACAAGTTACTCCAGTATGAGTTGCAAATGTACTGAGTTACTTTCTACCATCGATTTTAACCTGTTCCACGACCCAAGGCAGAGTTGAGTACATGAGCCATTTTATTTTGAAAACCCCAAACCGGAAGAGCGAGTGCGTTTCCGGTGGAGTTTCCTGTTGCAGGAGTCAAATGTCACAACAGAGCAGCAGTAGTCAGATGCACTGAATGGGAGGTCAACAGGGCCGTTAATTACCCACAGGTTTGTTATTTAACGTCATATTAAATCTGTGAATTATTCATAAATAAATAAATAAACGTCGCCTCCGGTTGTGAATTTTGATAAAAGTGGAAAAACGGGATTTTGTGACGACATTAGCTAACTAGCTAACGTTAGCATCTGTCAATTTAATCCACGGTAACCTGCACGAGCTCAGGTCTGACAGCTGAGTCACGTTTAATCAGCATCACATCTGATTAATTAATCAGTTTTAACTGGAGGAAGAGCAGCACGAGCACGAATGTATTAGTTATATATTATAACCTTTGAATGTTAATCAGGTTTAACACGCAGCAGCAGTTTGTAGTTTTGTTATGAACTTTGCTACATAGATTATTATTATTGTTATTATTATTGTTATTGTTGTTAGTATCATTATTAGTAGTAATATTAGTAACATACAGACGCTTCCATTTATATAAATAATAATATGAGCATCTCAGCAGGTTCAACTGTGATCATCGCCACCAGAATATTAGAAAAAACTGATTTTACCATGTTTTTATCATATTTATATGAAATTTACAAATCGCAGAGTGGGTGCTGATGCTGTGGTGTGCAGCTTTAATCAGCAGTTACATATATTGGGAATAAGCTGTGTGTGTGTGCAGACATGGAGGTGACAGAGGAGGAGCAGCGGCGGCAGGTGGAGGAGCAGGTGGAGATGCTGCTGAATGGTCAGGGGTCAGAGGTCAACGTCTGTGACGTGGGTCTAGAGCAGAGTAAACCCGCCACTCTGAGGAAGAACGTCACCTACATTGTCTGCGGCGTCATCCTCAACGACAAGGTCACATGACAGCTTCCTGCTCCTGAGACGCTCAGGTGTGGTTGCTCACGTGTGGTTGCTCACGTGTCTGTTTAATGTGTGTGTGTGCTCCTTCAGGAGGAGGTGCTGATGGTGCAGGAGGCAAAGCAGGACTGTTATAAGCAGTGGTACCTGCCTGCAGGGAGGGTGGAGGTGGGGGAGAGCCTGGAGGAGGCGCTGAAGAGGGAGGTGAGACTCACACACACACACACACACACACACACACACACACACACACACACACACACACCTGTCCCCTGGTTACCTGAGTCTCATCTCTGTCTGTCTGCAGGTGAAGGAGGAGGCGGGGTTTGACTGTGAGCCAATCACCTTGCTGCTGATCCAGGAACAGGGACCACAGTGGATCCGCTTCATCTTCCTGGCTAAAATCACAGGTCAGAGGTCAAGCACGTGCACACACACACACACGCACACACACACACATTGGGTCTGTTCTGTACTGGAGCTGATCTGCTCTCACCTGTTCTCTGTGTGTCAGGTGGGACCATAAAGACCCTGGCGGCGTCGGATCAGGAGTCTCTTCAGGCGTCCTGGTGGGACAGACAGTCCCCCCTCCCCCTGAGAGGACGAGACATCCTGCGTCTCATCGACTGCGGCCTCAAGTACAACGTCACAGTCTGCACTCAGCTCAGTTAAACACGTGTGTGTGTGTGTGTGTGTGTGTGTGTGTGTGTGTGTGTTCGTTCCTCTGTGGACCCTTTAGATTCAACACACTCACAAACCTGTTTCGTCTTCGATGAACTGGACCCAACGGCTGATCATGTTTTGTATTTGGTGTAAAATCTGAAAAGTAACTAAAGCTGCTGGACAAATGAAATCGAGTAAACAGTCGAGATGAAACTGGAGTAAAAGTACTTAGTTACATTCCACAGCTGGAGACGCAGAGTTTGTGACGTGTGACAAAACAAAAACATGTTTAAATCCTGTTTTGTAACAACACCTCAGACATCTCTGCTCTCTCAGACATCTCTGTTGTTGTTGTTTTGATGCTTTCAGGTACCGTCATGATCCCTGGCACCCGGTCACGGTACCTATCGACCTGAGCTGCCGTCACGTGGTGCAGAGACTTGTCCTGGTCTTCAGCGGCGCCGATCAGCAGGTCTGGATCCTGCTCGTTAAAGGTGACGAGTTCCAGTCCAGAGTCACATCGACGTGACCCAGTTGAAAACAAGATCACAGTCTGTGTTAGCATCGTCCTGTTAGCATGCTAACACAAACACACTGTCGGTTTTATTCTGAAGGAAAGTTTAATTTGTCAGAAACATTCAGAAACTTTCAGACCAAAGTTTCTCATTAAGTTGAGGAAACAAACTGTTTCTCACTGTTAGCTACATGCTACTGTTAGCATGTAGCTAACATCAGCGTCTGTACTTCTGTCGTCTCGTTAAATGAGTCTGTCAGCGACTGTTAATGACTGTTGTCTCACAGTCAGATCAGCCTCACAGGATGTTAACACAGTGCTAAGTTAATGTTAGATGAGGCTGACTGCAGCTAACCTGTGCGTTCATCCTGGCTAACAGCAGCCGGGAACACAAACAATTTAGTATTGGAAAACTTCTTTTGTTCTTTTGTTTCATTCTTATTATTACTGAAATACTGAAAAATGCTTTTATCAGCAACAAATCCACAATTCAGCTCAGACTACTTTACCCATGAATCTTTGTGGTACCTGCTTTGGAAAGCAGCCTCTGTGTTTTATCGTCACTAAACTAACCTGTTGTCTCCATCCTGCAGCCCCGATGCTCCACCTCCCCACGGTGGCGGCCATGAAGACCCACGCGGTGACCTGGGCGGCCAACATGGTGGTGCAGGAAGCCATGCCGTCCGCGTACTATGACCAAGATGTCAACACGCTGGGCATCTTTAGCCTGCAGCACAACGGCCGGCAGCATGGGAAGACGGACGGTGTGTGCTTCAACACGCTGGTGGTGCTGGTGCCCGACCACGTCCAACGTAATGAGGACGGGGAGAGGGTGGAGTGGACAGGGACAGGGCGGCCTCCGCCCGTCGAAAACCCTCGATATGTTTGGCACGAAGTCCAGAAACGAACAGTGAGAGAGAAACTGCTGGAAAAGACCAAGAACACCTCGATTGTGCCGATCCACAGCCTGTACTGACGCAGGATGTCACTGAGCAGCCACAGACTCTTATTGTGAAAGGACTGCGAGGACAGTGCAGGAGCTTTTATTCTGAAAACACCTCACGTTTGATGACTGTAGAATTTAAATGTGAAACAAGCAATAAAATCTTAATATTTACGTTTGAAACTTCTCTTCTCACGTCTGTGTGTTAGGAACAGAGTCGGGGGGTCGTTAGCTAAGCTTAGCATAAAGACTGGAAACAAGTGGAAACAGCTAGCCAAAGCTAGAAAATACACGACACTGCACCTCTGACGCTCTGCTGCTGAGTCTCACCTGCACTGAAGGCTTCACACTTCCTGTTTCATCATCATTAACACGTTTCGCTTCATTGTTTTGTTATAAACGCGTGGCCTCAGCAGTTTTCAGTCTGCAGGATCAATAAACAGACGGACGACAAGCTGTGGACGAGCTCTGGGCAGGAGTGACTTTATTTCAACAGCAGCGCGACACAGCTGAGCTCATGTCTGATCTGCCGCAGTGTCCGTCTTCGTCTTCCTCACGTAGGCGTCGTTGAGGTTCTTCAGGTGTTTGGTTCGGTTCTCCAGGCGGACGAGCCACTCCCCCCGCAGCCTGAGAACAGGAGGAAGGGTCAGGTGATCAGACATCAGATAATCGGACTTTACAAAGTCAAATTGAACCCCGTCGGTAATTCACTGTTGATTAAAGTGATGATTATTGTCTTGATTCATAAATGAACTGTTTCTGTTTTAAATCATCAGAACAAACAAACTTCACACATTGTCAAAACTCGAGCTGAGCGACAAACACATCAGACGATTAACGACTCTCTGATGCACACACGCTTCGTGATCGGAGGTCACGTGACACAAGAGGAGGAATAAGAGTCAAAACGAGCAGCTGTGTGTGCAGACGCAGCCATGTGTGCAGATGCAGCTGTATGTGCAGAAGCAGCCGTGTGTGCAGATGCAGCTGTATGTACAGACGCAGCCGTGTGTGCAGACACAGCCGTGTGTGCAGGCGCAGACGTGTGCAAATGCAGACGTGTACGCAGACGCAGCTGTGTGTGACTGACACAAAGACAAAGGCAGGCCAAACAAAGTGTGTGAGTAAATGCGTGTGTGTGTGTGTGTGTGTGTGTGTAACCTAACCCTTGCTGTCAGCTGTCCTCACTGCGTCTCTTCACCACCTTCCTGTCAAGTTTTCCGGATTATTCCATTTGTTCTCTCAGCTGCTGATAATCCCCCTGACCTCAGGGCAGACAGACAGACAGACAGACAGACACAATGACAGACAGACAGGCAGACAGACAGACAGACAGACACAATGACAGACAGACAGACAAAATGACAGACAGGCAGACAGACACAATGACAGACAGGCAGGCAGACAGACAGGCAAGCAGGCAGACAGACACTACCCTAACGTGTTTTTATCAGGACTGAGTTCAAACTGATTAAAACCATAATTTTTACACCAAAAGATGCGTTCAATGACCCATCAAACAGTAGTTTTATGTATAAACTGTCAGAAGGAGTGAGTGTTACCCTGAATGCAGCAGCAATAATAATCCAACAAGACTTTATGTGTTTGCTGTTTTCCAGGGCAGAGAGAAGCAGAAAGTTCTCCTGTTTGAGGAAATTTCACATTTATTTCTTGAAAACAACAAAACGAGGCTGGTTTGTGTCCCGCCGCTGGGTTTATCATGAAACACGCTGCAGAAAGAGTTAACTCAAGTCCAGATGGAAGTAAATGACAGTTATCTGCCTGTTAATTAAAGGACGGATCCTCTGGTGGTCGCGCTGTCGCTCTGTTCTGCTCCGACAGTGAAAATGTATTTTTAGTTGCAGCTCCGCAGTAAAATGGAAACTTTCCATCGTCGACATGTTGAGAATTTAATTTAACTTCAGCTTCACGCAGGCGGGCTTGTCGTGTCACGGCGTCGGTACACAGAGACCAACATCTTCTAATTTCAGCCTCTGTGTATCTGTGCTGTCTGTCCGCCTGTCTGTCTGCCTCCATCACTCATCGCTCCGCCATTATCACCTCCGGCCCCTGCAACACATTTTCCAGCCTCTGGCCCGGCTGCACATAACGGACACAATTAGCGAGGACTACACCCGGGTTAGAAGCGACAGGGGGGCAGATAGCTGCAGACTTGGGGTGTGCGTGGTAATAGATAGCTGGAGGATTAGGAGATACATGGTAGTGATAGGAGGGGGATTAGGGGTACAGGGTAATGGATAGTGGAGGGATTAGGTGTGATGGGCCAAGGAGGTGGCGTGAGGTTAAGGGGGATACAGGAGGAGCAGAGCGGAGTTAGGAGGGATCGGGCTAATAGCTGGTTAAGGTTTAATAGTAGGATGTATAGCGTACGCCTGAACACCCCATCATCACGTAATGATGAGGAGGACCTGGTTGGAGACTGGACCAAACAGGAAGTGGATCTGAGTTTGACTAAATATCAACAGATCAATACTTTGCAAACATGTGACGTCTCTGTCCTCACAGAGTGAATCAGCGTGAGCATCAACGCTGACGAGACGTCAGGTCAAACAACATCTCAGTGTTTTAACTTGATAAAACCTCACTCAGACGCTCGACTCACTACAGAATGACTGACTGTCAGGGGAGCACCTGAATGCAACATCTGTGAACCTGGAAGCTACCAGCATGCTAGCAGGACTGTGAGCTGGCGCTGTGAGCTAAATGCTAACATCTGCTAACCAAGTCTGTCACCTTTGTGTAGCTTGTTAGCATGCTAACATTTGCACATTAAACACAGTTTCCAGCTGCTGGAGATGTTGTAGTTGTGTCGTCAGTTTTGCAGACGTTAGATCAACTCGTGAGGCCGGTCTCTGCGTTGACGTCTTAAACAGTTCGAGTGTTTTTTTGTCATGTGTCATTTAACATCGTCACAGAGAGAAGGTTTCACGTTATGTATTTCAGTGAGTGACCAAACCAATGTTAACTATTGTTACCATGGCAACAAAGATCACATAAATTAAACGGCAAACGGCGGCAGGAACCACAGCTCTTGTTTGGTTTCCAACATGAATCACACTGAAGCACATTACATCACATTAGCCAATGAAAAAAAGGAACCTCAGCAGAACTGGCACCAACAGCGAGGCCAAAATCAGGAAAACTGATCCTCAGGTGAGGTGGAGCGAAGGTAGACGTGCAGCGATAGAACTTTAATTGTGAAATGAACAAATGATTGAAACACTCATTTAGCTGCAGTTTCATATTTTGTGTAATGGGGAAACGTCTGACTGTCCATTTGTTTGTTGTCAGTTTACAGGGCGAGGCGAGATCAGGTTACCGTCTGGCCGATAGTTCTGCTTATTAGTGATCTTACTGAGACCTTTAACAACTAGACAGTCTGCGAGGGTTGAGTGTGTGTGTTTGTCCTGGTATGTCCTCCAGCTCGCTGAGAGACGAGAGGCTGTTTGTAATGAGCCGATCTGTTTTTAGACATGTCTATTTGCCAAATGGTCACATGTCTGCCACAACTGAAACCACATTCACTCCGAGTTTGGTCACAGACATTCGAAGACCTCGATGGATCGTCATCTTCTGGAAAGAGACAGTTTGCCCAGAACTGGGTTTCCATCTGGATTGAATCAAAATGTCCCCAACAAACCTCCACCTGCAGTAACCCTGTCCTCCATCTCTTCAGTGTAGTGACCTTGTGCAGTGATGCTCTGCTCCCAGAGCTCCTGCCACGCTCTGATCTCTCCCTGGAAGTCCTGCTCTGTGACCTTGTAAAGCTCCATCTGTGACGTCCTCTGGACCTCCTCCACTGTGTCAGAGCAGAGACCCTTCAGCTGCACCGTCACTGTGGAGGAGGAGGAGAAGGAGAAGAAGAAGGAGAAGTGTGTGTCTGCAGATGCAGCAGCAGGGCGGTGCAGAGCAGCGATTGTGTTGCTGCAGCTAAAACACTGTGTGTGTTCTCAGTGCTGTGTGTCCTGATGGAGAAGCAGAGCTCCACCTGCTCAGGCTGCTGGTTGCTCTGGAGACAAACATCAGCTCCATCAGGCTCTGACTCTCAGCTCTGTGGGGACCACGTGACACCTGCAGGAGGTCACATAGCCTGTTGGTGATTGAACTGAACTTGGTTTGCCGAGTCACACAAACCCCACAAATTCTTGTTAGAGAGGTTGAGACACTTTAGTGTTACTGGGTTATTTTGGTCGACAGACCTCTTCAGTGCTGCATGAAGGTTGCGGATTGTCCCTGCAGGTCAGCAGATCAATGTGATGATCAGAACTGCTCAGGCTCCTCAGGAAAGCTTAGGAGTGGACGCTATGACTGTCAAACCTCAGATCCTGGAGGAGAGGATGTACTGAACAGGGTTTCTGTACTTTGGGGTGTCTTGTTGGGGTGCAGGGTCCCTGTCAAACTGAAGTATGAGTTGTGTTCCTGACAGTAAGTTGTGGTTCACTCAGTGTTTAGCTACAGCAGGAGACAAACTGATGACCTCGACATTGCATCTCTGCTCCTTTTTAGACGATGGAGGCAGTTCGGGGATGAAAGTCACTTCACTTTGTCTGAACTCAGGCTACTCCACATCATAGTTTGCCTCCTTTAGATTTGGGGCAAGTTGCCACCGCCTTGTTCTCTTCTCAGGGCACAGTGGCTGGGCGATGGTTTGGGGGACCCAGCAGTCCCAAAACCTGGACCCAGGTTAAAGGTGATGGTTTAAAGATGATGGTTTGGTGGTAACCAGAGATTCATCCTCTCTAAGACAATGGTTTGATATCACAGTTCAGGGTTTCTTTGAAATCATCTGTTCACAGATCCAGGTTTTGTTTTAAGTCCCGGTCTGTGGGATTGTTAATTGGCAGCATCTCAAATAAAAAAGGATTTCAAAGAACTTCAGTTGTCGGTTTGATCTAAATGATGATTTATGGAGCTCAAAGAGTTCAGACCTGATTGAACCTGCAGACCTGTTACGCCTCGAATGACGTTCATTACTTTCCACTGATGGAAAGAAGCTTGGTACAAATTTGAGGAACTTTACAGACTTTACACACGAAACATATAAATATGAAACATTCATGAATCAGTTTTTCTAAGTTCATTCTATGTTTCGCCCATTAAGTGAAGCTTTTAGCAAAGTTTCAGGAGCAGGACCACAGCTCAATTTTCACTTCCGGCTTCTTTGTATATATTCCTGCCTAACCCTCTCCTCTCATTTGCTCGTATTCTGCACGCTCGTTTGTACACGACTCAAGAGCAAACCATATCATCTCGAGCACGCCAACATCTTTTTCGAAAGAATTAATCTACTCACCTCATTCAACCATGGATTTCATCTCGCTCTCACCGTCGGCGAAGATTTATTCTGACAAAACCAAAACGATTACTTCCAAAGCCCTCATCCATCCACGCCAGCAGATCCACCGTCAGAGGCCACAAACTTTTCCGTCGCATCCGTGCCTGACACCCCGCTCTCTTCAGTTCAGCCGCCAAGGAAGCAAACAACTTCAGCGAGTCAATTCTCCGTCTCGTCCCTGGTACATATTCCGTTTGGCTCATCCCTCCTTAACATTAAGGACCAATATAATTCATCCAAAGACTCTTCCACGTCTCCTAGTCCACCCCGAACATCGGAACGAGGAAGACAAAAGTCCAGATCAGTCCGAAGTCGTCGCCACACATCCCCAACTCGTCCGCCTTCGAGAGATACTCCAACCGGCCATCACCTATCCGACCACTCCGGTCCGACAACACGCCATTGCTCACACTGCCAACAGGCTCCATCCAGATCCCATGAAATACAGCCTTCATTTAGGATCTCCAACTGGACCATGGCCATTCTCCAAAAATCATTAAAAGATAAAGGAATACACTTTAACAGAACAGACAATAAAGCCAAACTTTTCAACATGCTCATTGCAGCCCTCACTCCCAGCAACAATAGCACGCTTCCTGGTGATGTCATTGCGCCAACCCCAGGTGTGCGCCAGGGCCGCAACATCAGCCGTGCCCTTAAAGGATGGCAAGGATAAAAAGGGCAGGCCAATCTTTAACCAAGGAGGCCGTTCAATTTGTAATAACTTCAATGACACTGGATGTAATATGCCCCAGTGCCGTTTCCTCCATATTTGCTCCTTCTGTGGTGGAGGCCATGCCCGACCTTTCTTTTAACACCCATTAACATTCCAGCCTTGGCTGAAGCTCTCAAAAACCACCCCAATCCAGCCCTCGTTCAGTTCCTCATCAAGGGTTTCAGAGGTGGTTTTCATCCCGGAATTCTTGTTCAACCATCCACTTCCTTCGAATGCAAGAATCTCCAGTCCGCAATTAACAAACCAGAAACTGTCGATCAGCTGATCGCTAAAGGAGTTAATGAAGGATTCATGATCGGTCCCTTCACTTATCCCCCATTCACCAACTTCCGCATCAGTCCAGTCGGCACAGCAACCAGGAAATGCTCTGGAAAAAAGCGCCTCATCATCGATCTCTCAGCTCCTCATGGCAGTACCATTCCTAGTATCAATAGCTTGATACCCAGCGAAGATTTTTCCCTCCACTATGCTACCATCAACGATGCCATCGCCCTCATTAAACGTGCCGGAAGAGGTTCATGGCTTGCTAAAGCAGATATCACTAGCGCTTTCAAAGTTCTCCCCGTTCACCCAGACTTCTGGCAGTTCTTTGGCATTTGGCACTTTGGCAAAACCATGCAGAACTTCGTCTCTGGCTCCACCTTCTCGACAGCTGGAACGGTATCAGTTTCTTTTACGATGAACAACTGACTCACCCCCAAGACATCAATTTGTACACAGACGCAGCTCCTTCTGTTGGTTTTGGGAGTTTCTACAACGGAAGGTGGTTCGCAGCAAAATGGCCCCCACAGCTCGCAAGTGAAAGTCAGGTCACTTCCTCAGCTCTCTTTGAAATCTATCCCATAGTTGCCGCAGCGATCCTGTGGGGCCACGAGTGGTCCCGCAAATCCATCCTCATTTACTCCGATAACCTCGCCATCGTAGAGATCATCAACAAAAAACGCTCCAAAGCCCAGTCTATCATGCCATTCATGCGTCGCCTCATCTGGCACTCTTTTACCCACCAATACGTTCTTCGTGCTGCCCATGTCCCTGGTCATTCAAATGCCATCGCTGACTCTCTCTCTCGGTTCTCTTTTCAGAAATTCAGAAGCTTGGCCCCCAATGCAGACACCTGCCCAGCGCCAGTTCCTCCACATTCGGCTCTGGTCTTCAACTTGTAAATCCTGCGCTCGTGCCCTTAATTACCAAGGCCCAGCACTCTGTTATCGACAGCTTGGCACCTTCTACACTCTCGTCATACTGGACAGCTTGGAAAAGCTTTCGCCAATTCCACCACCAATATAACCTAACATTTCCATCTTTTCATCTCTTCACTTTAACGTCCTTCATCTTGGCCCTAAAAACGCATACCATCAGGGTCTACCTACGTGGCCTCAGCTTCTTTTCTAAACTCCTCACGGGCAACTCTGATGCCTTTAGCCATCTCCAAATAACTCTACTTCTCAAAGGTCTCAAACATAAAGAACCTCCCCAAACTCCTCGACGACTCCCTCTCACTGCAGACCTGTTGGCTGCCTGCATCCAGACTATCCATTTTGGATACAGTGACCTCCACATCGCTAGAACCTTAGAAGCCATGTTCTTACTCGCCTTCTTTGGTTTCCTCCGATGCTCCGAATTCACATCCTCTACTCTCCACTTCGATCCTTGCTGTCATGCCTGTATTTCAGACTTCTCTTACTTTTCCGAGGACACCCTGGTGTTCTACTTAAAAATATCCAAAACAGCTCAAGGACCACCGACACTGGTCTTTTTCTTCAAGGTCCAGTATCCCCTGTATCCCTTTGAGACACTCGCCAACTACTTGCAGTTACAGAAGTCCCAGAGTCTAAATCCAGCAGAACCACTTTTCATATCAGAGTCAGGTCACATGGCCACTCGCTTCTGGTTCCACCATCATTTCCGCCACATACTCTCATCTTCTGGCATTTCACCCGTTCTCTACTCCGGCCATTCCTTTAGAATTGGAGCTGCTACCTCAGCCTCTCGCAATGGTGTCCCAGATCACCTGATACAAATCATGGGTCGCTGGTCTTCACAAGCTTACCACCATTACATTCGTTCAGATCTTGAAGACCTGAGATCAGCTCAATCTAATCTTATATAATTTAATATTTTTGGGGGGCCGTCGTGCCCGGGAGCTACGACGGATCCCCTGCCATGATAATTATTAATTGAGAGAATATTATTATTAATAAGAATTAATAATTACGGGGCACCACCCTGGTATCAGGGACCAATAACCAACTCGAAAATCAGTCTCACAAACGTTCGCTTACAGATATCAGTACCTGGGAGGTACCTGGGAGGTACTGATATGCATAAGACGAACAATGAAGGTGTGAATCCGAGCACTGACTCTTTTAACCAGCCTTTACGACAACACTTGTACAAACAATGCAGACAACTTCTCTTTAAACACAACAGAATTTATTAAAATCAATGATATCAATTATCTAATCTTATATAATTTAATATTTTTGGGGGGCCGTCGTGCCCGGGAGCTACGACGGATCCCCTGCCATGATAATTATTAATTGAGAGAATATTATTATTAATAAGAATTAATAATTACGGGGCACCACCCTGGTATCAGGGACCAATAACCAACTCGAAAATCAGTCTCACAAACGTTCGCTTACAGATATCAGTACCTGGGAGGTACCTGGGAGGTACTGATATGCATAAGACGAACAATGAAGGTGTGAATCCGAGCACTGACTCTTTTAACCAGCCTTTATGACAACACTTGTACAAACAATGCAGACAACTTCTCTTTAAACACAACAGAATTTATTAAAATCAATGATATCAATTAGTATCATGTGATGTGTGTGTGTGTGTGTGTGTGTGTGTGTGTGTGTGTGTGTGTGTAAAAGGGGGGAGTGAGGTTGCGGACGTAAAGGAGGAGAGGGAGTACGTCACGCAAGAGTTTCGGTCAGGGGAAATGACCGCGAGGTTTGAAAAAGACAACGGCTAGTGGCGTCTGTGAGCTCAGCCCGTGTGTCTCTGACAAATGAGGTTTCACCGGTGTATACCCGGTGTGTATGTGCGTGTCGGTTAAGGGGGAAAGAAGGGAAAACACACCACATAAAGAAAAATTCTTCGGGCTCCGGTCGTCAGACCGTAGTACACCCGATCAAAGAAATCAAATGAACAAATGGGAACTGGGACGCTTGGTCCATTAATTCAAAGCGCGGGACTTGTAGTCCGCTAACTTAACTTATACAATAAAAATTATGAAGAAAACACACTTAAAACTACCTCTGCCCAGATCAAGCCTCTTGGTGCCTACGAAGCAGGGAGATGTGTGGGATCCGTCTTTGGGTCCGGCTCGGTTCCTCGGCTTGGATGACGATGGCGGGCCGTTCCGCTCTGTCGGCGGGTTGCACAGGTTGAAGAAAGACGCGGCGGTCCTTTCTTCCTTCTGTAGGTACTGTGAGCGCTGGCGGCGGCGGCGTCTGTGGCAGCGGCCAGGCAATTCTCCGCAATCAGCGGGAAGTGGCGAGTCGAGTTGAAGAAAGACGCAGCAGTCCTTTCTTCCTTCTGCAGGTACTTATTGAGCGCTAGCGGCGGCGTCTGCGGCGGTCAGGTACTTGATTGAGAGCGCTGGCGGTGGCGGTGGCGCTGGCGGCGGCGACTCTCCTTCGGATCCAGAAAATAATGTACTTGGGAAATCTCAGCTCATCCAGCGAGGGTGAGATTGGCGCAGTACAGGTTGGAAGCGGTGGTTTACTCCCTTTTTCATCGTGCCTAGCTGGGATTCGTGTGGAAGCCACTAGACAGACTGGAAGCTCGTGGTTTAAGCAGTGTTCACTTCCTTTTACGTCGTGACCAGCTGGGATCCTTGTGGAAACCGGCTGGAAGCAACTGGAAGCAAAGTTGTGAGGGTTAGTCCAGGTAATATACCTGCAAACATCTGGCCGTACACCAGGGTGCTGGCGGCTATTGTCCAATGGGAGTCCATACCCACCAGGGGGGGGACGATAGAAGGGGTTAGGAACGGAGGTGGCCTGCGCTCCTTCCTGGTCTGGCCCTTTGATCTGAGACAAATGGAGCGGGGTGCTGGTGGTTCCCGTGCCACCAGCCGAGCAGGTAGGGACGGAGGTGTCCCACATTCCTGTGTGCTCTGGCCCATAGGTCTAAGATAAGGAGCAGCCAGGATGCTAATGACTCCGTCCAATTGGGGGCTGCACCCAGCAGGGGGGCAGCAGAGTGAATGGGGATGGAGGTGTCCTGCATACCTTTGTGACCTGGCTCCCAGGTCTTAGACAAAGAGAGCAGCCATTTGGTTGGTCTGCAATCTTTGATCTGTATCAGACCTCAGGTCGTAAACCTTGTCGGGGGCCTGTTGTCTGTATGAGGCCCAACACAACAGACAACGCACAATTTCACCAAGCTTGTCAACAATAAATCTTTCAACATATCTCATTGATGGTGTGGTCCTTGCTCGTGAAACTACTAACATTGAATAAAATCAGATCAGCTCCACCTTCACCCAATCTAACGATGCAAGGGTTGGTTTGCTGTTGTGTGTTGTGTGCTGTTGTGTGTTGTTGTGTGTTGTGTGCTGTTGTGTGTTGTTGTGGACCTGCGTGTTGTTGTTTGTTGTGTGCTGTTATGTGTTGTTGAGTGTTGTGTGCTGTTGTGTGTTGTTGTGGACCTGCATTTTGTTGTTTGTTGTGTGCTGTTATGTGTTGTTGCGTGTTGTGTGTTGTTGAGTGTTGTGTGTTGTTGTGTGTTGTGTGCTGTTGTGTGCTGTTGTGTGTTGTGTGCTGTTGTGTGTTGTTGAGTGTTGTGTGCTGTTGTGTGTTGTTGTGGACCTGCGTGTTGTTGTTTGTTGTGTGCTGTTATGTGTTGTTGAGTGTTGTGTGCTGTTGGGTGTTGTTGTGTGCTGTTGTGTGTTGTTGTGTGCTGTTGTGTGTTGTGTGTTGTTGTGGACCTGCGTGTTGTTGTTTGTTGTGTGCTGTTGTGTGCTGTTGGGTGTTGTTGTGGACCTGCGTGTTGTTGTGTTCTGGTGTTTCTTACTTCTTGAGTGCGCTCTTCGCCATCCTCTGCTCCTCGCTCTCAGCGTAACGACTCTCGTTGTTGATCCTCATCTCCCAGAACTTCTTGATGTGCAGCCTGTCGTGGATCAACGCCAGATTCATCTGCAGCAGCAGCAGCACAACAACAACAACAACAACAACAACAACAACAACACATCAGCATAAAACTGGTAAAAGTAATAAAGTGAACATCTGTGGATCAGATTTTACTCAGTATTAAACTAAGTCGGCTTGAAACCTCAGCGTCAGCTCTGCTTTAAGGTTCACATGGCCTCAGTTGCTCGGTCAGGAGGATCAGACCTGACCTGTCTGAGCCTGCAGCTCCTGGTTCAGGCCCTCATCAAACCCCTGCAGCTCACATCCAAACTCCTGCAGATGATCCAGGACCCAGCAGCTCATCTGGTCTCTGCTTGCTCACTAAACTCCACCTGAACCAGCTCCTGGCTCCATGAACCCCCTCATCCAGGCCTACGCTCTGCCCACTCTCTGCACTCGGCCAATGAGACGCCCAGTTCCAGCGTCACATGGGGGCTGAGACCAAGATCTGGATTCCTCTGTGATTCCTCAGTGGAGGACTGAGTTAAACCCTCTCAGCCTTCAGCAAACAGATGAAGACCCTGTTGTTGCAGCAGCTCCTGCTCACCTGGTGCTCGATTCCTCACTGATTAACCTGACCTCCTCTGCACCGGACATCCTGCTGCACCTGTGCACACCTGAGTCCGTATCCGTCCTCCTCCTGAGATCTGTGCTCCTGTTGTTCTCACTCTGTGTCGCTTTGCATTAAGCGTACATAAGAGGACATATTATAAAAACACATTTTTCCTGCCTCTACATATTTAAACTAGTCCCCCTCAGCCGATCAGCTCAGAGACTGAGGAAGGCAACAGGTCCTGCATCGTCTCTGCAGCCCACTCGTCTCTGGTAAAATGGCTCCTACAGGCCGTTCAGACTGAGCTGCTGTTGTTAGGAACCACAGGAGTGATTTCCATAGGCCGTCCTCCTCTGAGTGAAACCACTGAGAGGGGGCGTTCATCCCGCTAGGTGAAGCTCGCTGTTTCCAGCTGTAAGCTAGCGGTGTGTGGTGATGTTGTCGGTCAGAGCCAGACATGCAGACTGCTCTATTGTTGGCTGTAAACACCAACACAATGCCTATATTCTGTCCCAGCCCCAGAGACCAGAGGAGACCGTGGCTGCGTTTTATTGTTTCCAACCGTCTCCTCCGCTGTTCGCCATCACATTCTGGGTCGGAGCTGTAGCATAGAGCCGCGGGCTGTTTGTCGGGAGCGGCAGCCATGTTGGATACTGGTCCTGCACCGCGCTGCACCCTCCCTCTCATTCAGGCAGCCAATCAGCATAGCATCTCATTATCATAGCCCCGCCCACTCAGAGCTCTGCATAGATAATGAAGCTTCTGACAAATGAAACTGCAGGAGTGTAGGAAAGCACACCAGGTGAGAGTCATGTGACCAGCCTGACCTGCTTTGCTTTGAAAGCACCTGCAGTGGTGACGTCACAGCGTCCTGACCTCACCCTGCGGGGAGCTTCAGCCTGGAGATGCAATGACATGCTGCGATCTTTAAAAGCAGCGCCGCAGCAAAAACATCACATGATAAATAAAGTTTTATTGTAACGTTGAGCTGAAAATTATTTATTTATTTATTAACTTTGTTCAGTTTGTACTGTTTCTGCATCTTTACACTGATTTATTAAATACTGATCTGAGGAGTAACTAGTAACTAAAGGTGCTGGATAAATGTAATGGAGTAAAAACAAGAGTATCTCAGTCTGAGGTGTAGTGGATTACTGATAAAGTAGCATAAAATGCAAATTTGTACTTGTATACAGTACAGTAGTGGAGTAAATGTACTCAGTTACATTCAAATGCTGCATGTTAACATGCAGTTCACTCAAGTAAAATGAAAAATACTCTGATTACTTTAAAATGACTCATTCAGTGTTTTACTGAAAGACACATCTCAGATGTTTGAGCATCAAATGTTCAAGTACAGAGAAACGTGAAGGTTCAGATCATTAAACCATAAAACATCCTCAGACTCATAAATAAGAAATGTTAAATGGAATAAAATGAAAATAATCATGTTAAACACCTGTAACTGTATTTAGTTACTTTGCACTGACAGTTACTGGTCATGTGACTCTGCTGCTGCTCTGGTCTCCGTAAAATCCATCTCTTATTCTGCAGGTTGTTAAAGTCAGAAAGGAGTCAGACGTGAACACACACACACACACACACACACACATCCCATAATAAAGCAGCAGGCTGTGAAATGTTCAGACTGCGTCAGATTAAAGAATGTTGATATTTTCAGTTTCACACAAACAAGAATCAACACAAACCTTCGTTCACTGAGCGTCCGGCAGACTCACAGCAAGGACGAGCGTCTGAGCTCCAGCAGCCTGAAAACCAGCCGGGAAGGCCCCCCCCCACCCGTCTGACTGCCTGTCTCTCTCTCTCTCTGGGGCTGATCGGGGGGGGGGTCACAGAGTCGATGGAGGCAGGAAGTGATGTTGTTGGCACTCACAGGTGGTGACTGACATGTTTTCCATCTGCAGTGAAGCTGTAAACAGGTCTGTGGCACCTGGACAGGTGAGCTCCGCCCTCACATGCCCCCCTCCCTAACAGACACACACACACACACACACACACCTGTAGAAGTACAAAAGTGTTTTAACAAAATAAACTTTAGTAAAGTTAAAGCCGCCGTGAAGCAGAGCAACTCATTCAATCATCAATTTAATTATAATTTTATATTATGAGACAATAATTAATGATTCACTGACATGTTCATCATGTTATAAACTGCAGAGCTTTGGTCTGTGATAGTACAACAAATGTCGGAAGCAGGAAACAGCAGGGAACACCTGGGAACAGCTGGGGACAGGTGGGAAAACCTGGGGACAGGTGGGAATACTGTGTTACTTGCTATTTGACTGTGACCTGCTGAAGGAACTGCAGGTGAACATCAGCTACAAGCCCAGTCTGCTGCAGGACATCAGGTCTGAACACAACAGTCACAACAAACAAACAAACAAAACAGAGTGAGGTGAAGTTTAACTCTGAGTCTGAGCTGGAAGCTGACTCAGCAAGTCCACCAGGGATCGACTGATTGACTGACTGATCGACTGATTGATTGATTCACTTTGTCTCTGTGAACATGAACCTGCACTGCAGCTTTCAGCCACGTCACATGATCCTGTCAGCAGAGGATGAAGACCATGAAGAAAGCTCTGGAAGGAAGTGGACGTCAGTCATCACACACACACACACACACACACACACACACACACACACACTCTGTCAGCGGTCTGCCTGCTGTGTGACAGGTGTCACATCCTGAATTATTACAGATTAATAATACACACACTGGTTTGTGAGTGTGTGTGTGTGTGTGTGTGTGTTTGTGAGTGTGTGTGTCGGAACATTTACTCAACACTGTGCAGGAAAACTGACCCAGACAAACGATCCGTGTTTATAATGATGTCATACACGATTCACAACTCCCAGTGCACCTGAGTGTGTGTGTGTGTGTGTGTACAAGAGTGTGTGTGTGTGTGTTGTAGACATATATATATCCTACAGACCATCAAGGCATGCTGTGTGTGTAGAAACAGAAAGTGCTTTTACAATGATGTCATGAACGTCTGAACACATTTTATGAGACCGTGTGTGTGTGTGTGTGTGTGTGTGTGTGTGTGTGTGTGTGTGCGCGTGCACACGTGTGGGTGTTTAACACCTTGGGACAGCATCATATCACGCCCCAGGAGGGTTGAAATGTCAAACGTGTTATCATCCAACTCTCACACTCTCACACACACATACTCACTCTCACACTCACACACACACACACACACACACACACACACACACTCAGTGTGTGTACTAATATAGATAATATAAAAATATAGACAATAGACTGGACTGGTCAGCTAACACAGAAGCACTCTACAGGAAGGGACAGACTGTCATTGCCAGTGTCCTCTTCTATGCTGTGGTGTGCTGGGGAGGAAGCATTAAGAAGAGGGACGCTTCACGGCTGGACAAACTGGTGAGGAGGGCCGGCTCTGTAGTGGCTGCAGAGCTGGACTCTCTTACATCTGTGGCAGAGAGAAGGACCCTCAGCAAGCTTCTGCACATCCTGGACAATGTCCATCACCCTCTGCATGACATCATCACCAAGCAGAGGAGCACATTCAGTGGCAGCTGCTGTCTCTGACCTGCTCCACTGACAGGCTGAGGAAGTCGTTTGTCCTGCAGGACATACGGCTGTTCAACTCCTCCCAGTGAGGACTGTCCTGGTCTGAGCTCATGATGGACACCACCAAACATTCACCACAACCCCACCATATGTTTGTGAGCATGTGTGTATATGCTGGTGTGTATATATATGTATATATGTACATGTATATGTATATACACATGTATATGTGTATGTGAGGATGTATGTGTATGTATGTTTATATACTCTTAATTTCTATCCTACTCCTCCTTATTTTATTTTATTTTATTTAACTTTATTTAATTTTATGTTTATTTTTACGTTATTTCATTTCTCATGTTGATACATGCTGTTTGCACAATTTATGATGACACTGCTGCTGGATACCTGAATTTCTTTTGGGATTAATAAAGTATCTATCTATCTAATATAAACAGTGTGTTGTGATTCCAACATGGCAGCAGCATCACACAATCACTGACTCTTACACCGACCGCGCTGAACAGGAAATCTTCTTCTCTTGCTGCTGGTGCTACAGCCAGTTAGCTTAGCTTAGCTTATCTTAGCATAAAGGCTGGAAACAGTATCAGCTGACTGATGAACAGAGGTGGATGTTGTGTCTCAGACTGACCAGGAAGTGATGTAAGAACACACGTGTTTGCTGTGTTTTAGCATCCACTGCACATGCTCAGTAGTGATTCTCTCTCTGGCTCCGCCCACACTTTCCAGCAGCAGTGCCGGCTGCAGTGACTTCCTGGTGTCAGCTGGTTGCCTAGCAGTGAAGGAGCGCTGAATCAGCAGGTGAGGGGGCTCAGGTCTGTTCATGTTTTACATATTTAAATGATTATTGATGCAAGATATAAACATTAAGGTTAAAGAGACTCACCTGAAATCTCACCTGTTGACTCACCTGCTCACACCTGCTGGGGTCTCATAATGTGTGTTAATGTTGCTCTGTGAGTGTCTGATTGGCTGCAGGTGAGTTCAGTTAACTGGCTGAGTGCAGGTTTGTTCCAGGAAGCTGATTGGCTCCTCCACTTCCTGAATGTGAGAGCGGTTGTTTGGACGAGCAGAGCCTCGTTTTCAAATCTATTTATTTTTTAGTTTTTTATTTATGCTATATTTTCTATTTTATCTGTTTCTATATTTTATTATTTCTGTTATTATTATTTCTTTCTTTTCACGACTCAGAGGGAATATTTGTACTTTTCACTATTTGACTTTAATCTGGCAGCTTTGTTGTTATTTTACTGATTAATATAAAGTTCTCTGACGACTCCGCAGTTGTCGGCCTCATCACAGATGGGGACGACAGGGAGTACAGAGAACTCAGCAAGGACTTTGTGGACTGGTGCCAGCGAAACCACCTCCGGACCAACACTGGGAAAACCAAGGAGCTGGTGGTGGATTTCTGCAGGCACAGAACCACTCCTCACACACCGGTGAACATCCAGGGAACGGACATTGAGACTGTGGACTCTTACAAATACCTGGGTGTTCACTTGAACAATGAACTGGACTGGTCAAACCATGTAAATGCTCTGTTTAAGAAAGGCCAGAGCAGACTTCATCTGCTGCAGAGACTGAAGTCTTTTGGGGTGCAGGGAGCACTGCTGAAGTCCTTTTATGACTCTGTGGTGGCATCAGCCATCTCCTACGGACTAGTCTGCTGGAGCAGCAGCATCACAGCTGCAGACAGGAACAGACTAAATAGGCTGGTCAGGAGGGCCAGCTCTGTCCTGGGGTGTCCCCTAGATCCAGTGGAGGTGGTGGGAGACAGGAGGATGATGACGAAGCTGTCAGCCCTCATGAACAACACCTCGCACCCCCTACACTCCACTGTAGCATCACTGGAGAGCTCCTTCAGCAACAGGCTGATCCATCCGCGGTGCCTAAAGGAGAGGTACCGCAGTTCCTTCCTTCCTGCTGCAGTTAGACTGTTCAGTCAAGCCTGCTCTCAGTAGACACTCACCACATGCATCTACAGGTTTATGTGCAATAACTATATCAACATATGCAATAACATATACGGTAAACATGTTTTTTTGACTGCTATCTATACATATTTATTTTTCACCCACTTATTGTCTGTCTGTTGAATATATTTACTGTCTGTTGTATATATTTATTGTCTGTGGTATATATTTATTGTCTGTTGTATATATTTACTGTCTGTGGTATATATTTATTGTCTGTTGTATATATTTATTGTCTGTTGTATATATTTATTGTCTGTTGTATATATTTCTCTTCCACTGATATATTTTTTATATTTTATATATAGAGAATTTATATATATTTTATATTTCTGGTGTGTACTGTTCTTCTGGCTTTTCCTGCTGCTGTGGCACTGAAATTTCCCCAGTGTGGGACTAATAAAGGAAATCTAAATAAATCTAATATGAGGCCAAATATCTGAATATCACAGCTGAAAACATGATTTATAATTGACATTTATTCCATCATCAGGATTAAAATCAGCTTTATGGGGAAAATGTTTATTAAATTATAATATTTGTTACAATCTGATCAATTCTAATCATGTGAAAACTGAGAAACTCAAAACTAAACTCTAAACTTCTGTGGCTGCTGTGTCTCTTGTTTGTCTGTGCAGCAGCGCCACCGTGTGGACGAGCTGCAGAACTACAGGCAGCAGCTGCTCAACCTGCAGGAAACAATGAAACTGTGTGAAGGTTTAAACAATATAGTAATAGTAATAGTAATCCCACAGTAATGTGAGGATTTGGTGTGTTGATAACTGCAGCTGTGAGCAGCGACTCACAGGAGACAAAAGATGTTTATTGTGTGTAAAACTAAATGGTTTTGAATTTAAATGTGTAAATAACTGAAATGTTTCGGTCAGATCTGTTTATATGTGACTGTGAATACGTTTGTTATGAACTGACCAGGAAACAGTTGGACGACCTGACGGACTTCGACTCCGACACGGAAACTGATTTTAATTGGATTTTTAAGTTACTTTATATTTTAATAATTAAATCAGCTGATTCAGTCAATAATTAATTTATATTCATTTATATGAATTAATCCAATAACATCACTGATTCTGAGTTTTGCTGCTTTCTGTTTATTTTGATGCTGAAATGTTTTATTTGAATGAAGAAACTGTAACTGAGTAACTGAGTGATTTTAGATTTTAAAAGACATTTTTCTAAAATATCGAATGTTTGAATGAAAACACAGAAAGGCTGATTATGATTTTTAATAATCAGCTGACAATCAGAATCAAAACCTGGGTTATTGACACAAATACAGTGAGGATGCTGTATATGAAATACAAATTTTAATTAAAATATGTCAAATTAATCTATCTTATCTTAATTAAGATAATCTTATCATGACTTAAGTCTGTACGGTGGCCTTTTAGGACATTTCACAGTTCCCACAGTTCAAATTAAGTTGCTCTATTATTTATTTCATGTACGTTTTTCATGTTTTATTTGATATAACGGCAGGAATTACAAACAACATTAAATCTGTGTGTTATTGCATGAAGGAATGTCCAGACGCTGCAGCGGAGCTTTAAGTTGTTGTTATTTATATATTTACAAGCACTTCCTCCTTCCGCTGCTGGTTTTACTGAATAAAAGCACGGCTCTTTAAAGCTTAAAGCTAATGCTAATGCTAAGATAACTTGTCTAAATCACCTGGTTAATTGAATTAATTGATTTGGCACCTGTTGATCCTGAACCTGAAGCTGCCTCATCCCGCCTGAGGGAGGCATCATGTGACACACACACACACACACACACACACACACATAAAAGAGGAGTGTGTGCAGGGGGGGGCGTTTTACCTCAGATGGTAAAAATAGCCTGCTGTGTCACACACACACACACACACACACACACACACAGAGTCAGATCTCAGTAAACAGGCTGCTGACAGCGAGCAGGACATTCTCAGGTAAGAGTGCAGGATCTTTGTTTTGATCTCAGTTTGTCGTCAGCTAGGATCGGCGGGACGTTCAGACCGGGTCCTGGTTCTGACCGGGTCCATGGGGGATGGGAAATGGAAGATCAGCAGCTCATAAAGTCAGAAAGTCGTCTCATAAACTGACTGATGACTCATGGGAAGTCGAGTTCCTCTCACCTCTTTCAGTCTGTTAGCATGTTTAGCATGTTACCCCCCAGCAAACTCACATTTAATGTGTCAGTGTAGCCTGCTAGCAGTTAGCTTTGTTAGCATGAGTTGCTGTCGTGGTTTGAGGGGTTTGACCTGCTGGTGGGTTGTCAGAGGTCACGATGGTTCATCCTCTGGGGATCAGACATGTCTGAGGTCAGTTTGAACCTGAGCAGCTTCCTCAGATCTGAAGTCCACATTCAGGACCCAAAACCTCCTTAGTTTTAATCCTGGTTTGAGGACCAATCATTGAACTGGATCAGGGAATCTAAGAGACCTGCTGATTCTGGACTGCAGCTGCTGTCTGAGCCTGCAGAGTTCACAAGGAACCTGGGGCTGGATTCTGAGTTTGAAGAAGAGACAAGAGACAAATCAGTGTCATGAGACCGTGGTCTAGACCATGATCCAGGATGCTCAGCTGAGGTCACTTGGACCAGATCCAGAGACAAAGCCTGATCCGGAGTCAGGACCTGGTCCAGAGTCAGATCCTGCAGAAGAGGAAAGAAGACTGAGACCATCCGTCACCGTGGAGACGAGAGTGAAGGCTGCAGGCAGTGATCCACAGGAAGTGATCAGCAGGAAGTGATCAGCAGGAAGTGATCAGCAGGAAGTCGTCAGCAGTTTTGACTTAAGTTCAGTCAGAGATTTAAAACTACTTATCACATGTCAGTGAAACATGAAGCTGAACATCATCTCAGTCTGTCATCATCATCTGTGTTAGAGGAGGCAGGGGAGCAGGACGTTACCACGACTACGAGTGTTGACAATAAAATCAGCTGTTTTTCATTTTTCAAAGTAAAAGTCTCGACATCATCATCGGCCTGCAGGAGCCGTGGGTTTGTCTCATTAGTGTCTGAGTGGTGAGATTCACTGCTGCAGGTGGGTAATGACCCCCCCCCCCCGCCCCCGCAGGAGCAGTGATGGGTCTGGGGAGGCAGCTGGACGTCCCGGTCTACGACCTGTCCCTGATCAGGGGGCTGTGGGAGGTCCGGGTGAGGAAACACAGACAGAAACAGAAGAAGGAGCAGGAGCGAGTGGAGAAGAGCGCGCTCGCCAAGTAAGACTGAGCAACATGCTGGTTACATCACGATGTAATCAAGTACATTTACTCAAGTACAGGGATGCAAAAAGTACTCAGATTACTGCAGTACAAGTAGAAAGCAACAAGGAAGTGTCCATGATACAGGATTCACAGAAACATGTTAATTATTAAATAATACTTATCAATAATTATTTTAATAATGCAATCAATAATTGTGTAATTAATGAATTATTAGTAATAATATAATTAACATGTTCATCACTTTAATGTTGCAGCAGGTGAATTTATATTCTTTACCTGCATTCATTAAAGTTGATCTTAACCTTTAATATTACATCATAATTAATTTAATTAGTTACATTTTACATTAGTAATCTAAATCTAAAGTAACTAGTTACTATTTGAATAAATGTAATGGAGTAAAGATTGAAGTATGTCCCTCTGAGATGTCGTCGAGTAGAAGGAAGCTGCATAAAATACAAATACTCAAGTAGAGTAACTGTAAATGTACTCGGATACTTTCTGAGGATTACCTGTTTATGTGATTTAGACATTGAGCTGCTTCTGTTTGAGCACTGTGACGATTCTGATGACGACTTCCTGTCTCTCTAACGACCAATCAGCAGCTCCTCTAATGTAAACATCAACATTTTAAAACATGAGATTATTTTGATTCAGCAGCCACACACACACACACACACACACACACACACAGAGCTGACTGTTATTAGTCATCAACTGTGAGACTCAGTGCTGGTTTTAGAAATATGAACACACACATCTATTTATACCCGACAGCAGCGCCGCAGGTCGCAGCTTCAGAGGTCATGAGTTTGGAGAAAGAACCAGAACATCTGAAACCTGTTCCTGTGTGTGTGTGTGTGTGTGTGCGTGCACGTGTGTGTGTGCACGTGTGTGTGTGTGTGCACGTGTGTGTGTGAAGGATCGAGCAGCAGTGGCAGTATCGTATCTACTGCAAAACACTGAAGGACAGTGAACGCAACCTGCTGCATCAGTACCTGGAGAGAGCCACGCTGACTGACGCACACACCTGCACAGGTGAATTACAGGTGTACACAGGTAAACATGACTGTACATTATGAATAATATACAGGTGTACTCAGGTAAATGCATATGCAACACTCTGAATGTAACTTCACTGTTTGTTTGTTAGCAATGTGTTGCTGTGTGTCTGTGTTTGCTGGTCGTGTTGTTGTTTATTTGTTGTTGTTTATGCGTCAGAGGCGGAGCAGCAGGAGCAGAACAAGCTGATCTTCCAGCTGAGCGGAGACCGATGGAGGGTAGGTGAGTGGGGCGGTGCCGTTGTTCGCCTGTCAGGAAACAGTGTGAGCAGGTGTGTGTGTCGCCGCAGGACTTCCCCCGGGAGCTGCAGTGGATGACCTACCTGAGGGAGTGGCACGTCAGCGGGACAAGGATCCGCCAGCTGCCTGAGTACCTGCCTCTATTCACCCAGCTCACTGTGCTCGAGATCCCCAAGAACGCCATTGCCGAGCTGCCGCCTGAGATCGGTGAACCCTCGACTCAGTCCCCGTTCTTACAGGTTCCTGGTTTCCCTTCAGTCCAATCAAACGTCTCGTCTGTCCTCAGGTAAGCTGGCGGGTCTGAGGGATTTAAACATCAGCTACAACCGTCTGACCAGGGTCCCCCCAGAACTCGGAAACTGCAAGAACCTGCAGAGACTCAAACTGGCGGGAAACAGCAACCTGTCGGAGCTGCCGTTCGAGGTGAGACGGGCAGCATCAGGGCTGGAGGCTGTCTGACTGACGACCAATCACAACCAGCGACAGGCTGTGCAGTGATGATGTCAGAGTTAAAGGAAAAGTTTCACAGATCTGGAGAATCACTTCCTGCTGAGTTAGATTCAGGAAGTTAGTGCCTGCTGGTTGCCTTGGAAACCACTCGGAGCCAAGAAAGAGTCCACAAACCCTCTGTGATATAACATGTTGATCAGTTTACAGCAGCTGGTGGGTGGACTTGGTTTCTGTTGGACAGAGCGAGGCTAGCAGTTTCCCTCTGTTTCTAGTGTTTATGCTAAGCTAAGCTAACTGGCTCCACACTGTACAGCGAGGTGTTAACCTTATCATTGACAGATCAGAAACATGTTGAACTATTCCTTTAACTCTGAAGCATTGATCAGTCCATATGTTTGGGTTTTGCTGTGATGATGTCACTGTGATGATGATGTCACTGTGTCACCTCCGATAGCTGAGCAGCCTGAAGCAGCTGGTTCACCTGGACATCGCGGAGAACAGGTTCATATCGATCCCGATCTGCGCTCTGAGGATGAGCAGCCTGCAGCTGCTGGACCTGAGCAACAACCGACTGACCGACCTGCCGCAGGACATGGACAGGTAACCAGTGACATCATCACTACCTGAAGCCCTCTAGCTGACCTGAAACATACTGCTAAGCTAATGTTTGAACAGAACATGCTTAGACATGTGACCGGGTTGTGTTTTAGTGCATACTGGTAAACAAAGTATCACCGTGTGTGTGTGTGTGTGTGCAGGCTGGAGCAGCTGGTCACGCTGTTCGTCCATAAGAACAACCTGTCTTACCTCCCGCACTGTCTCACCAACATCTCCACACTCAAGATGATCGTTGTCAGCGGCGACGAGCTCAACTGCATCCCAACCAGACTGTGCAGCAACCCGGCCATCAAGTACACAAACAAACAAAGACACAGACAAACAAACAAAGACACAAAGACACACACACACACACACACACACACTGCAGCTGCTTCATGTCTGTTTTCTGTAGATTCATCAATGAGTTTGTGACCAAACAGCAACAGGAAGTTGAATGAAGCTGCACGTTGATGAAGTTTAAAACACAAAGAAGCGTTTCCTCCTTCTTCTTTTTCTCCGTCAGGTTCATCCGACTGTACGAAAACTCTGCGCGTGCAGAGAAGAAGGAGGAGGAGGATGAGAAGAGGAGGAGGTGGAGGGAGCAGAGAGAGGAGGTGAAGGACAGCAGAGAAAAGGAGTTCATTGAAGCGTACATCAGCTCGCTGGAGGACAGAGGTGAGACTACGGAGCGCAGGAAGGACAGAAAGCTTCAGTGATCACAACCAAAAAACTATTTATCAGCTTATTATATAATTATTTTGAATGTTCAACAACACGCAACTTTAATTAATGTTAACATGTTCTTTCAGTGTTTAATATCATGGTTCATTAACCGTTTCTGTGCTACACTGTGAATATTACATGAGCATTAATTAGATTTTTATTGTGGGAACTTCATAGTTTGACTTTAATAAGACATTTGTGTAGTTTAAAGGTCAGATTTCTGTAAAAAGTCACTTTAATAATTATTTTAATTAATTAATTAAATGAATAATTGGTGCTGTGAGTGATTAAACAGCTCTGACTGAATGTAAACCTTGATCAGTTACAGCAGCGACATGCTGTTTGTCCCTCACCAGACACCGTCCCGTACTCCACCACCAAGGTCTCCATCTCTTGCCTGCTGTGAGCGACCCGCGGATCCAAAACAACAGGAGGTTGGAAAGGAAGTTGAAATGATGGATTAATGATTAATTATCAACGGCAAACTCAGAGATGTCACACGTCGAGGAACATTAAAAACTAATTAATTAATAATCAATATTCTGACATTACATAAACATAAACCTTAATGAATGACTGTAATAAATGAGATGACATCATGAGAACAGCTCGCTGCCGGAGCACGCGTCATGAATTCCTGCTGACTCAGCAGAGTCAAACATTTACATATTCATCATTTCACCGTCGCAGATGATTAAAACATCAACGTATTAGACGTTAATGTTCTGAGCCAACAGACTCAGGATCGCAGGTGTGTCTGGATATTGATCAGGTGTTTTAAATGTATTGATCTTTGATGATCAGGTAATTGGCTCTGATGGGTTTGATGCTGTGTTTCGTGTGTGTGGAAACATTAGAGATGAGCTGCTTTCACGGCTGAAGACGAGAAAGTTGTGACCAAACTGAGGCGAAGCTGAAAACAGACGTTAACTGAAAACGATATTTATTATGACTCAGCTTGAGTTTGACTTCTGTTTATTATATTATATAACAGATATAATGCAGCACTGAATTATTGAAGCACCAATTATTATTGTTGTTCTTGACACATTCAGTGTTTTCCCTGATTCGTTTCAGTCTCTGCTAATTGAAGAACTGTTTTTCTAACTTTGTTTGTTGGAGGAGTTTTACTGACGCTGATGTTTGTCTGAAGCTTTTTGTTTTTTTTTAATTTTGATAAACTTTTTTTTTCCTTACATCATCTGAGTTTCGGGATCTTTCAAATGAGATTTCATCTTTGACTTCACAAAGTGCTTTAAATGCAAAATGGTTTGTACATTAAACAAATGAAAATGAATAAAAGTCAAAAAGCAAAAAGACTTTCAGTCCATTTAGATTTCAGTCATTTCTCTTTATTATCATCGTTATCGTAGATATTATTCAAAATTATGTTCTTAACAAGATAAAAGCAAACGCACGACACCGAGGCGTCGCTCAGCGCCGCAGGCTATAAAAACAGATATGAACATGAACGATCAGAGGCACAGTCAGACCAATTAAAGTGTGAGCGATCAAACGGCCCAATCATCATCATCATTCATTCATGAAGCGCTTCAGTCGCCGCTGCTGCCGTCACGTCATGACTCATCAGAAAATTCAGTTGAATTTGAAAAGATTCAGTTAATCAGTTAATTATCAAACGACCTGAGATTCAGTCCAAACATGTTGAGTTGATGACGAAGAAAAGATGTTTGAGAAACAAGTAAAACCATTCATGGGTGATTATAGATTATCAAACTGAACCACCGATCAATCGAAGACACGTTACTGTCAGTGACATGTTTTCTCGCTGACATCATCTCTGACAGAGACTAAGATCATTATTATTATTATTATTATTATTATTATTATTATGAGATATGAGATTATGTGAGGTTTAGAGAGGAGGTGAAGCTAACGTGATTGTGCTTCATGGAGCTGCTCATCATCAGGACACCCAGGTGTTTCAGTGATGCATTCAGGTCACGTGGGAGAGACAATAACTGATGGTAAATCCTCCGACCGTGGAGTCTGTGAAGTTTTGGTTATGTGTCGTCTTCTCCAGACAGAAGCTACAATTCCCCACATGGCAGCTTTGACCTGAAAGCAGCATTTACTCCACTGACAGAGCGAGCAACATGCGACATGATGTCAGGCATCGAAGTTAAAGTTGATCAACGACAATCGATCTATTGATCAGCTGACTGATCGACTGATCCCACTGACCCGGCGCTAAAAACTGATCACGTCATGTTTAACTCGGCTCGGCTCTGGACAGCTGGGTGGAGCTCAGTGTAACAGTGAAGAGCCAACCCTGTTGCTATGGATACAGCATCGGCCTGCAGTAACCATGGTAACAGGTTTGCTCCTGTGCTTGTCAGCAGCTCTGTGAAGGAGGTGAACTAAAAAAGAAAAAGGCAACAGTAAGAAAATAAAACATGGCACCTTTTGGTTCGAAACCCGACCGAAACACACCATCAGTAACTGTGAGCGCTTGGTTTGTTCCACCTGGAGTGGCGGGTGGGCGGAGCACGATCAGATGGAAATGACAGACACGCTTCAAGTATTCAAACAGAAACAAAGACGATGAGACGTCGACTGAAACAAACTGACCAAAGTGATCGACTTCCTGTCGCCAGCGCGTCGCCATCACTGACTTGCCGTCCAGGCTCAGCTGGAGGTCACCAACTGCAAGGAAGGCGCAGCAGCACAGCAGGATGACGTCACAGCGGGCCGGAGCTCGCACATGCTCAGTGTGAGGGATGGCCATTTTGGCTGTTGTCATAGTAACAGTAACACAAGTCTCGCCGCACCCTGCAGGTAACACCTCCTGTCAGTCTCACCTCTCCCGGGTCGTATCCCACAATCCCGAGCAGCTCTGATGTCATCGCCCTCACTGCGTCTCCGGCTGGGTGAGAAGATTCAGTCTGGGGAGTCTTTGTATCAGCTGTGCAGTGAATTCAACGCACCTCCACTGCTGACTGAGGCTCCCCTACAGCGAGGAGCGTTTGATCTCATGACCTCTGCAGACCTGACGGGTGGAGTTAGGTGCAGCAGACACACACACAGAAGGCAAACTGACGGAGTGTTGAGGCGGCAGCCTGTCTGACGGCTCCGCGGGCGTCGCCTCAGAGGAGACGAATCAGACAGCAGCTGATCACACTGGAATGTTTCACATGAATGTTTGTGTTGTAACTCATTTACACCAGCAGGAGGCGACTAACGAGCACAGCAGTGACAGAGGAACCACAGGAACCAGGTCATGGCGCCGTCAGCGTGGCCGCCGCCTGACGGACCCACTCGTCTCAACAGTCGCGTCTGAAATAAAAACTAAAAACTGAACTCGGGTTCAAACTGAAGGGGGCGGGGCCAGCAAACAGGTTCAAGCCTCTGTGCTGTGATTGGCTGGTCCGGCCGACAGTCACATGCTGCTGTCCTGTAGGAGCGGCTCGATGTCCTCTGTGTCGCTGGTGGGCGTGGCCAGAGGGTTGCTGCTTTGAGCGTGTGCAGCGGAGCTGCTGCTGGACTTGCGGGCGGAGCAGGTCTTGATGTTGTTGAGTCCGTGGTGCTCCGGGATGAAGACGGCGACGAGAAGAGCGAACAGGACGGCGCACGCTCCGAACAGGAAGGGAGGGCCCGGGATGACTGACCTCTGCAGACACACACACGCACGCACACACTTCAAATACTACAGATCTGATCTGTGTGTGCGTGTGCGTGCGTGTGTGTGCGCGTCTGTGTGTGTGTGTGTGTGTGTGTGTGTGTGTCTGTGTGTGCGTGTCTGTGTGTGCGTGTCTGTGTGTGCGTCGGTAGGTGCGCGTCTGTGTGTGTGCGCGCATGTGTGTGTATGCGTGTGTATGTCTGTGTGTATGCGTGTGTGTGCCTGTCTGTGTGTGCGTCTGTGTGTGTGTGTGTATGCGTGTGTGTGTGCGTATCTGTGTGTGCGTGCGTGTCTGTGTGTGCGTCTGTGTGTGTGTGTGTGTGCGTATCTGTGTGTGCGTGCGTGTCTGTGTGTGCATGTGTATGTGTATGCGTGTGTGTGTGTATGCGTATCTGTGTGTGCCTGTCTGTGTGCACCTCTGCGCTCTGCGGGCCTCGTCCTGCTGCAGGCTCCATGTCGTTCAGCTCCACGTTGAAGAGGAAGAAGATGAAGCCGTACAGAGCCGGGCCCAGACCGTTACACAGACCCCTGATACCTGTGATCATCCCCTGAGCCACACCTGAGTGACAACACACACACAGTCATGAAAGCCTCTCACAGAAACAGGCTGAGACAAAGACCTGTCCCATGATGCCTCACAGGCAGGCCGACAGGTGTACTGACCTTGCTGGTCAGGTGACGCGCTGTGTGACACCAGAGCAGAGACTGCTGGGAAGGTGATGGAGGACATGGCTGCTACTGTTCCTGCCGCCCACATCATCCTGAACACCAACGAGACAACACAGTGACCCGGGAGACCAGCTGGCGCACACACACGCACACACACACAGACACACACACACACACGCATACACACACAGACAGAGACACACACACACGCATACACACACGCACAGACACACATACACTCACCATGGTTCGGAGCCAAAGCCGTACCAGGCCAGCTGGAAGAGCTGGAAGCCCAGACCCAGGAGAACCGTGTTCTTATTACCGATGGTTCTCATCAGAACGCTGAGGAACAGAGTCTGACAGACAGACAGGCAGAGAGACAGGCAGGCAGAGAGGCAGACAGGTTATGGTACAGAATTAAGGTAATGATAAACAGCTGCAGACTCTTTACTTTATTTATTGGACAGTTCCCTGATTTATAAACAATGTTCTGACATTTTAACAACAACAACAACGGATGTCATTTGTCTGTTAGTCGGGAATCTGAAGCTACATTGGAGCCAAACACTCTGACACTGAAACACTGACCACTTCCTGTTAGTGAACAAACCACATCCTCATCACTAAAACATGGCTGACACACAGACACACACACAGCTACACAACAATAATAGAGTCATAGAAACACAACAAAGAGTTTATCTGAGATCTGATCCTGAGATACAGATTAATGACTTCGAGTTTTCATCAGAGACAGAGTCTCACAGGAAACTGTGTGTGTGTGTGTGTGTACCTGAGCGACGATGGAGAGGATCCCCACCATGGCAATGAAGGCGGCAATGGCTGCAGGAGAAAACTCAATGACCTGAAACACAAAACGAAACCTCAGAGACTCAACGGGTTTAAACTCTGATCAGGGTCAAATCTGCTGTATTAGTCATGTGATGCTGAGGAGACTCACACACACACTCACACTCACACACACACACACACACACACACACACCTGAGTCATGTGACATCATTAATGCTGAAACAGGACGCTGAGCTAGACGATCAATAAACCAACAGGCAGCAGCTCCAGCACACACACACACACACACACAGGCAGACAGACAGACACACACTGACACACACACACACACACACACAGGCAGACAGACAGACACACACTGACACACACACACACACACACACAACACACACACACACACACACAGGCAGTGAACCAGACACTGACACACACACACACGCATGAACAGGCAACACACACACACACTCACAGATCAGTGGTTATTAAGGCCTGTGTGTCTGCATGTCTGTCTGTGTGTGTGTGTCAATGCCTGTGTGTGTGTCAGTGTGTGTCAGTGTGTGTAAATGTGTGTGTGTGTGTGTGTGTGTGTGGCCTCTGCCTGTGTGTGTGTGTGTGTGTGTGTGTGTGTCTGTGTCTGTCTGCCTGTGTGTGTGTGTGTGTGTGTGTGTGTGTCAGTGTGTCTGTCTGCCTGCCTGTGTGTGTGTGTGTGTGTGTGTGTGTGTGTGTGTGTGTCAGTGTGTGTCTGTCTGTCTGCCTGTGTGTGTGTGTGTGTGTGTGTGTGTGTGTGTCAGTGTGTGTCTGTCTGTCTCTGCCTGTGTGTGTGTGTGTGTGTGTGTGTGTGTGTCAGTGTGTGTCTGTCTGTCTGCCTGTGTGTGTGTGTGTGTGTGTGTGTCATGTGTCTCTGTCTGCCTGTGTGTGTGTGTGTGTGTGTGTGTGTGCGTCGGTGTGTGTGCGTCAGTGTGTGTGTGTGTGCATGTGTGTGTGTGCGTCAGTGTGTGTCTGTCCTGTGTGTGTGTGTGTGTGTGTGTGTGTGTGTCAGTGTGTGTGTCTGTCCTGCCTGTGTGTGTGTGTGTGTGTGTGTGTGTGTCAGTGTGTGTCTGTCTGTCTGCCTGTGTGTGTGTGTGTGTGTGTGTGTGTGTGTCAGGTGTGTCTGTCTGTCTGCCTGTGTGTGTGTGTGTGTGTGTGTGTGTGTGTGTGTGTGTGTGTCTGTCTGTCTGCCTGTGTGTGTGTGTGTGTGTGTGTCTGTCTGCCTGTGTGTGTGTGTGTGTGTGTGTCTGTCTGTCTGTCTGCCTGTGTGTGTGTGTGTCTGTCTGTCTGCCTGTGTGTGTGTCTGCCTGTGTGTGTGTGTGTGTGTCTGCCTGTGTGTGTGTGTGTGTGTGTCTGCCTGTCTGTCTGCCTGTGTGTGTGTGTGTGTGTCTGCCTGTGTGTGTGTGTGTGTCTGCCTGTGTGTGTGTGTGTGTGTCTGTCTGCCTGTGTGTCTGCCTGTCTGTGTGTCTGTCTGTCTGCCTGTCTGTGTGTCTGTCTGTCTGTCTGTGTGCCTGTGTGTCTGTCTGCCTGTTTGTCTGTCTGTCTGCCTGTGTGTGTGTGTGTCTGTCTGTGTGTGTGTGTGTGTCTGTCTGCCTGTGTGTGTGTGTCTGTCTGCCTGTGTGTGTGTGTCTGTCTGCCTGTGTGTGTGTGTCTGTCTGCCTGTGTGTGTGTGTGTCTGTCTGTGTGTGTGTGTGTCATCTGCCTGTGTGTGTGTGTCTGTCTGCCTGTGTGTGTGTGTGTGTCTGTCTGTGTGTGTGTGTCCTGTCTGCCTGTGTGTGTGTGTCTCTGTCTGCCTGTGTGTGTGTGTGTGTGTGTGTGTGTGTGTGTCAGTGTGTTACCTGTTTCAGGTAGAGGAAGAAGCTGGAGTACTGTCCGGCCTCAGGCACACACACACACACACACACACACACACACACACACACACACACACACACACACACACACACACACACGATCAGCTGTCAGTCAACAGTTCTGCGTCGTCAGCAATCGATCAAACAGTTTTATACTGTGCTGCTCTCTGCTCTGTTCCTGTATCAGTGTTGTTACAAACAGTGTGTGATGACATCAGCTGATGACACATGTGACCTCTGACCCTATGATGTCACACTGTGAACTCACGGCGAAGGGGTCGGCCTGCTCCCAGGAGATGGGGAAGCCCCAGGACGTCAGCCGCATCTTGTCCGGCAGCGACTCGGGGACGACGAAGAACACGAAGGCAATGTCAGCCACGGCGATCACCGTGGCAACCAGGACCACCAGGCTGTCGCCATACTGCGCAGACAGGTAGGCGCCAATAGCCGGGCTCGTCACCAAGCTGGCGGCGAAGGTTGCGGAGACCTGACGAGACACGAGTGAGTCATGATCTGACGTCAGAGATGCAGAGAGAAGGAAAGTAGATTAATCAGTAACTGATAATCAGATTCAGGTCTGCTGATGACGGGAGGGGACGTGGTAACAACTGAAACATGTAGAGATTAATATGTGAACGTTCATAACGAACATTAACACCTGACGGATCGACATCAGCCTCAAACCACAGACCAGCCACTGAGTCCAGATCTACGGACCAGATAAGGACTTCCTGCCCCACCTGTAACCCCGGTTCACCGCAGAGCTCCATAATGGCAGGAAACACAAAGCTATTCTCACTTCCTGTCCAAGTGTATGCTAACAGGAAGTAGCATTGTTACATTACCAGGCCGTAGGCTGTGCTCCTCTCGTGCTCCTCTGTGATGTCGGCGACGTAGGCGAAGATCACCGAGAAGGTCACCGCGAAAATCCCTGAGACTGAGATCAGAGCGAAATACCACCTGCACACACACACACACACACACACACACACACGGTCAGATCTGCTGCAGGTTCCTCAGCGCAGTAAGGCTGGTTTACCGTCGACTGGCAGCAGCAGCTGGCGAGCGCTGAGCCGGGGTTTGGCTCGTTAGTTTCCACTCGTCTGAGACCGACAGCAGAGCCGGAATCTGTCGAGATGATTAATGAATCGTTTCTGAGACGTTTGATGAGCTCAGCTGTGGCAACAATCATCACATTCATCAATAAGTGAGTGGTCGTGACACTGAGCTCCTGCAGCATCTGATTTCTAACTGTTTAATAAAGGTTAACTGGGGCCAGGAGCCTCAAACTGCTGGAACTGGATTCATCTGAAGGGAGTTTTGAGAAACCATGTGACAGACGAGCGGCGAGTTAACATCAGCTGATCCGCTGCTTTCCTTCAGCCCACGGCCTGAAGTCTGAGAGTTTAACACAAACTACGTGACGTCTGGAGGAGAAGAGACAAACAAATAAGAGATGAATGTTTGTTTGTTGTTATGAATCATTAATATTATTAGGAATATATCTTATTAACCAGTTTGAGCCTTGTGCTCGACTGTGCTTCCTGAAGCTGAGCTGTGTGTGAGCAGCGCAGTGACTTTAATGCCGGCTGATCTCTGCCGCCGCTCACATGAACGTCATGTGACGAATGGTCTGAAGGCTGCAGCTGAGCCTCCAACAACCCGGCCTGCTCTGAGATCAGACTGAATACCCAGCATATCTTCTTTGAAGTGACTTGTCATCACGTCTGCAGGCCTCAGATCCTCGAAACTTAAAAACTGTTGCCCCTGAGAGGAAGCAGCTTCACTCAGATCCTGGACTGGGTTCAGTCGGATCAGTTCAAACACAGCAGGACGTTAGTGAACAACAACATCTGAGCTTCATGAAACCTCATCAACAACTGATCGATTAGACAATTGATCATTTATGTAAAACTGGAGGATTTACAGTTTAACAAGAAACGGAAACTTTCTGAATTCAGAGAAAAACAGGAAACCTGAAGACGTCTCATTAGATTTTAATCAACAGGTTCATCAATAACGATCGTTAGTTGTAGCCCGGACACCGATAAACCTTCTCAGAGTCACTGCAACGCAGCAGATGATGAGTCTGAAGCGCAACCTGATCTGATCTGATGTCAGGGATCAGTCTGAGTTACTTCCAGGAACAGACTGGCTTCAGCAGAACAACAGAGAACAGGAACCGCCGTCCGCTGACGGACCAGCTCCGTCAGACCAGCTCCATCAGACCTCAACGAATCACCTGCAGCATTCACAGGATTTACTGTGCGCTGTGACATCACAGCTCTCCATGGCAACAACACAGACAAAACAAACACACAGCAGCGGTCGGAAAGAATCAAATCTGAGGCAGCATCAAGGATCGCATGAATAACACACACACACGTGGACTCACCACGGGCTGATCCTCATGAAGGGGATCGGGGCGCAGGTGAAGAAAACTGTCATGAGGAGGAAGGACTTCCTGCCCCAGATATCTGACAGAGCACCAATCAGAGGAGCCGACAGGAATGACAGGAAGCCCTGAGTGGGAGCACGCAGACGTTAGTGACCGGCTGCAGTTTCCACACAAGCTGCAGAAACAGACGGTGAGAGAGCGTCTGTCCACTCTTACCTTCACGCCCTGCACCAGGCCGTTCATCAGGAAGGTGTGCTGAGGAAACGTCTCATGGAGAACCTGAAACAACAACACAGGGTCACACACACGCACGCACACATGCACACACACACAAAGAGTAAACTGCTCCAAGTGTCCAGACAAAACACAAACACACACACACATCTGATGTGTCTTAATGACCCAGTTGTGTGACTAACGTGGGGAGGTAATCCATTCGTTCTCAGCTGTCACACACTGTAAAGACACACTGTGCGTCTGCTGTTGATGATGTCACCGCAGCAGCTCTGAGACCTGCTCGGTCGTCCTGCTGCCCTGAAATACATCAAACTCTCCAACCGCTGCATCAGCCAATCAAATACGTTCAGGTCCGTCTCTATGGTAACTTCCCTGTGTTTTCAGGACTTCCTGGATCAGATATCATCTTCACACCTTGTGTGTTGTCTTAGTTCCTGTGATGGTCCTTCACCATGAAACCATGCTGACAGTACGAGCTGGGTAGTTTCCTCTGACACCTGACGCATGCTGTGTGTTCTGTCTGAACAACCTGTGATTCACATCTTCATCCTGTGTCAGAGCAGCGGCCGACATCTGATAAACACTGGATCACATGATGACTCACAGTTTAATGAGTTCAGGACCTGTTAATTCTCTGCCCTGCCACAGTCTGCATAAAGCACATTGTCCTGTTGGTCAAGCTTTAAACATCCAGCTGAATGTTTGCATGATGAACGCTCTGTGTGTGTGTGTGTATGTACTCACAGTCAGCATGGGCGTGGTCAGCAGCCCCCAGGCGAAGAACTCCAAGAAGATCACCACCACCGCATGAGTCACTTTGGCGCGGCCTCGGCCGTGCTGCGACGAGAACAGAACCATCAACATTAACTATTCATCTGCGGGAGATGACCTCACTTCCTGTTCTATCTGATCTTAGCTCCTGTCTTCTGCTGCTCGCCTCCAGTATCTTCTACCAGCAGTTTCCTCCAACTTGACGCCTGCGTGGTCACATCAGGGATCAGACCTGAAGCCTCTCTGCTGCTCTGCTCATTCTGCTGACAGGGGTGGGACCAGCGTCTCATTCAACAGGCACCGACACAAAACTGAGAAACCACAGACTCATGAACAGGCAGAGTCTGGATCACATCTGACGGTCAAACTTTATTCATGTGTTTGTGGAGAGAGTGCAGCGATCGGGCCGTTTGAGCTGTTTCACTGTTTCTGGTTTGTGCAGAGGATCAGAAACCACACCAACAGTTCCACACATTAAAACAACACGGCTGTGGTTGATGTGACGACACTACACATCCTGCAGGTAGAGCAGCACCGCAGGCAGAGCACTTCCTGCTCGCTGAACTCTGCTTTACATAAAGCCCAACTTAAACTCCTGAATGTGAACCAAGTCACTATATAAAATAACACAGCAGTGCTGTGAACAGTGTGTCAGATCAAAGGTGTGTATACTACAGCTGTGTGAGTCTGCTGCTGTCACTGCAGTGTCAGTGAGTGTGGCAGGAGTAACAGAGGAAACAGCCAATGACAAACTGAGGAGCTGACGTGAAAACACCTGAGCTGTAAACACACCAAAATAACTCTGCACGAAGCTGGAAGCCATGTTGCTGTACACCACAGGATGACAGAGCTGCATCAGTTCCTGCTAAAGACAGAGGCCAGCTGCAGCCAAACTCTGCTCACACATCTGTCTAAGTTATGTGAAGACAAATTCTCTGAGTCAACAAACAAATCGATCATTCTTCAGTTTCAAACTGTTGGTCGGACATAACGAAACGTCTGAAGGCATCACCCTGAACCCTGCAGATGATAAATGACTCAGTGTGAGAACAGCAGCAGCCTGAGACTCTCACTGTCACACACAGTTTGATCTGGACGGCTGGATGAATGAGACGGAGGCTGCAGTCAGACATTTGCATGATGCCTTCAGTGAAAGGTCAGTTCCTCCATATAAATGACTTTATGAGCTTACACATTACAGCAAAGGCCTCATCAGAGCACAAAGCTGCTCTGTTCTGTCGGCTGTGAAATGCTAAACCAACATGTCGGGGCCACGGAGGATCAATTACATACGAGTTTATCACTGGAAAGGACCATGAATTCGCTGAACACTGTGCAGGCGTCGTCCTGCAGCTTCATCTACAAATGCAGCTTTAACCATCAGACTTGCTCAGGTGCACAGGTAACACTTATCTCCAAACAGACATGAGAATCAGTGAAACAGTGCCGAGATCATCATGGTTTACCTCAAACACAGCTGGAAGGTAATGTTAGTAAAGATATAAAATCATAACTCTGACAGGTGTGCATCAGGGATCTGTGTCGGGACAACTTTAATTTCTATTTATATCAATAATCTTGATTAAATCCAGCCAAGTTAAATCATCTTTTAATGTGGCACTCAGTTCTAAACAGTCTGCTTTGAGCCCTGTGAAATTAAAACAGTGTTCATTAAATAAAACTAATAATAATCTCTAAAGATCCGGGTCGTCACTGACTGACTGTACTTCATGTAATTTAATGACCGTGGACTATTTCCCATCTTAACCACACAATAACACCATCAATAGTTGTTTCTTTTGTCCTGTTTCCCAACATTAACTTCAGGGTTTGTATCTGCAGGAGAACAAAGTCCAGGTAGATCTGATCTTGGTCATCAGAGAGGATGTTGCTGCTGTTGATCTGCAGACTCCGAGTTGAGGTTGTTTGTTGTGTTGTCCAAATGATCCTTTCTAGTTAAATTACAGATACATTAGTTACATGGATGTTAGCTAGATGAAGTTAACTGTTAGCTCACACTTTAGCTAGCTAACCTACTGAATGAGCGCCGGTTACATTAATTTATGTTAACAACACCAAACAAACACGACACCTGTGTTATTAGGTATTGTTGTATGTGTCCGCCTTAGTCCTGCAGCTGTTCAGTTGTTTAAACTAAGTTTAAACGAACGTTTATTCAGACCGCCGTTAGCCGGCGATGCTAACAGACAGCTAGCGCAGCACTTACCGAGCCCCAGACCAACATGACGCCGTCGGCCTCGCGCGCTGGTTTCTCCGGGTTCATCTCACATCCTGCCGGAACGATCTTCACATTGAGCTCGTGTCGCGCGGCATCATCCTGGGGTTTGTCCGTCTCTTCCAGGTTGTCCCGCTGAGTGGATTAAAGCTACGTGTCTTCGCTATCATGGACCTGAGCTAGGGTCGACGCGTACGCGGAGCAGTAAACTGTGACGGAGGCGGGCTTAGCTTTCGTTTTTCACCAAAATTCCTTTGCTCTGATTGTAATTTAACAGTGTTTAGCTGTGTTTTTAACATTGGAGTTCCCCGAGGGGGCGGCGCTGTCAGCTAATTGAGCTGTGTTACCATTTAAAAGCAGATAATACCGCCCATATGGGCCGTCTGTGATATCAAAACGAACGCAGTCTCGCCGGCGCGGAGCCTCCTCCAACGTGTGACAGGAAACTGTTAGCTGTCCCCAGATCAGAACTAATTCAGGCTCGAATCTCCACTGCACCTCTGACAGCTAACAGATCTGACTCTGGATCAGCTCACGCGTTCAGTCCCTGTCTGAGGACCCGGAACGGCGCCACCTGCTGTGCCGCCGTTCAAACTACAATGCAGATGATGTTTTATGAATTAACCGACATATGAAGCTCGCGGAGTCGGTACACTTCAAATGTCAGCCCACTAAAAGGCCAAACAACCGCTCGCGTCTCAGTGACTCGGCTGTTATGACTCCGTCTGCGACAAAAACGGCCGAACGGGGAATCTCAGTATTTAGCAGGAAGACCCAACAGCGAACCGCGCCACCAACAATCGTTTGGCTCACTATTTAGCAAGAGCGAGAAAGGCGGGACTCGGCGGTGGAAGAATTTTTGGCTTCAATGCAAACCTGCACAACAAGCGGTGTCAAGACTGCCGGCGTGACTAATCACACTTCCGGTTAGAGTATTGTAAAATAAAAGCCTGTTTACGAGCTCCGAATGATTGCCAATAAAACACTGACCACATTTTGTAAGAATAAGAATAACAATAAGAAAACCTTTATTTGTCCCACAATAGGGAAATTGCATTGTTGCAGCAGCAAGTAAGACCAGTAAGCAGGTAAGAGCAGTACAGCAAGGTAAGAGCAGTAAGTGACATATTGTAATAAAAAAAAAAGAATAAAAAGTAATAAAAAATGATAAATAAGATATTGCACAATGGAATGTAGTGAGAATGTAGTGAGAATGCACATATCAGGAGTGGTTATTGTGGAGTCTGACAGCAGTAAGCAACTATATCAATACAAATTAGGGCTACGGCTAATAATTAATCATTTGTTATATATATTTGTCATACGTATATTTGTAATAAAATAAATAATAATAAATAAGGTTTATAACAGTAATAATAATGATACAGTATTTTAATGGCAGTAATGCAGTAGTGCAAAGAATAATAACATAACAATAACAATAACAGCCTCAGATGTTCAGTGGAAATGTCTCCAGATGTTTACAGGCCACAGAGATCTGTTTGTGTTGGATGGGTCCAGGAAGCATAAAAACACTAAGGATCATCTGAGTTCATCTAAGTCACTGAGTTCATTCACATAATATCAATATATAGAAATGTGATCTTGAAATTTGTATACAACCACCAAATAAGACTGTAAAACAATGTAAGTGCTGCTTGAAGTCTTATTAATCCGAATAAATTTATATTTATTAGCACTTTTCACACAAACAGGATGTAAGACAAAGTGTTTCATACAGTAAAACAATCATCAAAATCATAGAAATAAATGAGACAAATGTAAGACTAAAACAGTTTCTGCTGCCAAGAGATGAATTAACAGAAAACACTTTTTCTTTAAATGATCTATTTCATAAATACAGTAATTATAACGCACCTAATTATTTAGTTGATGTAAATACACATGTAACCCTGTCCTCATTAGTATCTTTATGAACGGTACAAATGCTCAGTGTTTCATTATAACATAAAATACTAAATAAACTACGTTGCATCAATAAGCTATCTTTTATTTTGAAGGCCGGGCCCCTTCACTTCCGCCTTGCGTTCGTCTTAGCACAGTGAACTTCACGCAGCGGAGAAGCAAACGGAGGCAGAGCGGATCAATTTGGAGCCTCGGCGGTTGATCGGGATTATGCGGCACCGCTGATCGCTGCAACGGTAAGAAGCTGCGGCCTCCGGCTGCGCCGAACCAGCCGGTTACCGACCCGTTTGTCCGCTTTCACGATTTAGCGCAAACCTGCCAGCGCAGCGCCAGCGATCCCTCCGCACACACTCCCCTCTCCCTTTGTTCGCTTGCGCCTTTTCTTGCACCGATGCGGGTTTTGTAAATACTGGCGCAATATGGCCGCCGCCTGGAGGGTCCGCCAATTATCTCTGCACACATCTGAATATTCCGGAGTGTGAGCGGCGGGGTCTGCGGGGCGCTGCGGTGGTCAGTTAATTGTGAGGGTAAACTGTGACCTCTGGATGGTCATCTTCATCATCCTCATCATCACCATCTTCATCATCATCGTCATCATCAAAACACGCTGCAACTCATCTGCACAGTTTGACTCAGAAACACACGTCAGGCTGCTGCTGTGATGTGACCTGCACACTGTTATCACACACACACACACACACACACGCTGAGTGAGTGTGTGTGTGTGTGTGCCAGTCAGGTGAACTCAGGTGAGTTTCAGGTCTTGTCGTGGTGACGTCACAGTGTTTTCTGTGTGTCTGAAATAATTTGATGCTGTTTGTCTTCACGGCTGTCACACTGAGCTGAGCTGTGACGTCAACAGGTACCTACCAGGTACTGATTACTCCTCAGGTGCTGGTTCAGGTTAGTGATTTGTTGTTTTATTGATTAGTTAATGGACAGAGAATTAGTCACAACTCTTGTGAGAATTATTGATAGTTTCTGTCACTTCTCATGGAACATTACAGGAGCCTTTGGTTACTTGGATATAACTCTGTCTCTGTGAGTATGAATGCAGCCACAGAAGTGTGGTGGACACCTGAGATGTTTGGTGGACACCTCAGATGCTGGTGGATGCCTGAGATGTTGGTGGACACCTCAGATGGTTGGTGAACACCTCAGATGTTTGGTGGACACCTCAGATGCTGATGGATGCCTCAGATGGTTGGTGGACGCCTGAGATGCTGATGGACACCTCAGATGCTGGTGGACGCCTGAGATGGTTGGTGGACACCTCAGATGTTTGGTGGACACCTCAGATGCTGATGGATGCCTCAGATGGTTGGTGAACACCTCAGATGTTTGGTGGACGCCTGAGATGCTGATGGATGCCTCAGATGCTGGTGGACACCTGAGATGTTGGTGGATGCCTCAGACGCTAGTGTGGATGTTCGCATGCTGATGGGACACCTCAGATGTTGGTGGACACCTCAGATGCTGGTGGGACACCTGAGATGTTTGGGTAAACGCCCAGATGTTTGGGTGAACGCCTAGATGCTGGTGACCCTCTCCGATGATTGTTGAACACCTCAGATGTTTGTGACCAGATGCTGGTGGATGCCTCAGATGGCAGGACATCTCAGATGTTTGGTGGACAATTACTGCCAAAGTTCCTTGAGCATCCACTTCAGAGGCCCAGCGAAGTCAGTCCCCATAGACCCCTGGGCGGTAAATGCCCAACTTACAGTAAAGTAATAAAACACAAGCTTACAGCCCGGTACAAACAACGCTTGGTCTCTCGTAGTTGTTTCTTTTCTCCTGCTTTTGATGGTTTGACTGGGTGCTACCCACAGCCCGCCCACCATACAACAGCAGCTGACATGTAAACAAACATTAATACGTGTTTTGTTTTGTTGATTTCTGAACTGCTTGGATCGGCACTGCGAGTCACCCCTGTGAAACTGAACCAGAGTCAGTTCATTTTCCTGTGATGATGACGTGACGAAGCTCAAAGCAGCAGATCTACACCTGTGACCTGCTGCTCCTGAAACCATCATGTCATCAGCCTCTGAGCTGTGACACCAGACCTTCATCTCCTCCCGGTCTGGTCTTTGCTGGTCTGATCCCTGCTGGTCTGGTTCGAGCTGTTCGTTGGCTGCAGCGCCGTGTGTTCCTGCAGCAGGTCTGTGGTTTGTGTTGCACATGTTGTGGTCAGAAATGTGCAGTTTGCAGCTCTTCCATTCGGTCCGTTTCTTACACAGAAGCTGTGTAAAGCGTTGTGACCTTGTGTTACACACACTGTGTCTGTTGTTGTTTTCCGCTAAGGACAGTTCACTGAGCTCTCAGAAACAGGAAGCATCATGTTAAATCTATTCAGACACACCTGAAGTGCTGAGCTAATAACTGATCGTATCAATTGACTGTGAAGGCAGAAAGGGCGGTGTTGGACGGGGGAATGTGTGAAGATGTCACAAGACAAAATAAAATGATGATGAACAGATGAAGGCTGATCACTACCGTCAGTGACGCTTTGTTTAAATAAAGTCACGACTCACGACAAACAGGAAGTGGCGGCGACATGGTGCTGGTTGTTTTTCTGTCCTCAGAGTCCACTGCCAAGAACCTGTCACGCTGTCGCCATCTCCACAGGTGTGTTAGTCTGCACTGGCTCTGTATGCAGCCTGTCCAGGCCACATCTAGTTCCTGGTGCCTCTTATCCCAGCCTCCCCGCCCTCCCATCTCTGTTTTCCCAAAACCCACCCACACCGACTCCCAGCGTTTAGCTTGGACCAGCGGCCTGGCTGGCTGCCCCCCTACAGGTGGATGAATGAAGACCCCTTTCAAGAGCCCAGCGGCCCCGCGGCCCCGAGCAGACGGCGGTGAGTCACCGTGGCAACGTCCACGACTTCAGTTGATGATGTTTGATAGGTTTCATATGAAATCACTCCTTGTCTGGTTGTTCGACATCCCGTGTCAGAGCGTCCTTGAATGCAGCGCCTCGGCGTGACGCATGCGCTAAGCAGGTTTCAGGACACTCAGGCGTGTCTGCGAACATGATGAAGAAGAAGAACACACACAAGTAAGTCTGGCCCCTCCCACACTCACCTTCTCCAACAGCTGGGTGGCCTTGCAGGTCCTTCCCCCTTTAACCCTTCCTTCCTCCCTGCAGAAAACAGAGGACCAGCGTTGGTCCCAGTAAGACTCTGTCTCAGCCCAGAAGGAACATCATGGGCTGCAGGATCCAGCACATCTGGAAGGAGGGCAGTGGAAGTTCGACCTGACCTGACGGTTTGGACTCGTCACGCTGCTCGTGGAGCTGATGAACCTGAACCTTGAACTCTGTGTGTGTGTGTGTGTGTGTGTGTGTGTGTGTGTGTGTGTGTGTGTCTGCGCGTCTGGCGTGTTCATGCGTGGTGTGTCCTCAGGTGTCGCTGCCCCAGTGGAAGGGGACGGTCCTGGACCAGGTCCCCGTTAACCCCTCCCTCTACCTGATCAAGTATGATGGCTTTGACTGCATCTACGGCCTGGAGCTGTACAGCGACGAGCGGGTAGTGGGGCTGGAGGTGCTGCCCGACAGAGTGGGTGAGGAACACAGGACGCCCCCATCCCGAGGAGCTGTAGCTCAACTTCTTTCTATAATCATGTGTCTGTCGAGGTGATGTTGGCTCCTAAAGCCGCTGTCTGCCTTCTTCTGTGATTGGCCCAGCTCCTGCCCGGCTGGGGCCACTCGCTGGCGGAGACGATGGACGCAAAGCGGTGGAGCACATGTTTGAGACAGAGGACGGGCCGAAGGAGGAGTGGAGGGGGATGGTGTTGGCTCGCGCCCCCATCATGACCTCCTGGTTCTACATCACCTATGAGAAGGACCCAGTCCTCTACATGTACCAGCTGCTGGACGACTACAAGGAGGGAGACCTGCGCATCATGCCCGACTCCAGTGAGTCTGAGGGCCACCGGCGCCGCAACCAACTGCCAGCCACTGGGTCACATGACTTAGGCTTTAATTATTGGTTTAATTAAACAGAAACGTCAGGTAGTCTCAGCTTCTCTCTCTCTCTGCAGATGACAGCGTGGCGGCGGAGCGGGAGCCCGGCGAGGTGGTCGACAGTCTGGTGGGTAAACAGGTGGAGTACGCCAAAGAGGACGGCGGGAAGCGGTCGGGTATGGTCATCCACCAGGTGGAGGCCAAACCGTCCGTCTACTTCATCAAGTTTGATGACGACTTCCACATCTATGTCTACGACCTGGTCAAGACCTCCTAAAGCACCCCCCCCCACCCCCCACCCCCCCACTGAAAGACTAACTGAGACCTGCCTAGACCCCCCCCCAGTGAAGACGACTACAGCCACCTCACTCTGCAGAGACGCCTGAGACAGATGAGCCGCCCTCGTTTGAAGGAACGCCTTAAAAACGAGACACATGATTCAATCCGCCCCCCCGCCGCTGCAGAGGACTCAGGTGATTCCAGACGTTTACCATCACTTCCTGTGACACCTCCAGCAGGTTCAGGAGCTGCAGTGAAGACCAAGACGGACACACCTCCATGTGACACCGCGACCCCCCCCCCCCCGAAACAGAAGAAGCAGAAGCTCCGCCTTTTCCTGAAACCCCGTCAGTCCTGGAGACCGGGGCGGGGGTCTGCCGGGGTTAATGAAGGGAACAGACTTCAGGAGCACAGCCCCCCACCCCTTCCCCATTCTGCATGTATATGAACTCATGTCCAATCACTGAGCATTTTTACTGACCCCCCCCCCCCCCCGCAGGTCACCTGATGGACAGACAGACTCTCCCTCATTCACCTGCTTCCTGTTGTTTTCCTACGTTACCCACAATGACTTGCGGTCCATCAGACAGGTGGGAGGGGGGTGGCTGAGAGCATTGTTAGCTAATAGCATCTGTAGCTGAGAGCATCATTAGCTTTCCTCAGAAATGCTCATGAAGCTAACGATGCTAATGAGCTGTTTCAGCTCATGTCCCCGTGAAGAATCCAGAGTTTGTTTGTTTGTTTGTTTGTCTGGGAAACGTTTGAACTGAGCAGTGTGTCCTGCTTCCCAACACATCGACGTGACCGATGTTTTTTATTTTCCAACGTGTTTGTTGTGCCAAAACGTGTTGGAGGCTCCCGATGGTGATGAAGATGAAGATAGAGGAAGCTCAGCAGGGTTTTGGGAAACCAGATGAGATCAATAACGAATCAGTATCAGTTATTGATTCCGTGTGATCAGGTGTCTCGTTAACGTTAATGAGCGCATTACTCTGTTGTTTCTAATGAAGCAGTAAACGGAGTGAGATTTCCCAAAACGTTCCTGTAACGCTTCCCTCAGTCACATCATGTAATACTGATCATTTACCTGTGCAAAGGTGAACCCAGAGGAGTTGTTATGCCCCGCCCCCTCCTGCCGGGCTTCTGATTGGCTGGAGTCTGGGTGCAGCTGTTTGTACCAGCTGACACACGCAGACGTGTTTCCTTTGTTTATTATGTGTTGTTTTCTGTCCTGACGCGGTTCTTTCAGGTGCTCCATTCACTCCCCCCCCCCCATTCAGCCATGTTGCCTGATCCACATCTCATGTGCCTGCACGGACACAGAGACCCAAGCTGAATGTCTCAGTCTGGATCCCAGTGAATTAAAGCTAGAACGTTCCTGGTGAGTCTGCGGCGCCGGTTCCTCAGCTGAAGATCATTTGTTCTGACTCTGGGATCAAGACTCTACAGAACCACTGTCTCTGTTCCAGAGTCTGATGATTGAGATGTGGAATGTTCCAGTATAGATCTGTTTGAGGGTTGAAGAACGCGGAGAGTTCTTCATTGTGGAACCTGTTTGATCCTGTGAAACGTGTCTGACATGTTTTGTCTGTAATGTTCCGACACAAGAACACATGGACTCATCGTGGAACCCACATGTTCTCACTCGAGCATGGAGATGCTCTGAAGTTCATTCTGGGTGTTTGGAAAACATACGTGTTCTGGAACAGATCAGATTTAAACATCTAATCAGTGTTTAATGTTCTTGAATCTGAAAGAAACAAACAGTGTTCATTCATTTTGCTGAAGGTAGAACGTCCTGATGTTCCACAGCTTCAGGTTCTAGAGCAGAGAGACTGGACCAGTATGTTCTGTGTCGTTCTAGATCATTTTACCATGTCCCTCGCTGTTCTGCAATCAAATCTGTATGTGCAGCTACAAATCCTAGAACATGGAGACAAGAACGTTCAAGACCGTGAACTTTAGTCTTAGAACCCACTTGCTGTGATTCTGGACCTCGCCTTCAGACCGACTGAGGTCGGATCAGCGGCTGATTTCTGTTCTTCGTTTAGATTCTATGATCCTGGAATAAACCAACAGAGTGAACGGTTCTCCAGTGAACCCAAAACTTAAGACCTGAATTGTTTTGTGGTCAGAGAAAAACAAAGTTGGACCCTCAAGAGCTCCGCAGTGTGGAGTCAAGTGTTCCCAGTTAAACCAGTTAGAGAGCACAAACTGGAAACCTGGTCCCAGCTCACCTGGTCCCAGCTCACCTGAACTGAACTCACCTGTATGTTTTTGTGTCTGAAGCCTTCGTGGGCCCTGATTGGGTCAGCTCCTCTCTCTTCTTTTACCTGTCGGACTGTTGGAAAGGAATCAGCTGATTCATCGTTAACTGTTCACCTGGACATTTTTTGGAGGGCGTTACCCACAATGCAGCAGGGCCTCAGGCTGATGACTGCAGTGAGACTCCTGGGCGGGAACAAAACCAGTTTCTGGGTGGATCTGTGGTGTCCACGATGACGTCATCACGCGTCTGTTCAGGAGTCGCTCGTATTTTACAGAAAACACCTGATCTGGTGTGTGTGTGTGTGTGTGCGTGTGTGTGCCTCTGTGTGTGCGTGTGTGTGCCTCTGTGTGTGTGTGTGTGTGCATGCCTCTGTGTGCGTGCGTGCCTGTGTGTGTGTGTGCGTGCCTGTGTGTGTGTGTGCGTGCCTCTGTGTGTGTGTGCCTCTGTGTGTGCGTGCGTGCCTCTGTGTGTGTGTGTGCGTGCCTCTGTGTGTGTGTGTGTGTGCGTGTGTGTGTGTGCGTGCCTCTGTGTGTGTGCGTGTGTGTGCGTGTGTGTGTGCCTGTGTGTGTGTGTGCGTGCCTGTGTGTGTGTGCGTGCCTGTGTGTGTGTGTGTGTGTGCATGCCTCTGTGTGTGTGTGTGCGTGCATGCCTCTGTGTGTGTGTGTGTGTGTGCGTGCGTGACTCTGTGTGTGTGTGTGTGTGCCTCTGTGTGTGTGTGTGTGCGTGCCTCTGTGTGTGCATGCCTGTGTGTGTGTGTGCGTGTGTGTGTGCATGCCTCTGTGTGTGTGTGTGTGCGTGCCTGTGTGTGTGTGTGTGCGTGTGTGTGTGCATGCCTCTGTGTGTGTGTGTGTGTGTGTGCGTGCCTGTGTGTGTGTGTGTGCGTGCCTGTGTGTGTGTGTGTGCGTGCCTGTGTGTGTGTGCGTGCCTCTGTGTGTGTGTGTGTGTGTGCCTGCCTCTGTGTGTGTGTGCAGCTGATCAGCCCCTGTTTGCAGCAGTGTTGTTGTGTTTGCATGCCTCTGTAGTTCAGTGTAAATCGATGTGAGTTGCATGTCTGTGTCGTTGGGTTCGGCTGACCTGCGTCTCTCGTGGCTTCGGTGCCTTTTTCCTTTTGTTTTGTTTTTGTTTTTTATTTGCCCTGGTTTGTTTTGTACCGTGCCCCGGCGGCTGCTGATGTTTTTTGGGGTTATTAAGCAAAAAAAAAAGAAAAATGAAAACAAAGATCGTCCCTGGGAGCAGAACCAATGATGACAGTGTGAGTTCTGTTTTTGGCGGATTGTCCCTTTAACGAGTGCCAACTCCAGACGCCAGTGTTGTACAGCAGCTCCCACATTTATTAAAATAAACCATTTCTGTTTTTTCACTCACGACTCTCTCACTTCTGTTTCCTTTGATCCTGAACCTGCGCCCAGACGTCACAGAGGGAAAACAAACAAATAAACAAACAAGTAAACAAACTCAGGATGTTAGCTCTTTGCTTAGGCTTTAATTCATGAGGAGAAACAGCTTTTCATGGGCAGAAGAGTCTTTACTGTCAGTCTTGATGAACTTTTCATACAGTATGGCAGATTTATTAAATTCATAAATATGTATAAACACATCAGGGTCAGTACTGGATAATGCTGAAAGGACACATTTAGTATTTTAAGACAAAACATTAAAATCTCATGTCAACATCAGGTTTTGTTTTTTCTTGAATTTCAGAGCGAAATAGCAAAGCTGTTTAATAAAGAATGAGCAAAGAAAGATCAGATTTAATATAAAGTTTTCAGGTTCTTTAGGGACAATAAAGATGTATTTTCTATATATAAACACTGAGCACTAACAGTTTCGAATAATTCCGTTTCTCTGTTTTGTTGTAGCAACTCCGTTTCAGCTCTACGAACACTCAGCATTCGGCTCAGGTGCTGCGGCTGAACATCAGGCCTGATCTGCTGAGTCATCACTGACAGGAACATGTCTGTGATTAATGACGTCCATGTTTACACTATAATAAGAATTAATTAGGGTTTCCTCATTTCAGTATGGCTGGACTGTCACTGTACACCTGATGCTTTTACAAAGGAAATATGTTTTTTCATAGATTAAACTATCCTACAATATATACGTCAGTAATAATAATAACAACAACAACGTCAGTAATAGCAACAATATCAGTAATAACAATAATAACAATAATAGCGCAGCTGTATTTATTGACGGAGGTTTAGTTTCATATCTAATGTTGCTGGTGTTTCCGATCAGAGAACGTGTTTTCAGTTGAATAATTTATATTTTATTCGTGTGAAGTGACCGGAACAGAGAGAACAGGTGTGACTCCGGTTCATCACGTGACACAAACACGACGCCAATTAAACGATTTTGTTGTTCTGCTGCCTGTTTGTTTGTTCTTCAGCTTGTCACCTTGTGTTGTGTTGCGATGTGTTTGTGTTGTTTCCTCTGCTTATTGGTCAACAAGTGGACAAACATGTTATGAACACACCGTGGTGTTGGTCTCCGGGGCTCCAGGCGTCGCTGCTGCTTCGTTTTCCCGCATGTTCTCCCACAATGCACCGCTCCTGCTTGACGACAAACCCGCGCTTTCCTCTGTTTATTCCGATAAACTAGCACATCAGCAGCCTGACGCTGTGAGCCGAGCTCCATAGCAACGGAAGGAACCCGTTTAATACAGTTATTAAATCGTCATCAAACCGTGACACCGTCAGTCAGAGAGCTGCGGAGGCGCTACACACACCGTCAGCGCCATGTTGAACGTATGATTCTTCCTGGTCATGAACATGATGATTGGTGCGTTCACGGTCTGTCCGTGAAAGGTGCAGCCTTCACTTGTTACGCTTTGCGCCTTAGCCCGTCTGATTCTCAGCCAGAGAGCGAGCGGAGCTTGGATATTGAACGCTGATCGGCACCGTATTTCCTTCTCATTGTCTTCATTATAACCGTCAATGAGCGGCGGAGCTGTCATCGCCATCGGTTCTAGTTGTCAGTTTGATGGTCACTATTGCTTTTATATTATGTTCATTATATAATATAAGCTGGTTCCATTGTATCTTTTTATTTATTATTATATGATCTCATTTGTCTCATCTGATCTCTGTTGAAGAAGTTTTTCTGTAGATTTCACGTTATTATAATAATCATTATTATTACTGACGTGCTTTTCAGTTCATCCTCAGTTTTCTACATTTGTTGTATTATTTATTCAGTATCAACACGACATCAACATAACGGACTCAACACCAGTTACCTGCATATGTAAACTAACAGATTTATCATTTTATCGTTTTAATTCGTTCTTAATTATTTTTGTCAATTTCTCTCATCAAATGATCAAATCTAACATGTTTGTATCGTATCTTTTATACGTTGTACCAAGGCATATGAAAGCATTCAAAACTATTACTAAGTCAAATTCAACAAACTGGATTCAAACATTAAATATTTTTATTAAACACATGAAGCCTGACAACTGAAACGTCGATGTAATATTTGTAAAAATATTCAAAACAACAACCCCAAACAACTCAATTAATAAAATTATTAATTATTATTATTATTAATTTTATATCGATGAACGGCGCCTGGAGAATGGGCGGGACCAGGCGGCGGCAGCAGGGCGGCGACAACAAGCTGCAACAAGACAACAAGCCGTTTTTTATAGGCTATCGCGACATTCCGACGCGTTGACGTCACGACTCCGAGATCTGGGTCATGCAAACAAAGATGGTGTCTCCCTGAGCGTCCATGTGGCTCCGCGGACAGAAAGGCAGCTTCACGATTTTCCTTTATTCATTCATCAGCACAAGAACCAAGAGCGGACACTCCGGTGAAGCTGCGAGCAGCTCGGCGACGAACCCAAGATGCAACACGACGACGTGAGTTTGAGAAATGAAAACAAGCCGCTAATGCTACATGCTAACGTTAGCACACCGACCGGAAACTATTTAAAAGCGCGTGAAGCGGTTTTATCTACTATGTTATAGCGGAAAGTTATTACTTTAACCACAATTCACATACATACGATGTAACTGTATCATTCTAATAGAATGACACACAAATATAAAATTGTCTCTTTTAGACTGAGGGTTTACACACACTCTGGTTGTTTCCTCATCGTCCGGAGTTATGTGTTGACACGTGGATATCATAATCCATAATATAACCCCCAACATGACGCTGAGCACAGGATGCTGTGAAACGTATAGAAACAAATGATTGTTATTGTTGTTGTTATTGGGATTTTGCTGGTGCAGGTGACAGCGTGATCGCCTGGACAGTTTGTAATGTTTAAACTGCTTCCTGCAGGTGATCTGGGACATTATCGGGAACAAACAGTTCTGCTCCTTCAAAGTCAAGTGAGTGTGAAACTTAATCTGCTGCTCAGACATTTCATGTTGTTTGTTTGTTTGGTTATACAGCAGTTATTCATGCTACTTTAGAACTATGATGGTTGCTAAGATTGACGATGCAGATGTCGTTGCATTGACAGCTGAAACAGTTCAGCTAACGTCTCCTCCTCCTCCTCCTCGTCAGGACAAAGAGTCAGAACTTCTGCCGTAATGAGTACAACATCACGGGGCTGTGCAACCGCTCGTCCTGCCCACTTGCCAACAGCCAGTACGCCACCATCAGAGAGGAGAAGGGTACAACGTTCACCGTTAACTGTCAAACAGAGCTGATTTCTATTTTTCATTTGATGATTTTAATCAGCTGGGGCTTAGAAATCCTGCAGCGTGGTCATATCGCTGTGTCAGTGGTTTGATGTTTGTTGCTGGTTAATCCATGTTAGTCTCTGCTCCTGCAGGTCAGTGTTTCCTCTACATGAAGGTGATTGAGAGAGCAGCCTTCCCTGCCAAGATGTGGGAGAAGGTGAGAATCAGCTTGTTTCAGAACTGAACCAGAAACAAGGAGCCGAGCAGCAGGTTCCTGCACCCGAGAACATCACCAGACACAGTTATCAGCTGTTTGTGAAAGTCTTTAATGTGTGTGTGTGTGTGTGTGTGTGTGTGTGTGCGCGCATGCGGGCATGCGTGCGTGCATGGACTCTGCAGGTGAAACTTAGTAAGAACTACGAGAAAGCTCTGGAACAGATCGACGAGAACCTGATCTACTGGCCTCGATTCATCCGACACAAATGCAAACAGCGTTTCACCAAAATCACCCAGTACCTGATCCGCATGCGCAAACTGGTGCTCAAGAGACAGTAAGTACTGCTAGCATGCTAACATGCTAACTGCTAACATGCTACTAATGATCCGTGTGCACACGCAGCTGTTGTTATAGCAGAGACAGTTTGGCCCGTCTCACCTCTCTGACCTGTTTCTGTTCTCAGGAGGAAGTTGGTTCCTCTCAGCAGGAAGGTGGAGAGGAGGGAGAAGAGGAAGGAGGTGAGACACACACACACACACACACACATACACAAACAACCCACACCTGCCAGGTGTATTGACCTGTGTGTCACCTGTCGTGTTTGTAGGAGAAAGCTCTGATTGCTGCTCAGCTGGACAACGCCATTGAGAAGGAGCTGCTGGAGAGACTCAAACAGGGAACGGTATGACACACACACACACACACGCATGCACGCAAGCACATCAGTCAGCAGCAGCGTGGGATGCTGGGAGTTGTTGTCTTCCTGTCAGCTGGGATTCCTTCAGTGTTGATGGTTCAGGAGGTTTTTACTGGGAGCTGAATTCTCCACAGAGGTCTCCTCCTCTCCAAAACAAACAGAGCCGCTGATTCAAACCCAGAGAAACACTGAATAAAGCAGTTCCACCTTAAAAACGACTGTTTCTCCCACGCTGTCGGCCGCACACGGGACGTCCTGGAGGGGCGGCGAGCCGAGCTGCTGCTAACGTTTGCTCAGCTTGTTTCTCTGATAACTTCAGATCCAGACGTCCGACGACTGAAATCCTTCATCTGCTTCAGATACAGAGTTAAAAACAAGCAGCGGCTGAAAAGAGGAGCACAGAAATGTGTCTTACAGCTGATCCAGAGTCAGTTTATCAAGCTGCTGACACACAGAAATGTGTCTTACAGCTGATCCAGAGTCAGTTTATCAAGCTGCTGACACACAGGAATGTGTCTTACAGCTGATCCAGAGTCAGTTCATGAAGCTGCTGACACACAGGAATGTGTCTTCACTTTGTTAAAACATGGTAATACTAACAGGCTAACTCTCACTGCTTGTATGACTGTTAGCAATGTACACAAGTCATGTGAGCTAACATTAGCCCATTAGCTCATCTTAGACAGAACCTGTCACGTGTATTGACTTTGTGTGTGTGTTCAGTACGGAGACATCTACAACTTCCCGGTCCACGCCTTCGACAGAGCTCTGGAGCAACAGGACGAGGAGAGCGAGTCAGAGGACGAGGATGAAGAGGAGGATGAGGAAATTGACGAGGTGATGAAGAACACTGACACACAGTGTGTGTGTGTGTGTGTGTGTGTGTGTGTGTGTCTCAGTCATACAAATGTGTGTGTTGTGTTTGCAGGACGTCGGGAAGAGAGAGTTTGTAGCAGAAGAAGAGGTGGAGGAGAGCGACCTGAGCGACTTCGAGGTAAATCAGCTTCTAATTATGGCTTTAACAAAGAACGAGGTTTATGATTTACGGACTGATCAGTGAATCCATGAAGCAGCAGCAGCTGATCCGAGTTCAGTTTGTTCACAGTCACCTGAACTCGTGTTTCATCTGCAGCTCGTTAACTTGTTAATTAACTCACTGTTCCAGTCGTCATGGCAACGGAAACAAAGCTGCAGTTGCATATGATGAGTTTGTTGTTTGTGTTCCGTCTCAGGACATGAACAAACTGCGGACGAGCAGCGATGAGGAGGAACAGGACGAGGAGGAGGAGTCGAGTGAGGAGGAGGAGGAGGAGGAGGAGGAGACGCAGGCGAAGGCCTCCAGGTCCAAAGGAAAGTCACCTGCTAACGGCGCGGCGGCGAGGAAGAAGCGAGCATATGTGGAGATCGAGTACGAGCAGGAGACAGAGCCCGCCACCAAGAGCCGAGCCTCGTCGTGATGTCACACCTGGTCAGCCAATCAGACTGTGAGCCGTCTGTGAGGTCGGTGGACTCTCTCTGAGGACCCCCCCAACAAATAGCTTCAGCTCGTTGCTGCTGCGGAGCGAACAGGAAGTGCTTCACACTAACAAAGAAATGCCGTTCAGGCGTCAGCTGACAGGTCAGCAGGTTCAGACGTGTCATCGACCTTCTGCATAGTCACTGCAACTGAGCTGTGCTGCGTTCAGGAACAGCTGGACCATCTCTGAACTTTGTGGTTGCACCTTGAGTCGTAGCTGACGGGTGTTTCTGTTCCCGCAGGACGATGAGTGTCAGACTGAAGCTCTGCAGCAGCATCACAAACAAACAAACAAACAAATAATAATAAAAATACAGTCACTGATTCGTCACAAACCTCCGGTTTTTATTCATAAACATACAGTTTGAACCAGCGCCTGTCGTCTTCTCTGTCAGGTTTGATCTGATTGGACGATTTCAGTGAAGATCTGACCTGGAATCAGATTAAAACCTGACTCTCACAGTTTTTCTGCTTCCTTTAGGTTTTTGTTAAATATTAAACTGATAACTGATCTTTGAACGCAGCGTGAATAAATCAGCTCTAATGAACCTGCTTCTGTTTCCTGTTTGACGTCTCAGAGTAACGGGAGCTAACTCTCAGCACTGTTCAGGAGAGAGGTTTAGTTTAAGTTTAGTTCAGATTCTTCCAAGTTCCGAGTTCATACTATATTTAATATTTCCTTAAATAATAAAATGTGGATGTTTTGATCTTTAATCAGGCTGAATATGTCTGTTCATAATGACGTCACTTTGCCGTTTTCATGGGTTTTAGTTTTTAATGTCAACGATTTTTCAGGATTCTCTACAAACCAGTTGCTTCATGTCATTTTAATTTCAGATATTGAGATTTTTAATATTTAAAATATGTGTTGATCAGTTAAAATGTCACTACACATCTGTGACGCAGCTCAGGTCAACAAACGTCCAAATCTGTTTTGACTCAAACATCTGAAGTGTCGTCGTCTGACTGAGGATTCAATTATAAACATGTCCTGTGATGATGTCATCTTCCTGCGTCTGACATGGAAGCATCAAACCAGTGGAGTGTGAGCTCAGCGCTGCTGCTGTTCTGAGACTCGGACTGAGCCGGACTCTGAACCCTGGACCTGAACCGGTGTTTTCAGAATCTTTGTTGTTTTTGTTTACAGGTTCAGTTTTGATGTTTTGGTGTAAACGTTTGTCAGGTGACTGCCTCTTTGAGTCGAACTACTTCCTGTCAGGAAGCAGCTGAGACCTGCAGGGTTTACGTCCTGAACTCTGAGGAGACACGTGGTTCAATGGTTAGCATGTTAGCATCCATGTTAACATGTATACTTACCACATTTAGCATGTTAGCAAGTATATTTAGCATGTTAGCAAGTATATTTAGCATGTTAGCATGTATGTGTAGTACATTAGCATGTATATTTAGCATGTATGTGTAGCACGTTAGCATGCTGCTTTGTGCTGACGGTGCAGACGAATCAGCAGCGTGTTGATTATTTACAGTATATATTTACTTTATTTACAAATAAATCCCCACAGTCGAACAATGAAAAGATACAGACTCATCATAAAAACAGTCAAAGAATCAGAAGAAGCACGTTTGTTACTCAGCAGACAGGAAATCATCAGACGTCACAGAAAGAAAAAGAACAGAAGAAGAAAAACGTTTCGGCCGGGATCAACCCGTCGACTCGGCGCCTCTGTCCGGACAGGGCGGGTCTGACATGTTCGCCGCTGTGGTAAAAGTCGTTTATCTCTGAACTCATTCAAGAAACGTGGAGCTGCTTCGACTTTGAAACTGATTCATTTTGTATTTGTATCAGTTTTAATGTGATCCCACTGCGACGGCGCCCCCGCTGATCATTAAATGCTTGTGTTAAGGCGGCGGCCACACAGCGCTCCGTAGACTGTTGTGGTGCTTTGGTTCCTTGTCAAAACTTTCAAAGTTAAATTTAAAGAACACAGTTTTCTTAAAGAACAGTTTTTCCCCGTCAGTGAACGCAGCGCGCAGGTTATTAAGAGACGACAATCAGAGTCTGAAGCGCTTCGTTCATTGATCACAGCTGATGGCGGCAGCTGTCCACCAATCAGAGGATGGCAAGCAGTTACATCACACTGGTCAAACCGCCGTTCAGGAGGACGAGGACTGATCCAGAACACATTGTTCACAAACTGAACCAACGTGACTTCAAGCTACGGAGGCCCAGAGGAGACAAACTTCATCAGCCACATGCTCTGCTCGGCCATTTATTCAGGCCAACTCATTTAAAAAGTGATTTCAGGTTAATTCATCTTAACAAATCCAAAATAAACAACAATAAAAATAAAAAACAAAGACAAAAAGTCCAAATTTTTCAAAAAAAAAAAATTTCACAGTAAAAATAAAAACAGGCGGATTAAATGATTCGTTTCAGTGACTGTGAGCTGATGAACAGACCGATTTACCTTTTACTGCCTTACAACAGAAAAAACAAACGGTAGGAAAACAAAACCTGATCAATGAGCAAAGGACGAGCGATCATTTAAACTTCACCAGTTGGTCACTTTTGTTTTTCTGGGACTCATTTGCGTCAATGAAGGATCAAACACTTTCTCTGTGTTTAGGTTTAAATTTACAATATTAATAAATTTCTTATTAAAAGAATCAAATGACGAAACATTTCATGTTTGACTGCTTTTTCTCTTCATTGGACACAAAAATCAAATCATCTTTAAAACATTTAAAAAGATTTAAAATAAAGTCGAGCAGGCTTTAACTGCCAAGCGCCGAGTGAGTCGTTCAACGTGTGATCGTTTTGTTGGTGGCAGCGAAGGAGGCGTCGCAGCACTTCAGGAAGCTCGAGGCTCGGGACGTTTTCAGTTTTTCTGCATTTCACAGAAAGTCAGATCGTTCTTCAGTAAATCAGTCACTGAATCATAGTGTCTGCAGAGATGAACCACACTCAGATCAGTCTGAGCTGCGAGGACTGGGACGTGTGCAAAGAAAGACCAGAACGCATTCAGATCAAGAGTAATCCCGGCCGAACGTCACAGAAACAACACACCGAACAGAAACAGGCAGTAATAAATTAAGAGTCTGCGTCGCTGCGTCCGCCTGTGCCACTTTTCTTCCACTGACACTCGTTAAAGCCTGAAGGGAACAGGAAGTGGCCACCGGGGGGCGCCGCGACATCGAATATACCGTATAGATGTTTGGAGACAGGTTAGAAAAAAGTAAATCAACAAAACAAGAAAATTGGATAAAAATCTATCCTGAACACGAGATCCTCCGTGGGACCAGTAGCGACATTCTGGTTCAGGTGAGTCCTCGTCTTCATTGATCAGGTGCTTCATCGTCCACGGAGCGACTGTGACTCAAAGTCGCCTCAAACGAAGTTATTCAGTTAAAATATCTTTAAAAAAAGGCAAAGTGTGGAGATGCAGCCGTGCGTTTGGTTTCTGGGTGGAGGTGGACTTCCTGTCTGTGAATTGGTGTTTGTTTGTGGTCTTCAGGGATCCAAGTTACAGAGACCTGATCAAGAAAACCTGGATCCAATCTATATTTGGTTTGGTCCTCATCTCAGATCGTCTCTTTTAATATTAATAATAATATCTATGGATCTGTTTGGGTTCAGGTCTGAGGAGTCCACATTGAACTGATGAGTGAAGATGTTGTTTAAATGTTCAAATGAGGAACAGGTGAGAAGAAGAAGAAGAAGTGTTTTCTGTGACGGAGTCCTGGAGGTGAGTCCAGGTGTTCAGGCCACTCTGTTTTGATGTTTGATCCATGAATCATTCAAGACCTTCAGAACTGAACATCACACACGTCTAAGACACGAGTACGACTGTCAATCCAGAAGCTCATATCAAAGTGTAATCATCTCGTCAGGTGCTGGGACAATTTGGATTAATAGAAAATCAGATTACAGCTACATCTGACCCTGAAGTCTAGATCTGATCAGAGGCGGTTCTTCAGACCATCTAAACTTGGATGATCCACATTCTGGTGGAGTGCAGTCTTCAGGTTTGTCTGAAACAGGGGATTGTACCCTCATCTGTGTGTAAGACATGGGTCCTGGGAGAATGGTGTCCAATGGAAAGGTCCCATTGTTGAGGACCAGTCTGGATGAAGGCTGTCTTTGAACCAATGGTAGTCCAGCTTCAGTTTAGGCTCTGGGTGTGTTGGCCTGGTCTGAATTTTAGTATCTTTATACAAGGGTGACCCAAATTTGAGGGACCAGGGTTAGACAATCCATGGTTGACTTTGGCTGACTGTGGCTCTAGACCTTGGACTTTGGATGAGATGGTGTCCTCGGGGTAGTCCAGGGGAAGTGTTGAGCTAGGAGCTAGTCTTGATGAGCTAGGAGCAATCCTGATTGGTCTATCTTAGAGTCAAGTGGTTCTTAAGACTAAGTTCTGGATCTGTCCATTGCAATGTCCAGATTTGGAAGGTCTGGATGTGAAGGTGGTGTAGAGCTGCCTGGCTTCAGGCCCAGTTTGGGTCCCTCCATAGTGATTTCCAAATCTGGAACAATGGCAACACATTCTGATGAAACCCAGATTTTGGGTGGGTCCAAACCTGAACCGTGTATCTTAATTTGCCTTTTGATGCTTTACATTCTGGATGAGGGTAGTCCCGTGCTCGAGTTGGGCCAATTGTTTCTGATGCTTGGAGGGCTGCTGTTGTTTTCTTGGCTTAGAATGGTCTGGCCTGGCCCTGTTTTGGACAGAGGATCTCAGAATCTGGGCTATTTCTGGACAGGCAGCACAGTCCTGATTTGGTTGAGGTTTGGTTGTAGGTTTCTAGAGTTGGCTGAAGGCGTCCTGGTTGAACTGGTTGAAGGATGGTTGGTTCTTGTCTGGGGCACTGGACTGCGGTCTGGATTGGAGTACATGTTGGTGCCTGGTGGAGAGGGGATCTCTGTATGAATCTGTCCGTCCGTCAGTCTGATGGGTCTGTGGTTAGCAGCTGCAGCCCTCTTTGGCCGGCTGGCTGTCAGCATTCAGGCGGCCACCCTGTGGTGCGGACGGTTTGTGCTGGACTCCCGACTCTGCAGCGTTCAGGTCCAGACTGCCATCCTGGATGTTCTGGTAAATCCTCTTTGCTGCTTCCAGGAAGGCCTCCTCCACGTTCTCGCCCCTGTGGTCAGAGATCAGAGATGTCGTACAGGAGGATCAGACCGACTCAGGTGTGGCTCCGTTTGGAAATTAGTCTGATTTGTACTCTGGGTTCTGGTTCTGCTCTGGATCAGGTCTGAGATTTGTATTTAAATAAATACTTTACATATCTGTGCATGTCGTGTTTTACAATGAAGAAACATTAAATAATAAATCAACCAATCAATCAATCGCGACAACCAGCCTGTGACCGAGGTGTGTGTACTTACGTTTTAGCGCTGGCCTCTAGAAACAGCAACCCTGACCAGCAACAGGAAGTGAAGATCACGATTAAACTGACGTCACGTTTTCACACAAATCTTTATTTAGACACACACACAGACACACACACACACACACACAAACACTCACACGCTCTCTCTCTCTCACACACACACACACACACACACACACTCACCGTTCTCCTCAGCAAACTGTTTGGCCTCCTCGTACGTCACGTCTCTCTGAGCCTCCAGGTCAGCCTTGTTACCAATCAGTATGATGACCTGGACACACACACACAATCATTACCTGTCAGGGTCTAAAGCTGGTTTCAGGTCAGAGAAACGATCTGAGAGGAAGCAGAAACAGAAAGAGTTGAAGCTGACGAGGAACTGAAACCACAGTCATGTGACCAAATATGAACGTGCTGGATCAGACGGCACAGGCGGCTCGGGTCTGAAGATCCTGTGCGTCTTAGTTCTGCTTGACGTGGAACAGGAAGTGTTGGGACAATAAACAGAAAAACTGTTTAATGTGCTGAGTCGTCACATTTAATGCTATTATTAACTGCAAACCAAAACGAGTCTGAGGTTTATGATTATATTTTGATTAGTGGGGCTGTGACTTTAAGCCCCGCCCCCTACAGGTATCACTCTCTGATGGGTGCTGTATGTGTGTGCACTCACTGTGTTGGGGTTGGTCAGGTTCCTGGCGTCTGTCAGCCAGCTGCTCAGGTGGTTGTAGGTGCTTCTCCTGCACAAGCACAAAGGAAACATTCATTCATCACAAACTGAAAACACGCTTCCATCAGAGAATCCAAACCGCCTCCATTTCATCTCCACCAACCACCTGACCCCCCCCCCCCCCCCCAACTCACCTGGTGATGTCATACACCATGAGGGCCCCGGCGGCCCCTCTGTAATAGGACCTGGTGACAGCCCTGAAGCGCTCCTGACCCGCCGTGTCCCAGATCTGCAGCTTCACCTTCTGACCGTGGACCTCCATGATCCTTGTCCCGAACTCCACCCCGATGGTGTGAGGACAGTCCGCCATGACTGCACACACGCACGCGCACACACACACACGCACGCACGCACGCACGCACACTCACACATTTACATGCCAGAACCAGCAGCCCTGGTGTTTTTACATCATTCTGTCAAATTTAACTTTAATAATCCAGATTCTGAATCTAATCTCCACGTTTCTCCGTGTTCACATCCTGAATTTGGTGATAATACTTTGTGTCGTTTCCAGATTCACAGGAAGTCGAACTGAAACGTCCTCTTGTTGTTCTTTTGGTTAAAAGGTCAATTCTCTGCCTTGACACGATTTCACAGTTTCATTAAAGAATAGAGTCACCATGACAGTAAACGTGTCAGTGTATTTTAAACAAACTGGAACAGCGACGAGTTCGACCGGCAAAAGATGACGAGGTCGATGGTGATGATGGTGGTGGTGATGAACTCACATTTTTTCTCTGTGAACTGATGCAGCAGACACGACTTCCCGACTCCCATGTCACCTGGACACACACAGGAAGTGAACGTGTGAGGTCAGAGGTCACAGTGAGTTCACTGTCACGAAGACAAACGGGTCTGTTTCCTCAGAGTCAAATGATGATCGACTACAAAAAAGGTTTGTTCCTGTCAGTTCAGTGGCTGGTTCTAAATACTACAATACCCATGAGGCTTAGCTGCTGTTGCTATGGAGAAGCAGGTACGACCACTAAGTCGATCCCAAACTGATCCCGGGTCAGAGTGAACCGCTTCAACCAGCTGAATGTTTTATCAGTTCTTCAACAAACAACAGAGCCTGAGGCTCTGTGATTGGGTGTTGGTGAAATGCACCCTGGGAGTTGTAGTTGATTTCAGTATTTTACATCCACAGACTTCTCACACCTCAGCTCATGTTTTGTTGTGATGGCTGGACAGTTTCACGTCTGTCAGAGGCTCAGACACGGAGCCGACAGCTTCAGTCTCCAGCTGCAGGAGCGCTGGATGTCTGCAGTGACTCCTCACACTCTGCAGCCGTTAGCAGGTGAGTCAGTCTGTCACGGTCGGGTCATCTGTGTCCCAGTGCAATACACACACACTGTACAAAACACTGCCGGTGTGTACAGCGTGTGCAAGCAGGATGTTTATGAAGCTAATATACACTAACATCTACATATATTACAATCTTAATCTCACAGGAAAGTACATAAATCTGTTGAACTGTAATTACACAGTGAACCTTGTGTGAAACATGGCAAAGACGAAATTAAATATTTGTCTATTTGTTTCTGCAGTAGTGTGGAACTGTAACTAAGTACATTTACTCAAATACTGTGCATAACGTGGAATCAAACAACTCCTGAACTACTTTAATAAGCCTCACATCCGGACGCTGTGATCGTATCTCAATATAAACAGATGTTAAATCTTCATAGAATCAGTGTTTATGTGTTGAAACAGAGCCGCAGTCAGCTTTAATTATGAGTGTGTGTTGTGTTCACTGACCTTCGGTTTCAGTGGCATAAATGAGAGCGTGTCACTCACCGATGATGATGTATTTGAAGATGTAGGAGTAGTTGTAAGGTGCGGCTGTCATCTTGATGCTGTGAAGAGAAAAAAACAGATAAAAGGGACAAAAATAATGAAACTGAGTTTATCCTGAGAGTCCACACCCTGCCCCGGAGTCTGCGCTGAATCAGTGTCTGTTCAATCATCTCTGCGGTGAAACAAGCTCAACAGAGAGCGTTTAACTGGCCAACAAACAAAAGGAAGCAGCCGGCTAGGCTAACAGCTAGCTACGCTAAACACGGAACTGCGCTTTAGCCTGAGACGTTAAACACCGTGACAGTCCTGCAGGATGAGGGCAGCCATGTTTAGCAGAAATATTAAACACAATCAGCTGATCTCCCTCCCCGAGAAAACCTCTGAATTCCTGCTGTTAGCTTAGCTGTAGCTAACCGGCTAACAGCTGCAGTTCTGTCTACGTCTTGCTAACAGTAGGAGGCCACTTTCATCAGCGTTCACAACAGAAACCAGGGAATAAAACAGTGAACAGACGGGAAGAATTAGAACCCCTGGTGTTTTACCTTCAGTCTGAGTGTGTATCCGACCTGTGAACCCGATTAAACCGCTGATTAGACCGGTAGTTATCTTTGTTAGCTGCTTAGCCCGGCGATCCGTCAGGAAACCTTCCTCCGCTTCCGTGATTCTTCTTCCTCCACGCTAACAGCCAAACACCGCGAGACTTACACCGTGTACTGCCACCCAGCGGACGAGAGGAGGATTTTCATTCATTATTAAAAAAAAAAATCCAAATTTCCGCAAAAACACGAGCAAAATTACTGCATTGAAATTCTTTATTAAGTCACACATGTGAGAATTATTAAAGTTTGACCAGTCAAACTAATAATTGTGCAGTGAAATATAACAAAACGTACAATATTCCTCTGAGATGTGATGGAGTAGTAGTATAAATAGACTAGAATAGAAGTACTTTATGAATACCCTGACGGAAATTGTGTTGTTACAGCAGCAAAAGAAGGAAACGAATAACAATAATAACATAAAAACAAAACAAAATAAGAAAAAGCAGCATAAAATGTAAATACTCAAGTAAATTAAAGGTTCCTCAACTTTGTACTTCAGTGCTGAACCTGAGTAAATGTATTTTGTTACATTTTATAAGAAGTATGTGACAGAGCAGCAGTAAAGTCATGTTAGTCAAGTTTTTAAAAACCATTTTGAGGTTCTTCACTCTGTAACTTTTACATTTTCTACTCTTTTACATCTCTGAGTTTTGTACTTCTTAATCTCACTTCAGTTAATTTTCAGATTGAGATTATTAACACAATATTAAATGATTAGCAAATAAGTTATATTTTATTTATTTTTGATTTAGATAAAACTTTATTGACTCTTGAGGAGAAATAAACAAACAATCAGCAGGAAAGTTGCTAAAATTAGCTCCATGTCATTCAAGTGATGAACACATGACTAATATGAGTCATTCAATATAATGAATACTTTTACCTTTGGTTCTTGAATCTCTGCTGTAATTACAAACCAGTAAAAACCAAAAGTTTGTGTAAAATTCAGTTTTTAATATTAGAGTTTCACTTTACAGATCAGTGTTTAGTCGATAAATCAAACATTCTCCTGAGATTATTATAAAACCAGTAAATATAAAAACATACATGAGTGATCATCACACCAATAAACATCTGGACGTGCACATAAACATCAGAGTGAGAGCAGATACTGTTTCTGTTGTAATCAGCTGTGGGAAGTAACTAAGTACATTTATCCAGGTGCTGAAATTAAATCAAGTAGAACTTTGAGGTACTTGTATTTTACTGAGTCTTTATATTTTATGCAACTTCGTCTGACAGCTTTAGTTACTAATTACTTTTACTGTAAAATCTGAAAGCTCGTGTCTCAGCTGATGTTAAACCGATCAGCTGGAAAATGCATCGTCTCAAAGCTGAAAACATTTTCTTTAAAAATGTTTTTCTGACTTTGTTTTAGAGACATGAGGCTCTAACAGGACAAACACATGATGATCTGCAAGAACCTGATGCATTGCTGCAGATGAAGGCAGCCGACAGGATGCAGGACGGTTGCATCCTCTGACCTGCAACGGAGGTGTGGTCACACTGTGTGTTCGCAGTAAATGACCTGAGCACTTCCTCCACCAGGAAACAACACGTGGTTACATCAAAGAGATCAGGAGGGATCAAAACAGCCACAAACAACTATTTTATCTATAATTCAACAACAATAAATCATTATACACACACCTGAGACACCTGTTCTCACACACACACACACACGGCCTCGCTGCTGCTTCAAAGCACCAACAACAGAAAGAACATGTGACTGTGATGCAACGTCTTTACTGATTATTGATTATTGGAAATGTTAACTGGACAAACACAAAGATCAGGTGAGAGCAGAGGAGAGTAAAGAAAGTGTGACTGTTTTAATGTGTGTGTGTATGTGTGTGTGTGTGTGTGCAGCGTGTGTGTGTGGATAAAGTCCATAAACGTGTGTGTGTGTGTGTGGTCACAGCTCACATTTTGAGAGGAGACACACAACAGGAAGTGATGACATGTGAGGCGGCTTCTCAGGATTTTGGATTTTGCTTCAATGCAACAGGATCTAACGACATTTGATAAAAGCTGTGGCGCAGTTTCGTCTGTTGGCGTCTTCCAGGTTCATTTGCAGCTTCATGAAGTCAGAAATGCTGCTGTCGGTTCTGTTGAACAGTCTCATCGTGTTTCCCCTTGAATGATCCACAGTTGTTCTGAGGTCAGCCTTCAGCTGGACTCTGATGATGACTGGACGCTCAGTGTCAGCCGGCAGCTTTGGTTTCCCACTCCTGAGAGGACAGACCAGAGTGTACACGTCAACACAGCAACAACCTGTCAGTCATCTTCACCTGCAGCTGATTAGACAGCAGCCAAACACCTGCACAAACAGCCACGCACAGGTGTACTGCAACAGCCTGTGACATCACTGTGCACAGGCGTGCTCTGCTGCACCTGTGGCCACGCCCAGCATCAGAGATGAAGCAGGCTGGAAACTCTCAAACATGATGGTGTCAACAAGTTAAATCTGGAATGCTAAACATGCTAAAATGCTAACATGTGAACGCCTTGAAGCTGACAAATACAAACATCTGAGAGTTTGATCCGGTTTCTCTGTGGAGGATGATTCAGTTCGACGTGGTGAATCTGAATCAATGAATGTTCGCTGCATGTCCCTCTGCAGGATCAGTAACAAATTAGCTGGCTCATTAGCCGCTAATTTGTGTAATTGTACACATCTGTCTAATATGACGCAGCTTGATTGTCGTCTACGTTTCATAATATTCCTAATCAATATGTTTTTACTCTTGTTTTATTTTGGAGATGATCTCTTTTAAATAATTTACATTAAATGGTGTCTGTCGTCTTGTTGTTAGCATAGCATGCTAATATGCTACATGTGCCTTGCGACTGTATTCAGCTGTACAGTGAAGATCGAGTTTGTGTGAACTTTGATTCAGAAATGATCTGTTGATCAGGATTTACTGATCGATAAAGACGCATTGATCAGCAGCTCATGTCTGACCTTCCTCCTCTGGAAAACCTTCCCGTGTTCGATGAACAGCGCCGAGGGAGCTCGTCTCAGGGAGTTTTTGGCCGAGGCAGTCCGCCGCAGCAGAGGGTTCAGGAAGCCCGCCTGGATCAGCAGAGACCAGAAGAGACCAGAAGAGACCAGCAGAGATTAGCAGAGGCCAGAAGAGACCAGCAGACTAGCAGAGACCAGAAGAGATTAGCAGAGACCAGAAGCGACCAGAATAGACCAGAAGAGATTAGCAGAGACCAGAAAAGACCAGAAGAGACCAGCAGAGACCAGCAGAGATTAGCAGAGACCAGAAGAGACCAGTAGAGACTAACAGAGGCCATCAGAGGCCAGCAGAGACCAGAAGAGACCCGCAGAGACCAGCAGAGACCAGCAGAGACCAGCAGAGACCAACACAGACCAACAGAGACCAGCAGAGATTAGCAGAGATCAGCAGAGACCAGCAGAGACCGGTGAACAGCGTGGTTCAGTACAGCAGTCCCTGAGGTCATCAGTCTGTGACTCAGGTGTTTAGCCTCTGTCAGAAAACACCTGTGATGTCAGTCCTACCTGAGCGCGCTCAGTGCAGACAGCCAGCGACTGTCTGAAGGAGGTGCGTTTGTTTTGCTTTCCAGCGGACGCCAGGTTGATCTCTGACCCCGCCCTCAGCTGCACCGTCCTCTGCCCGGTCAGCTCCAGCTTCTGAACGCCTCGCTCCACTTCCATCGACTTCCTGTCTGAAACACGGCGACACACAAACCGTCTGTACTCAGGAGTGATGGAGGCGTTCAGGCTGACGGGTGTCGGACTGAGAGGAGACTCACTGTGAGCGCTGAACACGGCATTGCTGTAGGTCACTGAGTCTTTGGACGACACCGAGCTGCAGCGAACTGAATCCTGAGAGCTGTGCAGCTGAGATAATGACAGACGGGATCAGGATCACTGTTACCTGTAATCACCTCTGTGTGGAGTATGGAAGCCTGCTGCTGCCAAAATGCTACATGTGTTAAAACTCATGAAACACATGATGCAAAATAAGTCGGTTGATATTTACGTTTCTTCAGCGTGAGCCATCTTACAATGTTTTCCTTACTTAAAGTAATAGATTACTTCTTCCACCTGTGTTGACACGTACCATGTGCTCCAGGATGGAGGCGTTGGAGTAGACGGGCTGCTCTCGGCCTGGTGCGCTCAGGTGAAAAGGGTCGTCCATGTAGGTGTTGGAGGTGGGAAACTTTCTGATCTGCAGGCCGCTGCCACCACAGAAGAAGAAGCAAAAAAGTACTAAAAGTAATGTTTGAATCAGATGTAGTTAGAGTATTTAGAATAAAAGTTGAGTAAGAGTACTTAGTTACAGTCATGCAGCAGCTGCACAGATGAACTGATGTGTCACCTGTCTGTCTCACCTGAGAGCTCCACCTGTGTGCTCCTGTGTGTTGTTGTCATGGCGACAGTGATTGGCAGCTCCATCCTGCAGCAGCTTCAACCATTGCTCCTTCTCATCAGAGCTACTCACCTGGAGGACAGATGACGAACAGGTGACGAACAGGTGAAAACCTGACTGTGAACCAAAAACAATCACTTCCTGTTCATGACTCACCTCCAGGACGGCCACCTGGTCACCGAGCATGATCAGTGTGATCCTGTAGGAGTGGTCTGTGTCATGTCCAGGTCGGACCTCACACCCTCTGAGCTGGATGGTGTACTGAGGTGAGCGCTCCTTCCTCCCCTCCTCCTCCTCCTCCTCCTCCTCCTCCCCGAACATGTTGAGTAGGCCGGCCTCCACCTGACACAGCAAACTCTGCCACTGACAGTTCATCAGCACGTTCAGGTAACCTGTCAATCAAACACACCTGAGGTCACTCACACATGACGTCATCTAGTCTGAGCCTGTTTGTTGTTGTGGCAGAGAAACTGCAGCAGGTTAGCATGTTAGCATGTTGTTTGTTGGTCACATGATGTGGACAGTCTGTCTGACCCTGATTGGCCCGTTTGAAAAGTGGGCTGGGTCAGAACAAACATGGAGAGCTCCATTGTTGTGCTTCACATAGGCATCATTTGTTGTGCTTTATAGGAGCAGGTTATTAGCAAAAATTAATAATTATCTACGATAATAGATAATTATTAATTATCTATTAATAATTATCTATGATAATTAGATAGCTCTGATGCTAATTATCTATAATAATTATTAATTGAAAGAATATTATTATTAATAAGAATGAATAATTACGGGGCACCACCCTGGTATCAGGGACCAATAACCAGCTCGAAAATCAGTCTCACAAACGTTCGCTTACAGATATCAGTACCTGGGAGGTCCTGATATCTGGGAGGTACTGAAGACGAACAGTGAAGGTGTGAATCCGAGCACTGACTCTTTTAACCAGCCTTTACAACAACACTTGTACAAATGATATAAGTGTGTTGTTAATTGATAACACTTCAATCAATAAACATCCGTCATGTGCCTACTCTAAATCAGGAACGGAGGTGGCCTGCGCTCCTTCCTGCTCTGGCCCTTTGATCTTAGACAAGTGGAGCGGGGTGCTGGTGGTTCCCGTGCCATCTGGGGGTCAGCGCTCACCAGGGGGGCGGCAGAGCAGGTAGGGACGGAGGTGTCCCACACTCCTGTGTGCTCTGGCCCATAGGTCTAAGATAAGGAGCAGCCAGGATGCTAACAGCTCCGTCCAAATGGGGGCTGCACCCAGCAGGGGGGCAGCAGAGTGAGTAGGGATGGAGGTGTCCTGCATACCTTTGTGACCTGGCTCCCAGGTCTTAGACAAAGAGAGCAGCCATTTGGTTGGTCTGCAATCTTTGATCTGTATCAGACCTCATGTCGTAAACCTTGTCGGGGGCCTGTTGTCTGTATGAGGCCCAACACCAGTGATTCAGAGTTGGATGATGAGCCTCAAAGTTCAGGCGTTCTCCTCCTCAACAGGGTTTGAGGTGACCAACACCTGAAGACACACCCACGTAGCATGCTGCTGCTAGCTAGCTAACTGATGAAGCTTAGCGCTGATGCTAACAGCCATGTGAAACAGGTGTGAAAAAGGTGTGCGTGCCAATGCCACAGTCTGCAAATCGCCGCAGTGAAATGAAATGTTTTACATTGTCGACGAGACAACCCGCTACAATACACCACAGTGCAGAGACGACAACAGGAAGTGACGCAATATGTTACCTGGGTCATGATGACATCTCTCACCTTTGTGTTTGTTGAAGCTGCAGCGAGCTGAAGGTTTTTCCTCAGAGTCAGTCTGGACTGTTCTGGACTGGAGACACGAAGTGGACAAAACATCACATTTTACAGTTTGTGTGTGTGTGCGTGTGCGCATGTGTGCGCGCGTGTGTGTGTGTGTGTGTGTGTGTCTCACCCTGCAGGACAGCTGCTGCTCTGATGTGATCTGAGGCGTCGAGCTCTGAGTCTTGGCTTCAGCTCCGACACTCACCTCCTCTATCACCTGCAGACAAACAGGTAGACAGTAACGTACAGTCAGGAGTAAATGTGCCTTGTTAGATGTGTGTTAGTGGCGTGTGTGTGTGTGTGCGTGTGCACAGACCTTCTTCCACTCGTCAGCCTGCTGGAAGCTGCTGTAGCCCAGCACCAGCGTCTCTGAGCCAAGTGGGACCAGTTTGAGCTGGTGCTGGATCTTCCCGCTGCTCTTCGACTTGTAGACGAGTTGACAGCCACGCAGGCTCAACTCCAGCTGAGGCAGCAGGTCCTGAGCACACTTATAACACTGCACACACACAGGGACACGCACACAGGGACACAGGGACACACACACAGGGACACAGGGACACACACACAGGGACACACACAGGGACACACACACAGGGACACAGACACACACACAGGGACACAGGGACACGCACACAGGGACACAGACACAGACACAGGGACACAGGGACACAGGGACACACACACAGGGACACGCACACAGGGACACGGGGACACAAACACAGGGACACAGGGACACAGGGACACAAACACAGGGACATAGGGACAGACACAGGGACACACACACACAGGGACACAGGGACATGCACACAGGGACACAGGGACACACACACAGGGACACGCACACAGGGACACAAACACAGGGACACAGGGACACAAACACAGGGACACGCACACAGGGACATGCACACACAGGGACACACACACACAGGGACATGCACACAGGGACATGCACACACACACAGGGACACAGGGACACGCACACAGGGACACACAGGGACACACACAGGGACACACACACATACACAGAGACAAACACAGGGACACACACACACACACAGACACACACACACAGAGACGCACACACAGACACACACACACACAGGGACACACAGGGACACACGCAGACACACACACACACACAGACACACACACACAGAGACGCACACACAGACACACACACACAGACACACACACACACACAGACACACACAGACACACACGCAGACACACACACACACAGATGATATGAGCAAATAACAAGGTCATGTTTCAGGTTTCTGTCTGATTGTTTATGTGTTTATTGTAGCGCTGTCAGGGAAATGTACTGCATAGGAAGTAGAAATACTCGAGTAAAGTACAAATACCTCACATGTGACAGTGTACAGTACACACACACACACACACACACACACACATACAGAGGCCTTACCAGCAGCACGTCGTTCCTGATGATGAACAACTGTTTGGTCCACTGTCCGAGCCACTTCCTCCTCCACAGGTAGCCACAGAGGCGGGACTCAGGGGTGGGCCTTAGGCAGGGCTGGGAGGCGCTCCATTGGATGTAGTGAGCTCTGTCCTTCACAGGCTCCTCCTCCTCCTCGTCATCATCATCATCATCCCCATACGACTCGTAGTGACTGCTGTCTGACTCCACCTTCTCTGAGGGGAGGACGCAGACGATTTGATCAGTGTGTGTGTGTGTGTGTGTGTGTGTGTGTGTGTGTGTGTGTGTGTGTGTGCGCGCATGGCCAAGTGTAGATACCTGTGTTAGATGTGGTTGTGTCAGCGACGTAAGGTTCTGCCTCCTCATAGGTATCTTCATCATCGTCACCTCCTAGAACTCCTGGAGGAAGGGGCGGGACCACAGGGCCCTGGATATGACATCACAGGAAACAGGAAGTGATTCAGATGGAGGGGGGTTAAAGTTTGTGGAGCTCACTGGATGAATTCAGAGAGGGGGAGGTGAAGCAAAGGATCTGACTCACACTCACACACACAAACACACAGACACACACACTCACACACACATGAACTGGATCTGTCAGTGAAGGCAACATTATATCTGTAAATTAACTGCATATGAACTGAATTTCCCTACGTGTGTGTGTGTGTGTGTGTGTGTGTTCTGTCCATCCATCACGTAGACCAGATGTTAATCGGCCACCATCAGTGACCACTTCCTGCCTGTGCAGAGCTCTCAGCCAATAGGACGACAGATAGAGGAAAGATGGCCTCATATGTAAACACTGAACATCCTGTCACTCCCTCTAACACACACACACACACACACACACACACACACACACACACACACACACACACACACACAGAGTAACCATAGCGTCTCCTCCCAAACCTCAGGAGGACTCAGTCATTACTGACCCCCCCCCACTTCCTGTTGTCTAAAAAAAAGCCTTTTCCCTCCGCTGGCCACTTGTCGTTAACCTCAGCAGGAGCCATGAGGAGGTCAGGCTGTGGAGGAGGCGTCAGAGTTGTAGTTTCAGTGAAGTGTTTCTCTTTTCTTTAATTTACACCAAAAAGAAAAGAGTTGGTACTTAGTTGAGTAAAGTAGTTGAGTAAATGTACGTAGTTACAATCCTGTGTTTCCATGGCAACCACAGGTGACAGTGAAGGAGGCTTTTAAAGCTGAAGGTCTTCATGTTTCTGTGTCTCTATGATAACGTTCATACATATCAGACATTTCAATAAATCAGTGTTCAGTCTGGTTCTCTGACCAATCAGAGGAACCTTTACTGGATTATTTCAGGAGCTTTCAGCTGTTTCACACTGTCTTCATCAGCAGCAGCTACAGAACAAAGTCAAAGGATTGTTTTGCAGGTTTACTTACGTATGTTTACGGTGTCTTTAAGATGTATATAATTATATATATATACACATTTCAAATACAAATACATTTCCTGCTGCTATGTTACTGTTCAGATTCAGATTAAAAATACGAAACATGGAGATAAACAAATGAACTATGATGTATTATTATAGATTTATATAAGAGCTACATGCTACACATGTATAAAGCCTTTAGTTTCACCTTCAGCAGCCAATTGATAATTAGAATCCAATGATCTAATAAATGGATGACAGGCTTGTTTACGTTTGTTATTTATTTATTTTGATATTGATACTTTTGTACTTTTCCTGAAGTCGAGTTTAAAATGCAGGACCACTCTGTGGTTTTACTTAAAGCTGCAGTTCAGTTCCTGTGTCTCCCCCTGCAGGCAGCGACAGGAGCTACACAAACACTGTCCATGTGTTTACAGCTCCATGTTCTCCTCCATGTTCTCCTTCTGCCTACAGTTGCTCTCCCCTAAACTGTGAAGCTCAGGGATCTGAGCATCATGCATTAAGTGACGTGTTCTGAATGTGTGTGTGTGTGTGTGTGTGTGTGTGTGTTGACTCACCCCGTTTCTCAGCCAGTCCTTGTCCTGCTTTAAGACCAGCTCAGGGGGCCGGACTCCGTCTGAACAAACATTCGAACATGATTCTTTAAATCACCGACAGTCCTACAAACGTGTTAATTACCTTTACATTTCTGATCTGAGCTCAGTGTTACCGGTCCCAGGTGCGTTGATCTGCTCGTTGCTAGGCGACAATGATGGACAGCTCATGATCATGTACTCAGCATCTTCCACTGAAACACAACAAACACCCACAGATTCACTTCAGATGTTCTGACTGTACGAGCAGCTGCAGGAGAAGCCGTTTCTCTCAGTTTAACTACTTTCAGTTCTGACATTTCAACTGACATCAGTCAGTGATAAACCTGACAACTGGCCTTTCACCTGCTTTCACCCAAACATTAAACAGACACAAGTTGAGAATTTCAATTGTCAGTGGTTTTTCATCAACAGACACTTCAACTGCTTTCACTTCTCCTCTCCAACTCTCATTACAGTTAATTCCAGTTCACACACTTCAACTGTTTTCACTGCTTTTAACAGCTTTTACAGCTCATCAACTGCTTCAGGAACCACTTCAACTTCTTTCAGTAGTTTCAATTTAAGTTATTTCAAAATGTCTCTGTTTCAGATATTCAGCAGAGCAAACACACTTTCCCCAGAAACTTCAGCAGTACTAGTGCTCTTTACAGCAGTGGTAGTAGTTTTAGCAGTATTAGCAGTAGTAGTATTACCAGTATTAGCAGTAGCAATATTAGCAGTAGTAGTATTAGCAATATTAGCAGTATTAGCAGTAGTAGTATCTGCAGCAGTAGCAGTATTAGCAGTAGTAGCAGCATTAGCAGTAGTAGTATCTGCAGCAGTAGCAGTATTAGCAGTATTAGCAGTAGCAGTATTAGCAGTATTAGCATTAGCAGTATTAGCAATAGTAGTATTACCTGGAGTGTCGTTGGTTTGCAGCTTGCTCAGCAGCTCTGAGATGGATTTCTTCTGAGCCTGAGCGATGTAACTCAGGTTCTCTGAGTCCAGGACAGACAGGAAGGACTGCAGGTCCCAGATCAGCTTGGCCAACACTAAGACAGACAGACAGGCAGAGAGAGAGACAGGCAGGTGAGCAGCTGTCTGCCTTCTCAGCCTCATTAACAAGGTATCTCTCAATCTAAAGTGAAATAACAGAGAAAACGACCGACAAACAGTTTTTTCAGACTTTATCTCGTTCTGACGATGAGTCATCGTTAAATCGACTGTTGACACAGGAGCGATGAGTCATGTTCGATCTCACGCTGAGTTTCTGTCAAACACTGTATTCGCTCAGCTCAGGTGGGGAAGTTGCATCGAGCAAAGTGAAACTGACAAACTATGTGCGAAGTTTGACTGCTGCTGTTTAATGACTGACATGTTCGACAGGAAACAAACTGTGATTCACTTTTTAATTAAACTTGAATCTGAACCAGACACACTGACTCCTGCCGTTTCCTTTGTCTCCCTAATGTTTATAATGATGTTTGTCTGCAGTAGATATGCTAATACAGTAAACTTTAGCAAGTAGCATTTAGCATGTAAGGATGTATAAACTAATAGTTTGATGCCTTATATTACTTATATTATAATAACATTCAGGATCATACTGTCTTAATCTGCTAACTGTTGGCATGGTGGCAAACATGCTAACATGTAAGCTAACATGCTAACTCCTCTACCTAAAATCAAACGACAAACATTTCAACAACAACATACAGGCATTATAACCAAGAACCAGAGAGGGAATTATAATTAAAATGTATTGTTGTTGTCATTAATTACAGCCAGCTGATATAATAACCAATTTATAACCAATAATCCCATCTCGAACTTGTCTTTTAGTCAGTTTTTGCCTAAAATCCTAAATTTCTAGATTATTTTAATGTGCTGACTTTAGACAACTTGTTAAATATTAAAAAACAACATACACATATTAATGTGTTAAAAGTTTAACTTTAACTGTGCATTTAACATTTAGCATATGTTAGCATCTTTATGTAACACACTAATTATTGATTCTCTATTCATCAAATCAAGTTAACATTTAAAAAATAACATTCATTTTAATTTATGAATTGTATTTCGCTACTTTGAAAATATCTCCTCTTTTTAACTGAGGTGGGTTTGAAACCGTTTAACCTCAGCTGTTGTGATCAGAGAGTGATGGAGGACAGGTTTGTCGTCAGCAGGTTGATGAAACATGAAAACATGTTGAAAACATGATGAAGTCGTTCTGTGTTCGTGTCCTGAATGAAGCCGTTGTCTCTCTCCCACTGAGTGAATACTGACTTTGTGTTTTGGCTTCAGAACAGAAAAGAGCTGAGCTCATTGAAGGCAGCACTGCGAGGCGCCTCTCACTTCCAATCTGCTGCTGTCACACACATTTAAGAACATCACAGATATCTGCTGTCGCTATGTCTCTAATTATTATTCTGCAAATATCGTGGTCATGTTAATCTGTCTTGAGTATTTTATTTTATATTATTTATATTATTTGTATCTCTCCTGCAGGCTTTTCTTTATTTCTAATGTTCTAATGTTCATGTTAATATATAACTGTACATTTATTTGCTGATAGAATTGAAAACTTAAAGCTGTAACATTGTCAGCAAATGTTACTAACTTCATTAAATCACCTTTAATTAACCATTTATGTCCGTATACAGTGTCCTGAATTTGCTGAGTCGTCAGGTCTGCGATGCGTTCAGGTGCAGTTCCTCAGGATGATCTCCAGGAACAGAAGTCTCTGTGTTCTTGTGATATTAGTTCTGAAACGTTAAGGTGTTGAGGGCAGAGACACAGAAGCTGCTGACGTTCTGCTGTTAATGAACACAGGAAACTCTGGACTGACCTCACCTGCCCAGGTAAAGTTTCCCATCACACATTCTGGCCTTCACATGTTAACTGAAGTGACAGGATACACACTGATAAGCTGCTGGATGCTGCTAATGTTTAACACAGAATAAAGACTGCATGTGTGTGTGTGTGTGTGTTGTTACATTATTTGAAAACTCAAGGTCCATGTACACAAATTGAGAAACAGGAAGTTGGTGTGAAAAATAATTGTGTTGAGGGAACATTTACAGCAGATTCCTCATGAAGAAGGACAGGAAGTTGATCATTGATTTGACTGACGTGACACCAGTGAGACTAGCGTTTGATCAGTTTCAGACTATGAGGACCACAAAACCCTTTGAACGTGCACTTGACTGTCTTGAAGGAATCCCATGACTGACCAATAGAAAGTCCCAAAGGACCTGAAGTTTGCCTAGAAGCTCCATAATTACCACCACATCATCATGAACCTCTCTGGAACTAATGGCCAATAGACCATCTGAAAGCACAACCAGAACCACCTACAGAGCAACTAGAGCCTTCTCAGTGACCATGTAGAAAACTGTAAGGACCACAAGACAACAATCACCCAAACACATGAACAGCCATCTCCTGGATCCCTAAAACCTCTTCATTGACCACAAGAACAATCTAAAGGACTTCTAAACCATGTTCTCTTAACTAAGAGTTCTACAACCAACAAAAAATGTCTGGACACTCGTCAGTGACCATTAGAACCTCTAAACAGAACCAGATCTTTCCTACCTTGTTACTGAGTATTAGAACCAGAACTTCCAAAACCACCAGCTTTCCACAGCACAACTAAAGCAACGTTAAAGACCCCTCGTTGATGATCTCCAGACCCTTATTTTCTACAGGACAAGTAGAACCTCCTATAGAACCTTTGATACCACACCACTTTGCAAAAGACCTCTAGAAAAATCCTATAACTCCCCACAGCATGACTAGAACCACCACCACTTTCATGACCACTAGAACTTCCTACAACCTCCAAAAGGACCATGACCTCATCACCGATCCCTAGAATGTCCTAAAGAACCACTTCAATATATTGAGAACCTTGTTATTGAAGAATCTTCTAAAAAACACCTTTTGGTGTCCACTCTCATTTCCTATATGAGTTGTTGAACTTTTTAAACAAACTGATCACTACAAGATAATCTAGAACCATATCACTGACCCTTTGAACCTCCTAAAAGACCTGAGAATCTCCCATATCGTGGTGAAAACCATGCAGGACACCCCTGCAAGACTACTACAACTTCCAGGACTTGCAGAACCTCGTAGTGGACCTCTAGACCCTCACTAATCCCTCGACCCTCCTAAAGACAACACGTTCTATATCCAAACGTTTCTACCCTGAAACTTTCATTGTTTCCTGTTTCTATTTGACTGAACCGATGTGTAAACAGTGTGAATTATCATGAGAAGGAGGGGAAAATGTAAAAAATGCAGCGAGGAACCGTCCAAACAGGCGGCGATTGTCTCCGAGCTCCATTCAGACGGACAGAGTGAGTCCATTCACACTCAGAGACGAGTGGGAGAGGAAGGTTAAATGTTTCTGATTAACTCGTCTCTGCTGATTTTAAGGATCCCACCGCTCTGCTTATCAGCCCGCTGCTGTTTTAAACACTGAGCTGCACATACCTCACACACCCACAACACATCAACCACAACAAACACAACAACAACAACAAGAGACAGATCCTGCTGTCTGCCGAGGAAACACCTCAGAGACACTGAGATGGTTTTACAACAGAAAAGACGGAGAAATAAGGAGTTTGTGTTGCTGAACGCAGCTTATCTGACCATCAACATCACTTCCTGTCTCTGGCTTTGATGCCGCAGAACACACACAGACACACAGTCACTGACGTCGACAAATCACAACAAACCACAACAACAATATGCATTTATCATAAATATGTGAAGACAGGAGTCTCACTTTCTGAATGAGATACTCTGAACAACTGTGTTTAGTGTTTAGTAATGATTTCTTGTCATGCTGTGTGCTGAAGTCAAAAACAACTAACAAACAAATGAATGAAAGGACAAACAAACTGAAGATGCCTCTAACCAGATGGGAGTTGTGAATAAAATGTTTAACATGAAATAGTCTTTTATGTTATTTTATTACATTTAGTCCCAGTGTAGGTGGTGGCCTTACTGCACACTTTATATCTATAGTGTTCTGTTCTATGTGTTCGAGTATTTACAGGGGGATTTCAGTGTTTTTCAGTCAAAGTTTCACAGATTTGTATTTTTCTGGTCGATGAAGTTCATCATGCAACTGACTGAGGTTAAAAAGTATGGAAATGGTTTAAAATGAGTGTGTGTGTGTGTGTGTGTGTGTGTGCTGCAGGGCGTGGAGCAGCTTTCTCTTTCATCCGTCTGGTTGTTAAACACAGGGCAGCAGAAACATTTACATTACTGAGCCGACCAATCAGCAGGCGGCCTTGCCCTGCTCACTGCTGCCAGTGCACTCGGAGGAAGAGACGCTGCACGAAGAGTTCACCAAAAATATTATTATAATATTCACCAGAGACACAGAGCTGAGGTGTAAACAGTGAATTACACTCTGTGTGTGTGTGTGTGTATGTGCTTTAACATCAGCAGCTAATCTTAGCATGTCATGTTATGCAGTGCCAGAGTTACTTTAATGGAAGTGAATTAGCATATCATTAGTTAACTACATTATCTTGTAGTGTCACTTTAGAATCAAACACAAATAATTCATGGAATAAAAATTTGGTTTTAATTTAGCAACTATGATCTTTCCAGACCCAACCTGGTTTAGATTTACTCCTGTATAATGACCTGGGACATCTTAGCTTTAGCTTCATCCTGTTATGATATCATGACGTGTTAACTTTGGTATCTGTGTGTTAGCATATCATAACCTGTTAGCTTTAGCTTCAACCTGTTAGCATGATGTCATGACCTGTTAATTTTGGCTTCTGTGTGTTAGCATATCACAAGCTTTAACTGGTTTGCTTTAGCGTTCACCTGCTAGCATGATACAATGTCCTGTTGGCTTTAGCTTCAGTCTGTTAGCATGATATAAAGACCTGGGATTGATTAGCTTTAGTCTCAGCCTGTTAGATTTAGCTTCAGTCTGTTAGCATGATGTTGACCTGTTAGCTTTAGTCTCAGATGTCATCATTACTGAAATGATATTGAAGTAGCTGGGGTGAACTGAGAGGATGTTTGCAGTGAGTAGTGATCACGTGTCGTCAGACAGTTAAGCTAACGTCATTCTGAGTGTTTGTAACTGGATAAAAATGCTAAACACTGGCTCTGTAGACTTTGTACACGCTCAGTCTGAATCTAAACAGTCTATTAGCTGAGTCTCCTGAGGGTAGCAGGAGCAGGAAGTGATGATGATGATGATGAGGGGCGGACAGACGGGTGTTTCCGATTGTTGAGCGTCTGTAGTTAACATACCATCAGAGTGATAAAGAGCACAAACAAACATCAATGCGTTTGTTTCCAGTTTGAACTGATTTATGAAAATATAATAAAAGGTCTTTAACACACATAAATGTAGTTGTCATTATGATTAATAATAAAATAATAAAACACAGTTATAGTAAAATAAAATAAATTCACAGTAGAGTTAATACTAGACTTAATAGAAACACAGAAACACTAATATCATGCCAACTATGTTAAGGGGACTAAAAGTAAAAGGTTTAGACTATAAATAAAACTATAAATAAAACTATATATTAATGGGTTTCCCACGTGAAATAATGTTCATGTTTATATAAACATAGATCTCTACAACAGAAGCAAATTATTTGAAAAGGAGATTTGTGATTTCTTTCCCATGTGCATAAAATGTTTTTTAAAATTGAATATCAGGTCTTTTTACGTCAGATGTTAAATTTATATATAAGTTTACATATATATATCGTTGTTTTGTGATTTAACATTTTTCTAAAAGTTATTAATGTTGGAAAGTACTCAGACTATGCTAATACCACCCTGTAAAACACTGTGTTACAGGCGAAAGTGCGTCAGGACAGCTACTCAGCGCTGAGATTAATCAGCGTCTTTTCACTCTGAGTCTGATTGTTTGCTTTGTAAAAATGGTGAAAATAGTGAAACGTGGTGACGATGAGCCCAAAGCTCCACATTAATACGAACACACTCATATCATTCAGAGGAAAAATCACTTCAACCATCATCAAAACAGCTGATCACTCATTTTCTGTCAATTGACTGATTGATTGATCGACACATCGTTCCAGCTCCGCATGCAGATTGTGTTTCATTCAAAGCAAAGACTGCTGATTTTACAAACTCTTTAGGTGTAAAGTAACTAAAGCTGAGAGTACTCTGTGAGGTGTGGTGGAGTGGAAGTAGAAAACTCTCATACACAACAACACAGTATTTGAGTAAATGCTCTTAGTTACATCCCTCCTCTGGCAGTGCCCACAGTGTCTGGGTCGTACCTTTCTGTTTGTCCATGTCTGTCTGTTGTCTCAGCAGCCGCTGACCTTCAGTCTCATCTCTCCAAAACATGAAACACCCGAGAGAGCGAGACGAGTGTTCCTCCTCCTCCTCCTCAGTGATCCCTCAGTATCTCAGTCTGCAGCTCTGTGTGAAGCAGCTGCACAGTCGAGTCCTGCCTCCCTGTGACATCAACACATGAGGGAGGAGACAGAGCTCGGACAGACGCTCACTAACACAGACAGATGGTGAAAAACAACTGAGATGGAGGCAAGCTCTCATTCAATGAAAACACACACACACACACACACACACACACACTTTCCTGCTGCCACAAACACTCACCTGAGCACATACACTGTGGGCTGAATGTTGGTGTCTCTAACGGCCACCAGGGGGCGGCTTGTTTTGAACAGAGGTGTCACCTGATTCATGATGTCATTAAACCTTTTCCTGATGAGCACATGGTCCCAGTCATTAGTGTCAAGTCTTCACCATCAGGATGTTCACTTTGTAGATTGTGGTCAAACAGACAATGAAACAGGGTTTGTTTGAAGCAGTGGTCACTTGTTACCATGGCGACCATCACTCCATGGCTGCTCCACCCTCCCGTGGGCCCATAAATGCTCACTCCTCACTCCTAAAGCCAAGATGATGAAGCTGATGCTTGACAGCATCAGTGAGTCACGGTGACATTGTCTGTTATCTGTAGTCAGTCCGTGATGGAGCTACAGCTGTCAATCCATCCACCGCTGAAAATAGTCCCCAACAAACGCTCACATGGTTCCTTCTGAGTGTTTGATAGAAACTGAAGTGAGGAGCTGTTTCATGAAACTACTGATTTTTCAAACATGAAGGTCTTCAGCAGGAACAGAGCTTGAAGCAGAGAGACCAACTGACTGAGCAGGAAACTGATGCTTTAACCTGTCTGTGCTTTATAATACTCAGTATTTAATATGACCCATCATGTTCACGTCTCCACACAGGAAGTCAACACTAGTCTACTTAGCATGCTAACACTGGCTAGCAATGTCTGTCTGTCTGTCTGTCCATGAGTGTGGTCCAAAGTTAAACATCTCAACAACTATTATAATTACTATTATTATTGTTGAGCTGTAATGAAATTTACTTCATACTTTCAGGATGTATTATGATAACTTTAGCGATTATTTGAGTGTTTCCAACTTGACCTAACTGATTAATCACCCGCTGAGCTAATGACGTTTCCCATCAGCCTCTGCTGCACTTTAGTGCTAATTAGAAAATGTTAGCACACTAATACACTGAGCTAAGTTGGTGGACATGTTGGACGTAATACATGCTAAATATTAGCATATTAGCATTGTCACTATGACCATGTTAGCATGCTAACGTTAGTATTTCAAAGTCCGCGTCCAAAGGAGACATGATGAAAACAGTGTGAAGAACAACAGTCTCATCAAAGCAAATAGAAATGCTCTTTATTGTAACTCATGGTTAATTGTCCACATCACCCTTCATCTGTCACATCACCTGCATCCAGAGATGAAAACAACAACAATAATTATACTGTCATTCTGTGGTTCAGTATGTACAGCAGCAGGGCGGCGTCACACAGGTGAGCCCCCGCCAACGAGTCTGACCTCTGACCTCAGCCTGACCTCACTCACCTGAGTCCAGTGAGACATCAGTTTAAATCACAGCTGTTCTGCACCTGAGCCAGGAGCAACTGCCTGTCGCTGTAAAAACCTATTTAAATAAAGGTTTAAATAAAAATATGACATCATCATCATCATGACATCATGCTTGCAGCAGTTTAGAGTCAGACACGTTGACAGTGACACGCCAACATGGCGTCGACCTGCCTGTTAAAATAACTTGATAAAAAAAGAAAAAACACTTTAAATTTTACAAAAAGAAAAAAAACATGGAACAATCTTTGTGTCATCATGGTGTCAGTCACAGCAACCCACTTCCTGTTTCTAACGACACACACAACCAATCAGAACAGAGCGTGGATCCTCTCAGTCATTCCTCAAATGAAATAAAGGATAAAGGAAATCAGTTCAACTTGCTCACTCAGCAAATCTCACATCCAGCGTTTTATTTTGTATCCACAGACACAGGAAGCGTGTGGTGGCGAGGCAGACACGGTGGTGTGTGATACAGGATGTGGCGGCGGTGATTTCGGCATCTGCAGTGAGAGTGAAATCATTCTGAACTGTGTTTGCACGTCACACTGGCTCAAACCTGAACGTGAAGGTGCAGCGAGGCAGTTAATCGTAATTAACACAGAAACAGCAGCATAATGACTGAAACACATTACTGATGAAGCTGATGCCTGAATCGTCGGTTCCTCCTGTTTATTGGATAAAATACCAAACTGATCTGAATGAATGTGGGAATAATAACTAAGTCTGAAGGTTGTTGCTTCTCTCTGAGGTGAAAGCATCAGACTTTTCTCCTGTTGAAGCTCAAACTGTGTGAATCGCTTCAGGCAAAGCTCGGGTGTCGTGAACACGCCTTCTCTCTAATAGCCACCAGGGGCGACCTGTTTTGTATTGAAGTTAATGAGAATGACTCCTCCTCCTCATTTATTGCCTCTTTACGCATTTTCCTGATCAGTTCATGATCTAAATCGTTAGCTTCTGGTCTTCGTCAACAGACGATGCCGTTTATTTTGTAAAGTAATGATCTTATTTGTGTGATGCTGAAGATGAAGCGGGTGGGGGTGGTGTTTTGGTTCAGTCAGGATAGAGGGATAGCAAAACACACTGCAGCTCCACCCTCCTGTCCAAATATGGTCATTTCTTCCTTCCTAAAAACCAAGATGGTGGCGATGAAAACGAGGGCATTAAATCAGGCGTGCAGGTGGCTACTCCTACTCACAGTCTGTGGATCAAACCTGAAAATCAGCTCGCTTCCTCCAACCTGCACTGATATTTTAGGAAAGGAGCATGAAACAAACATGGCTGCCGACCAGCAGCTTGTTCTGTTTCTACGCAGAAACATCTGTGCCGAAAAGGCCAAACACACCAGTTAGTTCAGATCCTGGATGCAGAAGTGAAGTCATATGTTTACAGTCATTATAGCTCGCTGCGTTAGTTTGACTTGTTAATATAAAATCCTTCACGTGCACCTTTACAGAGTCCGTTCAGGTCGAGCTTCAGGTTTAAATCAGCGCCTGTGTTGATTCGATGCAGCACAGACTGAACTCCTCCGTGTGTGGAGAGCAGATATGATGACCATGGATATTCATACTTTACAGATATATAACTGTGTACTAACGTCGTGCTGAAGTGTGTGTGGTAACGATGCAGGTGTTCATCAGTTCAGTCCACTGGTTGAGGTGAAATGTCCGTGTGAAGCTCTCCCGTCATTTCCCATCATCCCTCTGTCCTCCTTCCTTCCTGTCTCCTTTCCGTCGTCTTTGATGGTGAAAATGTGTCGTTCTCTTTTCTCAACATTCATGTTTGGATATAATTCACTTATTTCTAAAATGATTTTACATTTTCAGTTAGATCTTTAGTAAAACAAACAGCCACGTCTCCGTGTAGGTTAAAAAATAGCTGCACATCATTTGGTTGCTAAGCAACACGAGCCGCCGCCGGATGTTCACAACCTGCTCGCTGGACAAACCAGAGCTGTGCAGCCGCTCAGTCCGGCTCTGGGTCAGAGGGATTTCATTGTTCTTCACAGAGGTGTGTGTGTGTGTGTGTGTGTGTGTGTGTGTGTGTGTGTGTTTGGTGCACTTTGATAAAACAGGGCAGTGGCTTCTGCTGTGTTATGGAGAAAAACCAGACAGACGGTTTGATCGCAGCCGACGGGAGCAGAGACTCAGGAGGGACAGCAGGGGTCTGAAGATTAATATTAATATTAGTATTTGGTCATTAAATCTTTCTTTTAAGAGTCCTCTGGCTCAGACTAATGAGTTACTTTCTGAGAATAATGATTGAGAGTTATTTCCAAAAAGATTCTCCAAATATTGACTGACACATTATTTTAACAGTGATTATTTGAAGACTCTAACTCATTATTTCAGAAATATTGTCATTATCGTGACCTACACCATCTAATTTTTCATGATGTTGCTGGAAATTATCTTCTGTTCTGAACTGAAGGCAGCATGTGGACTCCAGATAACACACTGACCTCCAGTCGCAAGCATTACACACCTGCAGAGCTGTTTACCCATCAGCCTCTGCTGGACTCTGCTAATTAGCTAATGTTAGCACGTTAAAATGGTGAGAAACATTATGCCTGCCGAACATCAGCACAGTTAGCAATGCTGATGTTCGGCAGGCATAATGTTTCCATCTACCATCTAGCTCATGCACGCCAGCCATTTCCCTACATCCTCCTGTTTTGTTGTTTCTGGTGTTTGCATCGTCTGTGAAACTCAGTCCAAACACACACACGACTTCAACCTGTCACACCACGACCTGAATCAAGAGGGCAGCTGCTCTCAGCATGTTAGCATGTTAGCATCCAAAGATAAAATCATTTCAGAAGTTAATATAAAATATAAGCTGAAGCCTGTTTTTATTGGCTGACCGTCCTCCTGCTCGACTCCCGGCTGTGATCGAACTGTCTGCTTGTTTTTGCTCCAGGTGCTGGGAGAGAAATGTCGTTGTGACATCATAGCTGGCTAAGCCAATAGGAGCGACGCTTTCATCAGATCGCTCCCAGGTCTGTTCCTACAGTCTGTACTGAAGCGTGACTCCGAGTCAGCAGGAATGTGGTTTTAACGCCCGACTGCAGCTGGAAGCTCATTAAATATTCTCCTCAGTTTGAATCAGTCAGGAACACGAACGCATCGTCTGCAACTTCAGACGCCTCAGTGTAGCTGCACCTTAAACGTTTAATCTGACTTCTAATGCTAACATTAGTGGGATTAACATTCAATCAGTGAGATTAACAGTTTAGTTGACTCTATTACCCAGAATGCCTTCACTACAACCAAACACAGTTTCACAAACCAGGAGGATTCATTGCGTCCTGACATCACGCCGCCTCACACCAGGACTTCAACTCACGAGTTTGTGAAACATAGATAAAAGTTGGTGGGGTCGGAGTTCAGATTGTAAAGATTTGTCTGTTTTGCTTTGTTTCATTAAAACCCAGTTTTCTCTGGTTATAGAAACGTGTTGAAATGATTTGATATGTCAGATATTTAACTTGTTGGATTAGCCAAAAACATCATTTAAAGTTTTATCAATATATAAAAACATGTATCGGCCATTGCAGTGAGGACTTGCAGGGCTGATGATGAGTGACGCTGCATTTACTGGTTAACATCTGGTTAACAAGGCTAACAAGTTGCTTGCTAACAGTGAGTTTGCTAATTAACTCAGCTGCTAACTGGAGAAAATGATAATGGACCTGCAGATGATGCAGGAATCAGATTTATGCATCAAAGTGTTTCAAGACGCAGCTGAGACGATGCACCGCTCATCGCCTCCTGTTTTACGGTGGCTGAGGGAGATCAAAACACTGCAACTTAAAGAAAGCAACACAAGCAAATGAGGAAACCATGTTCAGCACTTTGCGAAGCACGCGGGCAGCATCGTGAAATAACACGCTGCTGCGTTTTTAGTTTCAGTGTGTTGAGCTCCGATCGTCCACACTATGAGATCAAATGCTGCTGGTGTGACCGGCCTGACCAGGATCACCTGCCCCGCTGCCCGTCAGAAGGCGGGCAGTCTTCTTCTGTGGTTCCACGCTCGCAGGTCAACTGAAGCTGATCAGACTGAAGCGATCGAACAGGTGCAGCTGAACTCACTCTGTGGTTTCACAGTGAGACGTCGCTGAGCGTCTCACTAACACTGAGCTGCTGTGATGATGGTGGCGGTGCTGAGAGTGACGGTGTGAGCCAGGTCCCCGTGGCGGTCCAGGAAGAGCAGGGGATCGTGGGAGATGGAGTCCCGAAGGCGTCAGAAGAGGCAGACTTTCTTCTTTAGTTCGTTTCTCTTCCAGACCGAGAGGCGGTCGAAGTCCTCAATGGTCATCCCGAAAACACTGAAGAACTCCTGCTGAGAGAGGTGACGCTGCAGGGGCGAGAGACATGCAGACAGACAGGGAGAGGGAGGGAGAGAGAGAAGGAGAGAGAGAAAGAGGGTGAGAGAGAGGGAGAGAGAGAGAGGGAGAGAGAGAGAGACAGAGAGAGAAAGAGGGTGAGAGAGAGGGAGAGAGAGAGAGAGAGGTGGTTCAGTTCAGTATCATTATCATTTTATCCAACGGTCAGTGAAGGCAACAGTCTTACCTCCAGCCTGGTTCTGTCCACCCCCGGGGGCAGTTTGCTTCGCCCTCTGTGGGTCACCACCAACATCTCATAGGGGTAAATCTGATAAGATCAATCAATTAATCAATTAATCAGGCAAATCAATTAAACAGATGCAACTACAATTAAAATCAATATCAATCTTTTATTTAAAAAAGCTGAAAAACAAATTAGAATTAAAGGGTCAGTTCACCTAAATTACAGAGACAATGAATGAAACAGGTGAGTCTGCGTCACTGTGAACAGAGGAAGAAGAGGCAGAAGAGGAAGAGGAAGAAGAGGAAGATGACGAAGAGGAAGAAGAGGAAGAGGAGCTGTGTGTTTGTCTGCACAGTTTAATACTGTCCTGGACAGAAACAAATAGACCAGTCAGAGAGGACAGAGGAGAGCAAGCAGGGGTTGTTTTGTTTTGATTTGGGTGAACTGACCCTTTAAAACAACAATAATCACTAAGTGATATCATTAAAAACATGGCTGTTACTTTATGTTCCAACATGCTGGGGAGGGAGTTTCCTCTGTCCATCCTGGAGTCTCCGTTCTGACCAACACAATAACATGTTAGCATATTAGCATCAGTCACATGTTAGCATATTAGCATCAGTCATGTGTTAGCATATTAGCATCAGTCACATGTTAGCATATTAGCATCAGTTACATGTTAGCATATTAGCATCATTCATATGTTAGCATATTAGTATCAGTCACATGTGTTAGCATATTAGCATCAGTCGCATGTGTTATCATTAGTGTTGGTAATTACTGATTATTAATGATTTGAATGTAAGTGAATGAGACTGACCTGAAGCTCTGCAGGAGGAGACAGAGACAGAGGTGATTATTAAAAACCAGCAGCCAATCAGATTTCACGCAGTAGGAGAAAGTAACACAATTTGGAAGCACTCAAGTAAATGTACTTAGTTACATATTATACATGTGGTACTGAGCGTCATGTGACTTTGTACCTGCAGCAGTTTTCTCAGACGAGCTGAATTCTGCCGACTGAAGCTGAAACAAACAGAAATGTCTTCATCATCGTCACCATCATCAGGCTGTGATTGGACAATTGAGGTCAGCCGTACTCACCCTGGACAGGCCGCTCTTAGAGGATGCTGGGAAATACACAGACTTGGAGGCGTTGGACCCTGCAGAGGAGGAGAAGTGAACGGGTGAGCACAGAAGTCTATCGGGGGCCTGGTCCAGAGTCAGAACCAGGAACAGAGTCAGGTCCTGGTCCAGAGTCAGAACCACGAACAGAGTCAGAACCAGGAACAGAGTCAGGTCCTGGTCCAGGGTCTGCTCCTGTGTGACGTCATGTCTCAGGTGTTGTCAGAGGGTGCGTTTGATTATTGTACCAGCGTTGTGGCTTCGATCCGGCAGTGAGCGGGTTTTCCTCCTCAGGGGAGCGGAGGACTTCTCCAGCTCCTCCTTCAGGATGATTTTTCCCAGATTGGACTGAATCTGATGGGAGAAGCAGAGAACTGAGTGTGTTAACATCAGAAGAGTGTTTTCAATCAGGATCAAACGACTGGAGCGATCAGCTGATCAGCGTCTCCTCCGTTACCTTGTTGAGTTCCTGTTTCTGAAGCACCCGGAGTCCCCACAGCTCATCGTCCAGCTCCCTGTCCTCCTCCTCCTCCTCGCTCTGCTCCTTCTTCCTCCACTCCTTCTCTACAGACAGGAGAGGCGGCAAGGACAGAGGAGAGGAGACAAGGGCAGAGGAGAGGAGACAAGGGCGGAAGAGAGGAGGCAAGGGAAGAGGAGAGGAGACAAGGGTAGAAAAGAGGAAGCAAGGACAGAACAGAGGTGACAAGAAAGTGGAGGAAAAGAGAGAAGGATAGAAGAAAGGAGACAAGGGAAAGAGAGGAATAAAGACAAGAGCAGAGGAGAGGAAAGGAGGTAAGGGTAGAGGAGAGGAGACAAGAGTAGAGGAGAAAAGGATTTAAAAGTAGGAGGTAAAACAATGAGAGGTTTAAGGATAAAGGAGGGGAGGAAACAAGGAGACACAATGATGACACAATGAAGAAGGAGAAAAGAAGGCAAGGAAAGGAAATGAGGAGAAGGGAGATGAGAAGACAGGGTAAAAACAAAGGAAACTAGAGGACGAGTGAGGATTTACAGCTGAAATCCCATTTTAATAATACCCTGAATGCAGCATGTCTCAGTGTGTGTGTGTGTGTGTGTGTGTGTGTGTGTGTGTGTGTGTGTGTGTGTGTGTGTTTTCTCGGGTCGTACCAATCACAGCCAGGGAGGGGGGGCAGGGCCAGTAGTCCGTCTCTATCTTGGAGGGCAGGTTGGGGTCTGGAGGCTGAGCTGCAGGGAACTTTGACGACTCGATGATCAGATCCTCGATGTGTTTCCCCTGAGGGACGTGAGAGGCCGACACGTCTGTGCACACACACACACACACACACACACACACACACACAGGTTAAAGCTGATCTGTGCAGCTAATCTGACAGAATTAATCAATAACTTGCGTGAACGCACCTTGTTTGTAGATCGGAGGCTTCTTATAGATGTTGGAGCCGTTTTCTGAAAAACACACAGTCGAATAAAAACATCCTGTAAATCCAGTTTTTAAAGAATCGTGACTAAGACTGATCACAGATGTAAACAAGGATGGCCGCCACGTCTCCACTTCCTCCGTGGAGCCACTGCACGAGGCCCCGCCTGCTTTAGCTGTCAATCATGACACCATGCCCCCTTTTCTCAGCATCAGCGTGATGAGAACGAGTTGAAATACTGCAGCCAGACACCAGGGGGCGGGGCTTATGAGCTGTGCTGCAGCCAGACACCAGGGGGCGGGGCTTATGAGCTGTGCTGCAGCCAGACACCAGGGGGCGGGGCTTATGAGCTGTGCTGCAGCCAGACGCCAAGGGGGCGGGGCTTATGAGCTGTGCTGCAGCATCTGTCATGTCGGCCATCTTTGTTTGCACTCCTCATCAGAAACGCTGGTTAAGCAGTTTTCACTCATGCTGTCAAGAACGTGAAGGACGAGAACATGAAATCATTACCGGGCCGGTGGAAGTGCTGCATGGTGCTCTTGGTACCAGACGAGTGTGTGTGAGGTGTGTTTGGTGTGTTTGGTGTGGATGGTGTGTGTGTGCTGTGGGTTCTGCTGGTCTGGGTGGTGGAAGCAGGCGAGGAACCTCCAGGAGACCGGTTCTCCAGCCACTCCCTGGACTCCCTCTGGAAACACAGAGGAGGACAGGGGTCAGACCGTTTTACCTGTTCACACCAGAGAGCAGCCTGATCCGTGTGTGTGTGTGTGTGGGTCTTACCTCAGGGGAGGGCGGAGGAGAGATGGAGCGAGGAGACAAGGACCTCTGAGGAGGAAAGGACATAAAAATAGATTAAACACTCAGACGTATTAATAGATTTCAGAGGAGGAGGAAGAACAGCGCAGATCTGAGAACATTTAACGTCTCAGAGACCAAAACAAATGGTGTGTCTTCTCGTCAGGACCAGTTCAGTCACATCCTGTCGGCAGCGACGTGGTTATTCCACAGGGGATGTCGCACTGTTCACACAGAACCAGGACATGTTACCACGCTGCCGTGCGTCGCCTTGTTCAGACAAAGTCACCCGTTCCTAACGAGTCCCGGGGTCTTTGCGGTCAGTGAATGCATCACTCAGTCACCAGGACAGTTTAATGGAGGCGTGAACAATGAGTCTATACACTGAGACTGTATGTTGGCTTTTAACCAGGCGCAGGGGGGCCACAAGAAAACACACACACACACACACACACACACACACACACACACGTCTGGGTCTCAGCTCGCAGTCCGGCTTGCAGCTAACCAACCAGCAAACGAGACGAGCTTCAGACCACCTGCAGCCGCCGTCTGTTGCTAACATGCTAAGCTACAATAACGCACCCAACAGACACGCAGAGGACCTGAGATATCGGAGGAATTAAACAGTACATACATGTCTGTAGCTCACTTCTGCCGTGCAGTGTTATGAACTCCTGCTGCTGCAGCGTCGCAGTGTTTGTCAGTGACATCAGCAAATCAAAAAAGTGTCTGATCAGTCTGAAACACTGCAGGGACGAAAGACACAGGACGGAGCCGAGGCTGAAGCTGTGCACGCCTGCAGGTTCATGCAGCATCACGTCAGATCACAGCTCACAGACGGACGGACGTCTTTAATTAAACGAAAACACTTTGTCTGCAGCAGCAATGTAACCTGCAGTGACCATCAGTGACCACAGGTGGTGCCACATCTTCAGGGCTACTTTTAACTAACTGTCAGACTGTTCCTTTGTGTTTTATGGTCGTCATCAGATCTCAAACATGTCGGTCTCTGTCTGACTTCTTGTCGGTGGCTCGCCGGTTCCTGCTGACAACACGAAACTTTAAACGTTGCAAAGACGCTCAGTGACTGAAACAGCTGCTCACTGCCGCTCATATCAGACAAACAGGATGATTACTGTTACATATGAAGGATCCTATGTTGGTTTGAGTCTGTGTCTGCAGTAACACGTGGTTTTAAATCACCTCCAGTGGACTGTAGCTGTAGTGCGGCTGGTAGATCATCAGATCCGGTCTCTCGATGTCCAGGATGGCTTTGTCTCGTGGTAACGCTGCCAAGTCCTTATAGCCAATCACACCGTCCTCCACCCTGGCCTGGGGCAGGGGGTCAGAGATTACAGATTACTGCCTGACGATTAATCTGAAGGATAATAGGAGTCGATCTGTGTCTGAGCGTCTCACCACGATGGCGGCAGCAGGGGATCCTGGGACGCTGGAGCCTCTCAGCGACAACACACTCCCCGGAGACGTCTGGGCCAGCTGCTGCTAACACACACACACACACACACAGAGGTCAGAGGTCAACCACAAAACTGATATGCAGCCAAATGGAGAAAGACTTCAGCTAATGACGGAATAAATGAAGATCAATGAGGAGCCTGCTCAGTGAAACATGAATTGTCCACAACTGTGTAACGGTACCAATGCTAATGCTAACACAACATCTGCTGTAGATATTTCACAGTAAAAGCTTCCAGCTGTTAATCACATGGTGCATTTTATTTTGAAGCAGCCACACAGGAAATGAAAAACTGTGTCACTAAGGCTTCAGCAGCATCAACGTCTCATCAAAAGTCTGAACTCATGACGACACTTTGACTCATCAGCAGCAGAAGAGAAAACAGTGTTTACCTTGGGCATCATCCTGACTGCTGATTGGTCAGTTCCTGAGAGAAAGAGGCATTTATATAAATAATATTTTATCACAGAAAACTGCAACAACAGCTGAATGTACAGGACAAAATGGTAACAGGAGTGTGTGTGTGTGTGTGAGTGTATGTGAGCCAGCTGGAAAGCAAAGGTCTGCAGAGTCTTTCAGTGACAGGCGGCTGCAGGACAGAGTTCAGAGCTGCTGATCTGACGCCGTCACACTGTGTTTGTCATCGTCACAGTTTCAATAAAGTTTTTATGAGACTCCGGAATGAGATTTAACCCTAACCCTGCTCACATCATGCCCCTATCAGCTTGAACCAATCACATGCTGCCATCCAGCCATCCAGCTGTTAGCATTAGAGCTAAGATTCATCAGCTAGGTACCTAGCAGCAGCATGCTACGTGGGTGTGTCTTCAGGTGTTGGTCACTTCAAACCCTGTTGAGGTGGAGAACACCTGAACCTTGAGGCTCATCATCCGACTCTGAATCACTGGAGCTCTCCATGTTTGTTCTGACCCCGCCCACGTTTCAAATGGTCCAATCAGATTCCTCCAAACGTTATGTTTTAATTACTTTCATTTCTCTTACACTAATCAATTCAAAATAACAAAGGCTTCTCCTGTTTCTCTCTGGCAGTATTGAGACATGAATGCACTGTTAGTGTGCTCGTTAGCTGAGAGTCCAAAGTGCTAAAGCGGCTACTGTTAGTGGCTAGCTAACTAAATCAGACAACCGATGAGTCAGCAGTATCAACAAGCTTAACTGCACTGTGATATTTAACTCATTCATGATAATTCATGTGTTAATAATGTATAAGCATAAAGTAAAATGCTAGCACCTTGGAGTTGGTGTTAGCTAGGCTAGCAGTTGCCTCTGTTTCCAGTCTTAAAGCTAAAGGCTAACAAACCTGGGACCATGACAGACAAGTCAAACAGACTCAGTTAATAAATAAAGATTATTATTATTATTATTATTATTATTATTGTTATCATTATTGTTATGAATGGTGTTACTGTGTGCATGTAGGTCTCAGACAGTGAGCACAGTGTCGTGTTCAGGACTCTGCTGCAGCTGCACGCTCTGCATTGTCTGATGTGACCGACGGACACAAAGGGATTATTCCAGAGTGCACAGCTTTGTCCAGCACACACACACACACACACAGACACACGCAAACACACACACACACACACAAACAACATAAATACACACACACACACACACACACACACACAGGTAACATACGGACAAGGGAAAATCCCTGCACACACTCGTAATGAAACACTGTGTGTGTGTGTGTCTGTGTGTGTCTGTGTGTGTGTGCATGTGTGTATGTGTGTGTGTCTGTGTGTGTATGTGTGTGTGTGTGTGTGTGTGTGTGTGTGTGTGTGTCTGTGTGTGCGTGCGTGTTACCTCAGGGAGAATAAAGGGTCATGTCTATATCTTCTCGTCTTTAGGGTTTCCAACCCTGATCAGTACCTGAAACACATGAGCATTACTGACTATAATCACAGACGATATGAGGAAAAACTGGTCAACCATGAAACACAGCACTCTGTACACTGTAAATATGAGTAAATACAACAGTTTTATGATTCAACAGACATTTTTACAGACAATAAAGCAGAGACTCCGCTTCAATGCTCTGCAGAGACTCTGGAGTCACAGCAACACATCGGTGTATTAAAGCAGAGACTCAGCTTCAATGCTCTGCAGAGACTCTGGAGTCACAGCAACACATCGGTGTATTAAAGGAGAGACTCAGCTTCAATGCTCAAGTTCTACAAACAAATAGAGAAAATACTGAATATTTTTCAGCATCACCCTTCTTCTTCTTCTTCTTCTTCTTCTTCTTCTTCTTCTTCTTCTTTTTGTGTCTGACCCTGCACTGTAGGTTGCGGCACCCTCTGCTGACACAGATGTTCTGCAAATATTAATCAGAGTAAAACAGAACAAACAGAAACTCTGACACAGATGCGTCAGCTAGGCTCTAACATGAGTTTAGTTCATGGTTCCTGTTCCCTGCTGTGATGGGAATATAATATAGTATGATGTGATGTGATGTGATATGATATGATAATATACTGAACAGTAATTCTCAGTTTTGAATGAAGCAGAATTGAAACAGACTCAGTTTAATAATTTGTGTGACGCAGCTTCACTCTCTGACATCACTTCCTGTTGATGCTCTTGACGCAGAGTGAACTGTAAAGTCTCCCTCAGTCAAACATGAGCGCTGTTTCCTCCTGAGCATCCCTCAGTCTCATGGAGCGTGTTTTTGGTCACTGTGAGCAGATTTCATCGCCTCCGTCGTTGCTTAGCAACAGCATTGACTTCCCGGAAACAAAACACAAATTTGAAAATAGACGCAGAGCGAACGAGTCAGTGACACTCGGACAGCTGATCTGAGACCAGTCTGATCTGACACCACCTGGAGCTGCTGTAGAGGCCTGAGCCCTGCCCCTCTGTGGGTCATACATGTGAACACAAACACAGGCCACACGTTGACACTGCAGAGCATTGAAGGTGAGTCTCTGCTTTAATACAGTGATGTGTTGCTGTGACTCCAGAGTCTCTGCTTTAATACAGTGATGCGTTGCTGTGACTCCAGAGTCTCTGCTTTAATACAGTGATGTGTTGCTGTGACTCCAGAGTCTCTGCAGAACATTGAAGCTGAGTCTCTGCTTTAATACAGTGATGTGTTGCTGTGACTCCAGAGTCTCTGCAGAGCATTGAAGCTGAGTCTCTGCTTTAATACAGTGATGTGTTGCTGTGACTCCAGAGTCTCTGCAGAGCATTGAAGCTGAGTCTCTGCTTTAATACAGTGATGTGTTGCTGTGACCCCAGAGTCTCTGCAGAGCATTGAAGCTGAGTCTCTGCTTTAATACAGTGATGTGTTTCAGAAAGCAGCTTCTGACCTTTGCAGAGTCACATTGCTGCTGAGTCGCTGCTCAGTCACAGAGAGAAGCTCTGTTTCACTCACACACACACTGATCAGCTGACACAGGTGAATCAATAATATATTCATTGATTCATTGATTTTCAGGTCATTTCATCACATTCAAACCACAAACAGCTCACTGATGGTCACAGCTGACTATCTAAATGGTGCGATGTTTGTTAAATATGATCTCATTTTAAATGAATCAGTGACGAGCTTGCTGTGAAAACTGTGACTCAGCAGTTCAACGAAGCGCCACATGTCTGAGAGACGCTTGTGAAAATCATACGACAGACACAGTGTTTGTTCTGGTCCTCGCTCAGCAGATCTGTGGGTCTGCTGGGACAGGAGATAACTCAGAGGAATGCTGGGAGATATCTGAAGGTTGCTAGGTAACCACAACCGGCCGTCCAATCAGCTGGCAGGAATGTGGGAGAGACAAAGAGGGAGATGCTGCACTAAAATAGACCTCCCACCACCAGACCACCCCGACACTGGCTCTGTGTGTGACCATTGTTTGCAACACACGCACACACACGCACACACCCTGCAGGTCACAGTCTCAGGTAAACCCCACCCGGCTGCCTCGCCTGGGAGTGTAAATCAAGCTCAGACGTCCTGACGTTTTGTCTGATTTTTGTTTTTTTGATTGTGTGTGTGTGTGTATGGGTGGAGAAGGTGTGAGTCTCTGAACTGAAAAACACACAAACTGAAACCAAACGAAGCGAGGCGAAGGCGAGCAGCAGGAAGCAGCGTTTGATGCTGAGAACCTGCAGAGATCCAACAAACGGCTTCAGTTTAGATTCAATTAAATTAATGTTCTGAAACAAAACGACACAAAAGTTTCAGTAAAACCATAAAAAAGATATTATCAGTGTTACTTCCTGTCTGTGCATGTGTCAGTGCTGTGTTTGTGTGTCAGCGGCTTGATAAACTGACTCTGGATCAGCTGTAAGACATTTCTGTGTGTCAGCAGCTTGATAAACTGACTCTGGATCAGCTGTAAGACACATTTCTGTGCTCCTCTTTTCAGCCGCTGCTTGTTTTTAACTCTGTATCTGAAGCAGATGAAGGATTTCAGTCGTCGGACGTCTGGATCTGAAGTTATCAGAGAAACAAGCTGAGCAAACGTTAGCAGCAGCTCGGCTCGTCGCCCCTCCAGGACGTCCCGTGTGCGGCCGACAGCGTGGGAGAAACAGTGGTTTTTAAGGTGGAACTGCTTTATTCAGTGTTTCCCGCCGGGTAAAAGAAGTAAAGTAAAGAAGTATCATGAGCAGTGTACTCAGTGAAAAACACTGTTAGACCTTAAAATGTGATTTTAAACGTGTCTTTTTACTGTTGTAGTTGATTTATTGATATTGTTAATAATGAAACACAATAAGGTCCATGTTTCCTATAATTTAATCTAAATATCACCCATTTATCCTGGAAATTGCTAAAATAAAGTTGAAACCTTTCAGATAAACACGTCACTGCGAACTTAAACGACTTTGTCCTTTTTTCAGTTTAATCAGAAATCTTCATATTTTTCTGTGTAAAATATCTTTTGTAAAATAATCAGTTGAACTGTGAGGAGACAAAATACTGAAGTTAAGTAATGAAGTACTTTAGTACTCGAGTAAATCTACTCTCCAGCAGCGGCAGAGACGTGAACTTCTCTTCTTCTTTGTGTTTGAACAAGGAGATGTAATTTATGTCGCTGATGAGGTCGTTAGTACCGGTCACTGTGTCTGCACACAGAACACACACACTGAGAACACACAGACCTCACACCACGATTTATAACACACACACACACACACACGCACACACACACACACACACAGCTTATGCACAGATTATCTGTTTCACTCTAATTCCTCTTTCGTTGCTCGTTAACTCATCATAATTAAACCTTCATCAGCTGCAGGTGAGTCCTCAGCCGTGGGACTCTCAGCAGACTCTCATGGAAACGTCGAGGCCTGGACACGTTGAACACACTGGATACGATTAAAGATGCTCATTAAAATAATACTAATTAACATGACATCATGTCAGAATGTAAAAGGAGACTTCACATTGTTTATGTTTTATTTAATTAACTGTTAATTGTGTAACTAACTGTCTCAGGCTGCAGGAGCAGACAGACAGGCGTCTCACCTGGGACATTAATCAGCTGCTCAGAGGGAAACGAGCCGCAGACCAGAGAGTTTAATAAATACATATGATCCTGTGCACGAGGTCAGTGAACGCCACCCAACTTTAACCTGTTTGCCTGTGCTGTGACAGATTCAGCCCGAATGCACAACACAACAACAAAACAACACAACAACACCAACTTCAAACAACTGAGACTCTAAAACACAAACAGCAGCATCATCGACATAACACTGAAACCCTGCTTTACAAACTGTTGCTCTTGGTGGTGCATTCAGAGACGCATCAGCCAACGCAGTTGTTTACTTTTGTTGTTTGTTTATTTGAACTAGTGTTTAAAAATAAGCATTTTACTTATATTTTAAATCATTTTTATGCAAAACAGTTTTACAATTTGATTGTTAATTAAATAGTTTCTGTTCTGCAGATTCTTGAAACTGAAATGTCCGAGTGTCCCTTAACGCACCAACATGAACAGTTTTCAGATCAGTTCTTCAGTTTGAGGCAGAAGCCCAGAGAACAGGAGATCCATTTGTTTCTGGCGCCGCTCGTCTCTGCATCATCACAGCGTTTGTCGAGTCATGATGCAGTAAAATGAAGCTGTAAGTGGGTCAGAGGCTGAAAACTGCTGAGTCACAGCTTCTCACTCACAGATCTGACTGAAACAACAACTCAGCTTCAGCTGCAAACCAAAGCAGCTTCACAGGAGCTGAACGTCAGCGTGTGATGCTAACGTGCTAAAACAGACGATGATGCTAACAGGCATGAATTATCACATTATCATTATTATTATTGTTCATGTCACAAACAGGAGTCCTGCTCTGTTAACCCTGCTGGTTAAACTGAGTTTTACAGTTTTACAGTTGTGTAATTAGGTGAAATATCGCTGATCAATACTGATCAAAACAGATTATTATCAAAACATTATTATCATGTCTTTATGAACATTATGAATGTAATGTAAAATGTGGTGGTGCTGTTGCCAATGAGCTAGCGTGCTAGGAACAGAAACAGACAGGAAGTCAGACTACGGTCCAACATGGCCGCCTGTCACCTGTTCAGTTTCACTTACAGTTACAGAAAATCACAAGACGCTATGTGTGTGTTTGCATGTGTGTTTGCATATGTGTGTGTTTGCGTATGTGTGTGAGTTTGCGTGTGTGTTTGTTTGTGTGTGTGTTTTGGCAGGCCTTTATCTCAGCTCACAGAGATGTGACCACTCCCAAGTCAACAGCCGCCATTGGCTGAGGCTGATGACATCACAGCGTCTGTATAACGTCCTTCTGATGTGTGGTGAAGTTTTGATTGACAGGAGTCGTTTCCTTCCCTCCTTCCTCACCTTCTCATTTCCATTACTAGCTTCCTTCCTCCCTCCTACCACACTTCCTAATATCTTCCCTATCTCCTGCTTTCCTTCCCTAATTCTTCCTTCCTCCCACAGTCCCTTATTTCCTCACATTACTCCCTCATTTCCTCTCCTTCATCCTTTAACTCCATATCTCGCCTCCTCCCTCCTTTCCTACCTCGCCTTCACTTCCTAATGCCTCGCTTTCTTCCTTCCTTTCCCATCAACTTAACACCTCCTTCTTTCCTTTCCTTCCCTGCCTCCTCCCACCTGTTGTTTCACCCATCAACACAGTCCAGCTGTTGCTATGACAACGGCTCCACTAGGAAACACTGATTTGATGAAGGCTAACTGCTAACCCAAACAAAATTGTCAAATCACGGTCGCCATGGCAACAGAAACACACAAGTGATCGACAACGCACCTGCTCACACCTTCCTTCCTCCTCCTTTCCTTGCATACCTCCTACACTCCTTCCCTCCTATTCTGTCCTTTCCAGATCTCCTCCGCTCTTACTCTTTCCTTCCCTACCTCCTTCTTTCCTTGCCTTACCTCCTTTCCTTCCCTATCACTTTTTCCTTTCCTTCTTTCTCTCTCTCCCTCCTCTGTACTTCTTCACTTGACTCTTCTTCTTAACTCCTTCTGTCTTTCCCTTGCTTTCCTTGCCTGTGTCATCTCCTTCCTTTGTTTCCTTTCCAAGCTTCAACATTCCTTTTTTCCTTATCTCCTGCCTCCCATCCTTCCTTCCTTCCTTCCTCACATCTGTCATTGTGTTATGATTGTTTCTTAGTGCATGAAGACAAAGACAAAGTTATAATAATATTTATTATGATCCGAGTTTATCAATATGTCTCCGTCCCGCTACCTCCAGTCTCATTCTAGCCAATCAGAGTGGAGCTGTGTGGCAGTAACACACCTGGAGCATGTGATCACCTGCAGCTGATGATCAGTGTTGGTGAATGTGGCTGCCGCTCAGATCAGCAAACACACAGCAGACACACAGCAGACAGAGCTGACGACTGAACGCCTGCAGCCAAAACAGCACAGTGCAACAGTTTAACACCCTGCAACACACACACACAGACACACACACGCACACACACAGACACACACGCATGCACGCACGCACACACAGACACACACACGCATGCACGCATGCACCACGCACGCACACTCAGCACCACTGGCTGTGCCCATGGCCTCATTCCTGCAGCATCAACACCCCCCCCTCGGCCCCCTGCTGCTCTCAGAGATAAGAGCTGCGGCCTCCGTCTGCTGCAACAAACTGGATTCAACTCACTTATTAAAGGAACATTCAGCTGTTTAACAAAGTGCTGCACAGCTCCGGCCCCCTGGAATAAGGGAGGAAAGAGAGAAGGACACAGGGAAGGAAAGAAGGGAAGGGGACGTCGTAAAGTGATGGACTGAGGCTCTGAAGCTGCAGACCTGAAGGCCGTTACAACGGTTCAGTTACTGATCTGATGTGAATCAGAGTGTCAGAGTGGAGCCTCTTCCCTCACAGATGATCTTTGATTGGGCTCAGCGCTCGTTTGGTCAGAGTCAGTGAGAATCAGCTGCTTCTGACGAGCAGCCTGGATGTTTTCAGACTCTGACGATAGTGAAGATGGTTCACGTCAGAGAGTTTGTGCATCTTCACGTGAAGTGAAATGCTGCAGGGCCGGAGAGAGGAGGAGCAACATGAGAGAGGACAAAACACAGCTGAGCTCAGTGGATGAATCATGGTCAGGTTATTAAAGACGATGTAGATCCAGCAACAAGTCAACGATCTAAATATTATTCAGCTTCACTTTACAATAACAACACGATGGAGACAGATCCATAACATTAGACCTGAACAGTAAGAACAAAGATGGCCGACTCTTGGTTTTGCAGGACGCAGCAGTGGACATCTCAGCTGTGTCATGACTAAACAGCTGCTGCTTCACTGTCTGTGATCACCTGCACACCTTTAATAAATACTATCATAAAGAAATGAATGAGAGGGCAGGCCGAACACAGTGTGAGTGTGTTTTATGAGAGTTCATCTGTCCGAGCTCAGTGAGTCTGCAGCGTGTCGAGGATACCGACAATACTATTAATGTCCCACTGGAAACTGATTGGATATAATCCAGGGTATGTGGCTGATTCTCAGGATTATTTATTTACTCATCAATAGGTTTTAAATGTCAGGTTAAACATCTCATCACAGCTGCTGCAAAAATAAAATATAAGCAACTGAAAATAACGGGTTTCTGTTCTGACGAGGAGGAACGTCAGGTTTGATCTAAGCTTCAGACACAGATTCAATTCATTTACAGCAGCTCAGGACACAGCTTCACCAGCTCATGCACCGACTGACGAGAACCTGCATCACTCTGCTGAGCCAAGCCAAGCTAGGCTAGGCTAAGATAAAATAAGCCGAGCTAGGCTAGGCTAAGATAAAATAAGCCGAGCTAGGCTAGGCTAAGATAAAATAAGCCAAGCTAGGCTAGGCTAAGATAAAATAAGCTAAGCTAGGCTAGGCTAACATAAAATAAGCTAAGCTAGGCTAGGCTAAGATAAAATATGCTAAGCTAGGCTAGTTTGCATTTAGCTGTTGTTGGTCTCTGACTGGATTCAGCTTCGTCGCCATTTGTGTTGTAATAAACAAAACAAACAGGAAGGAAACAAACAAACAGGAACGTTTAGCTTTGTCAGCTAGCTGTGGCTAGCTCACATGCTAGATTTCACTGGATTTAGCTTGTTAGCTTCGGAAATGATGGAAATGATGAGGTCAGGCCTGCAGCGCTGACACAGCTCATTTTCACCTGAAGAAATAAATGAACATCTTGTTTTAAAATGTGATTTTATTTTAATTTTCTGGCGACTGAAACTAAAGTAAAGTACAAATATCTCTGAATTGTTGTACTCGAGTACATCCTGTCAGGTGAACAGGTGAAGGTGAGCTGAGTCAGGTGACTCAGACTGCAGAGAAGCTGAGCTGCTCTCCTGCTTTCTACTGCAGTCGAGTCTCAGCGGAGCAAAGTTTCTATTGTATAACATGAGCGAAGATGACGCACGTGTCCAGGAATAGAGGAGAGCGCCCACGCAGCGCTGAGACGTTCAGGGACTGCACGAGAACAGGACGCCACTGCTGAGAAACAAACACGCCGTGTGTGAACGAGTGTCCACATTTTAATCATCAGGGGCCAAAAAACAGCTGATTAGTTTCTGTTTGGTTGAATCTGAGTAGAGTAAATATACTCGGTTACTCTGTGTTTCTCACCCTGTGATCGAGATCATTTTATATCTCTGCACCAAAGCCTTAAAACGTTAACAATGACTCAAAATCGAATTTATTCCTGATAATAATCAGTATCAGTGTTTTTGCTCCTGGTGTATGAACCGAGATCTGTGCTGTAATAAAGTGATGTGTTGCTGTGACTCCAGAGTCTCTACAGAGCAGTCACAGAGAGAAGCTGTTTCACCATCACTGTGTGTCAGGACCGAGATGAAGAGATTTAACTGCAGCACAGTCTGTCACACACACACACACACACTCACACACAGAGCAGGTTCTTTCTAGCTCCCACTGGACTGGGAGCCTTTATTCACAGCTACAGTAGCTTCACACAGTCATCAGTTCGTCTCTGTTCCAGCTTCTATTTACGTTCTGTCATGTTCTCACCTGCTCAGGACACCGTGACCTTTGACCTCTGGGGGCCGTGGATGGATAAAGTAAAGTCAGATTTTATAGCTGAACAGTTTCCATCGCATCCACGGAGAGAGGCAGAGGGCCTGCTGCTAAGCATTTCCATGACGACGCCGTTTGCTTCCACACATCTTTCCACAAAACCAAGTATATGTCATCCACATCGACCTCATCAGCCCGAGCAACACACGCTAACACAGGCTAACACACTCCGCACTGTGACATACGCTCACTACTAACATGCTAACATGTGTAACAGGCGTAGTGTTTTCCATGTTAGTTTAGCATGTTAGCGTGCTAACATTAGCTACAGTCATCACAGCTCATCCTGAAGGTCTGAACTTCACTTCACCACCATCCAGATGTTTGAGACTGAGCTGCTGACTCGGCTGAAAGATGTCAGTGATCACTGCAACGTGGTGTTTGACAGAAAACTGGACTTTATGAATAAAATGCAGAAACGCAAAGATGGACAGATGTGATCTATGGACAGACAGATGTTAATGTGTTACAGGATATTATTCAAACATCAGGGTTGTTGCAGCTTTTATCCTGTAAACTGAATCAGAGACTCTCATGTGGAGGATTTCAGAGTGGAGGCAGATGTGATGCAGGATGGGGGGGACAGGTTGGGGGGGTGTTATATAAAACCATCCTTCTTAATCCATCCCTTCTCTCCTCCTCTCCTCCATCCCTCCTCTCCTCCATCATTCCTCTCCTCCATCCCTCCTCTCCTCCATCCCTCCTCTCCTCCTCTCGTGCTCACTGTCCAGCGGCCTCTTACATAACTTCAGATCATCACAGTCACTGAGTCATATCTGATCATATCTCCACAACCTGCCAATCACTGACTGTGATCGTTTCGGGGGGGTGGAGGAGGGGAAGTGGGAGCCGCTCTGCCCCGCTGCGGCGCACCGCAGCCCGGCGTGTCACCGCACCGGCTGTACCGGACAAGGTCGACCACAGCCGCGGAGAGAGGCGGCCGAAGTCCCGCTAAAAACATCCGCATCATACTGCGCCATGAACACGTTTCTGTCGTGTCTGTTATATCTCTGCTGTGGCGGACCACCTCGGGCCAAACTTCACCTCGCAGCTGTTCACAACACCGATGCGTCTCTGAGCGACTCCTACAGAGATCCTGGAGCCATCCCATAATACTCCCGCTGTTTCACATCCTGCGCATTGTTTAACATGAAACTACAGACGGCTCCGGACACACGGGCTGTAGCATCCCTCACACCTTCACCACGCTGCCTCATTACTGTTCATTAGTGACAGAAACACGTGGCATTCACACAGAAACACGCCAGGTGGATCTTACCTGCGCGCGTCGGTCAGAAACATCCAGCAGCTCCGTCACCAACTGCCCCTCACTGCGCGCGGTCCCAGATACAGTCCCGGCGTGTGTGTGTGTGTGTGTGATAGCGGCAGTGCGCCTCTCTCTGCTGTTGCTGTTTCAGCCCAGTACCTGTCAATGTCTCTCTACCCTCTCTCTCTCTCTGGACCAGTCCATTCGCAGCAGTGGGGGGGTTAAACGTGACGTTGCAACATATCTCTGTGTGCGTGTGTGTGTGTGTGTGTGTGTGTGACGCTGCTGTAATACATTTAAACTTTATTCATCCCAAACTGGGAAATTTCCCCGCTGCAGCGGCAGTTTACAGTTGACCAGCGCCCAGCGTGACAGATAGTAATTATAATTACGAATATAATGACAGAGCCATCAGTATCAGGCTGCAATACTCCTGTGATATCAGTCGTTGTTGTTGTTGATATTGTTGACATATATAAAAACAGGAAGTCTGGCTGGACCCAGAGCCTGGGGCCTCCTGACCCCGGCCCCTGGTCCAGAGCCTGGGGCCTCCTGACCCCGGCCCCTGGTCCAGAGCCCCTGTCTGAAGTGTTTAGGTTTATTGCTGGAGAGTCGATGACAGACATGAAGTGAAACCAAAACAAAGCGACTGCAAAGAGGCAAAAACAACAAACAGGTGCAACACAACAACAATAACCGCCTGGCTAAGTCTTCATGATTGTAAATAATTCTATTAGCAATAATCTTGATGTCAGACTGTTTTAAAGTATAAACTGAGGCTTTGTGCAACAAAAAGATGCTGACTCAGATGTCCCGGGGTCCAGTCCTGCAGGCTGACGTGTCCTGGGCCTAAAGCTGACGACTGACGTCTGATGCTCCCGTGTCAAAGTCGCTGTGTATCTAATGTTCATGGTATTTTATTAAAGCTGAAGCTTGGGTTTCTCATCAGCACCGAGGCTGTTTACCTCAGCTTCCTGTTGTTGTTGTTGTTTCTCTGTCAGCGCCCGCAGCTTCAGGCAGGAGCAGGCGCTGAGAGAAAAGACGTCCGTGGCCTTAATTTGAGTGAAGAGCAGCTTCTTTCAGAGCAGCAGGCCATGATGCTCTGCAGCCATTAATGACTTAACTTCAGCTTCTCTGAATGTTGAGAGGAACAAAAACAGGAATGAGGACAGATAAACATGAGACTCCATTGATCCTTTATATAATTATAAAATCATTGAAATGAGCTCCAGCTTCACCTGCACATTAATATTTATATTTCAAGCATGAAGTGTATTAGAAGTATTGTAATGACACCGTTGAACCGCAGGAAATGGATTATTTGAGTGAGTGATTCTTTCACCACGTGACAGAACAGAAGAGCTGAGACAGAAAGTCAGGAGTGATTCACGATGCAGGAGCATTCATTTCAGCTTTGGTAACAGATGTAAAGCTGCAGCGAATTCAACTGTTTCATTCTTCAGGAATTTTCTAAATCATCTAAATAATAAGAAGAAGAAGAAGAAGAAAAAGAAGAATTATTGTTATTATTATTATTATTATTAGGTCAGTTCGGTCTTGGAAACATCTTGAATCGTCCTAAATGTTATTTATTAAACTCAGGATCGCTGAGGTCAGCAGGGTTCATCCTCTGAGACCACGAACGACACTGACAATAATTAATTCAACAGATGTAATTAATGCGTGATAACTGCAAGGTGTGTTTATTGTCACATGAGCTGAGGCTGTTCTGACATCATCAGAGGTCAGAGGTCATCAGAGTCTCAGGGGGTCCAGGTGACGACCTTGACGGTGGTCTGAGTGGCCCGCCGGATGTCCCAGTCCTCCTCTGCCGCCCCACTCCTCTCCACCAGCAGGGGGAGCTGCTCCAGCAGGAGGCGGCGTCCATCTGGCGCTTCAGCCAGCGCGGTCAGAGCCCGCAGCGAGTACATGATGACGGCCTTCCTCCTCCTCCTCCTCTCCGCATCCTTCTCCTCCTGCTCCTCCTTGCTCTTGGTCAGCAGGTCGAGGAGGATGGGGACAGCGTCCAGATCAAGACACTGCTGCTTCCCTGCAGGAGGAGGAGATTCAGTGACACGTCTCTGGTCTCAGTGGGACACCTGATAGGTCAAGAGGAGTCACATGGTGCAGACAGAGAACAACATCACAGACCAAACAGGTTAGAAAATATCTGATGGAATCTCAGAGGACAGAAAAACTCCAAGTCCCAGGGTGCCTTTCCCCATCATCCAATCACAGAGCTGCCCTCTGCTGCGAGCTGCAGACCAATACTTCAACATTCAGCTGCTTGGGATCATTTCAGTAACCATGGTGACTGGCTCCTTGACCTCATCTCCATGGTAACAGCAACTGAAGCTCATGGGTATTGTGTTTAGCGCTAGTGATTAACAACATGGACCTGTGTAATGATGACATCATCCAGGTGAGTGCGGAAGTTCATGAGGTCATTGACTTCCTGTGGAGATGCAGCGTTTGTGTGTGTGTGTGTGTGTGTGTGTGTGTGTGTGTGCGTGTGTGTGTGCATGTGTACCTGCTGTGATGATCACAGTGTACATGATGACTCCTGCAGCGTTCGCCTGAACCTCGATGTCTTCATCCTGCAGCAGACCGACCAGGACAGGAAGTACCGCCTCCTCACACACCTGCCGCTTCCCGTCCTCACAAACACTGAAAACAGCAAACAAATAAACAAACAAACACTGAAACCAGTCACACCAGCGACAGTAGTTACACCAGAGACACTGAGTGAGGTTGAGGCTGCGTCAACTCGACTCAATAAATCACCTGAGTGCCATCATGGCTGCAGCCGCCTCCCTGCGGATGCTCGGGCAGCGGTGGGACAGTTTGCGGCTCAGCAGCGAGACGCCATCAGAGGCCAGAGCCGGCAGAGCGTCCAGTCTGGAGCAGGAGCCGAGGGTGGAGAGGAGCAGCACCTGCACCTCCTCCTCTTCCTGCTCCTCCTCCCTGAGCTTCAGCATCAGTTTGGGGACCAGAGTCAGGAGAGCTTCTGCACCTGCAGGACAACACTCAGGGTTGAATGAGCGTTTAACTCAGGGGAACAGAGAAACAATGATGGGACGTTCGTACCTGCAGGCAGCAGACTGAGGCGGCTCAGCACTCGGTGGACGTTCCTCCTGCAGGAGGCTGAGGAGTCGTCCAGCAGCAGAGCCAGAGGAGGGAGCAGGGAGGAGGCGAGCAGGGCCTGTCTGCAGGAGGAGACACTCATCAACAACACGACCATAAAGTGGCTTAACTTCCTGCTGCCTGGCCAAACATTTCTCTGATGCCTTCATGCAGTTTGACCCTCAGTCTCTGCTCCGTCACTGGTCTCTGCGGTGTCACACCGCCGCCTGCTGGCGACACCGCGCACTGCAGCCAGGACGAGCAGAGACAACATGTCAACATGAACCTGATGATCGCTCATGTTCAGACTCAAACCAGCAGGGAGTGTGTCTCCTAACAACTGCTGCGTGTGTGTCACAGCCTCATAGATCTGACCATGAAGACACACACACACACTGTGCTGCTGCCCCAAAGAGCACCACAAATGGGTTCATCCGCATCAAATGCACAATTCCCTCCCGTCTGCCTGCCTGTCTGGCTGCCTGTCTGCCTGCCTCTCGTCTGCCTGCCTTCCTGTCTGTCTGTCTGTCTACCTGCCTGTCTGTCTGTCTACCTGCCGATGTAGTGGGCAGTCAGCATGTGAAGCAGCTCGCAGGTTTTGGCTCGGACTGCCGGATCCTCGTCCTTAAACAAAACCTTCAGCTGCTGCAGAAAACCTGCAGAAGAAGCAGGGCACAGAGTGTCAGCAGGGCGGAGTGGAAAAACCAAATCCACATGAAAATCCTTAGAAACTAAACACATGTACAGACAGCAGGGCTGCAAGAAGTAATCTGATACTTTACTGAAGTAAAAATACCAACATCATAATGTAAAATGAGTACAAGTGCTGATACTCATATACAACGGTAATATCTGTTATCGTGCTTCGGTCCATTTCACGGGGAATCTCCGGTACCTCCGTTAACGGTGTGGTAGATCCGCTCCGGGTCGTGCATTAGGTCGCAGAGTGAAGTCAGAGCCCGCAGTTTGGCGTCCGCCTCCGGTCGCCGGAGCTCCCCGAACAGCTGCGGAACTGCCCGCTGCCCGAAGGCCACCGGAGCCCGGCTCTGGTCGATCACACAGCCCGCCATCCGGGACCACTCATCGGTTTAAAACCCGGTCAATCACGAGCTAACCGGGACATGCGGTGACAGTTAGCCAGCAATGAAAACACACCGTTGCCTAGTTACCGCAGTCATGATGCTACATCCGGGCCACGCCCTCCTCTGTCTCCGATTGGTTGTCCCTGATATTCATCCAGTTTACTGAACCTGAGTTCATCCACAGATCAGATGAGTCTGGACAGAGCTGACCTGTCAGACCGATCCTCCTGATAACCAGTTTCTTTGATTCTTCTTGTCATGAAGAGTAATTTGATCAAATCAAACAGAAACAGGTGAGAAACTGAAGTTTTTATTGAAAGAGACAGAGTGAAGTGGTCAGACTGTGGAGGGAAACACCTTCCTCCATCGCTCTGAAACAGACAGGAGCTCATCTCTGCTGCTGCTGCCTGCTCCGCCTCGTCCGAGCAGGTTTCACAGATCTCAGCTCTGAAATATTCAGTTTGGTCAAAAATTAAATATCATTTTTCATTTTGGAAACCTGCAGCTGAACGAGAGTTACCATGACAACAAACCCTTAAAAAATAAAAAGTTCAGGTTTGAATCTGCCTGATACTCATGGAAACAATCCCAATCAAAATCAGTTTAAACAGAAATAAAACAGGTCTATTTCTTCTTTTTCTTGCTCTTCTTCCCTCCCTCGCCCTGCTGAGAGCTTGTGTCTCCTCCTCCACTCTTCTGAGTCCGAGTCTTTAGCTTGGGGATCATCTCTGCAACGTAAAACATCACGTCTTTACCTGAAGGAATGAAAAGAAAGAGATGAGGTGTTTGTTAAAAGCAGAACCAACCATCAACACCCGTCTCTAAACACCGTGATAAGACCTGAATTATGGTTTTAATACGACTGAGCCTGAAAATCTGCTCCACGTCTAAACTCTAAAGTGTTTGGACTTGTTCTCAGTTATTGTCTTTATTTCTTTTAGAGGAAACAACGAATGGTCAGATGCACAGTTTTATATTTTAACTGACACAGACATGAAGGCTGAAGGTTTCAGACTTCAGCAGAACGTCACTTCCTCCTCCCAGACATCATCAACGAGGAAGGAGTAGAGACATGTGATCCCAAGTAGACCAACTGATGAAAGTCAGAACGCTGCTGCAGTGACTCTAAATGATCCTGAGCTTCAGTGCTCACGGATGAAGCTCCACAGTGTGGCTTCTCTAATAAAAGCACCAGCTGATCTCACGTCAGTTTCAGGAGCCACAGTCTGCAGTGAAGTTGAGTTTAAATCAGAAGCTACAGTGGGTCAGATTCAGCCTCTGCAGACGTCGTTTTACATATTTACTCAGTGTTTGTGAAAGTATCAGCCAATCAGGTTCCAGTTTACACGTTTACCCCCGGCAGCGTCCTGCTGCGGCAGGATGAACCCTGCGAAGAGCTGACTCAACGTGCTGTCTGAGGGTGAGCAGCACTTACGGGAGGTGAATTTGTCCTGACAGAGGCTCCCGTCCGCCTGCTTCACTTGGACCCTGACACGACCTCTGAACTGGACGTCCCTGTTCCACTCCCGGGGGTGCATCTTGTTCTATAACACACACACACACACACACACACACACACACACACACACACTTTTAATACATCTTAACCTCTGATGGTGTGTGTGTGTGTGTGTGTGTGTGTGTGTGTGTGTGTGTGTGTTCGTCGTCCTGTGCAGATGTTTTACCTCCATGTAGACATTGAGTCCAGCCGCCGTCAGGACATCTCTGATCTCAGTGCAGGATGGATTCTCCACAGCCTGCAGACACAAGACCTCAGGCGTCAGCCTCGTCTTTAGTTTATTCTCAATATGTTTCACCCTCCTCTGTCAGCTCTGCTGCTGCACCATGCTCTCGGTTCAGGCCTCAGTGACATCTGATCTTTTTGTACATGTAACATGTTAATGATATACACAGACAGTAAGAAGTGCAGTGAACAGACTCCCTAAGACTGATCTCAGCATGGTGTCCCTGAATGCACCACACTGTCCCCACTAACAACCCGCAGCTTGTAAGTGAATCGGAGGACGTGAAGAGCGCCACCTTCTCTGCAGGGATCCTCCGTCCTTCAGCCAGCGTCTTCTTACTGTTGATGTAGACTGGATAGATGCAGATGAACCTGCAACACATCACACACACACACACACACACACACACACACACAGACTCACTGCAGCACTGACAGGCAACAGTTCAAACATCTTTAACTGAAGCTCTCCGTCTTTACCACTGAGATAAAACATCAAAATACACAGAGTTATGAAGAAATATCATGTTGTCATGTTTAAACTGCTGATTGACTGTTTTGTATTAAGTGTGTGCATCTCTCATGTCCTCCTCTCATCCTGAGTGTGTTATCAGGATTTAGTTAGTTTCACAGGTGGATAAAGTACTAATACCACAGTAAATGTACTGCATTCAATGTGTGACATGAGTAAAAATACAGAGTATTAACATCAAAGTGTAGTAGCTGAAGTAAAACTACTCATGTCTTATTTCACTATATTCTGATTATAATCCCACTGCAGCTGTGAAGATGAGACGAGTCTAATTACTTTACATTCTGCTGTGGTTTAATCTATAATATTACTGATTATTAGTTACTTATATTTTGTATTAACAATGTGAATCTGACGAGTAACTAAAGTTATGAAATGACTGCAATGGAGTAAAAAGGTCTGTTGACCCTGTTTAATGGCATGTCTTTAAACGCTTTACTGAAAGGCCTGCACAGACTTTACTGAAGCCGTATTTTACGCTCAGATGTCCTGAATGAGCCTGACTCTTACGAGCTAAAGGCCAATTCCTCAACTCGTGACCGAAAGAAAACCTCTCAGATATTTCATCGGTTCCCGTTTCCATAATGTGAACTGAGCAGATTTTAACCCTGCGCCGTCTCCAGACATTCAAGATAAAATAGCGCCGTTGAGATCAATGTTTGACGGCCAAATGTTAAAGTTAAGGCAGCTCTTATACACGTCATGCTAGAAGGCTACTAGGCGGTACGGGGAGAACCAAGGGCCAAACTTCATGTAAACTCAATCTACTTTGCTGTTTCCCAGTTTCGGCCAAACATTACAGGAACCGTGACATTAAATCTAACTCGTTAGAAACTGTAACTCGGAGGTTCTGTAGTGATAAACAGTATTTTAAAGAGTAAGCTAAACATTTTCCATCAAGCAGGCTGACGTTGCTCCTACAGTGCCCCGTTTCACTAACGATACACTGCGGCGGGTTGTGTTGAACCGCGTACATAAAGAGTCGTTTTTGATGGATTGAAAGTCATAATTTGAATTATATACATGCCGTATCGAAGACCTGGTCCTTACAATCGACAAGTTTGCTACAAACACAATTAATATAGTAGTTACATTTGCAAAAACCCAAGTTTTTCTTAAATTCGTAAATCTTGTATATGAGTTTCGCAATGCAGGAGCTAAGAGCTAAGCCCTGATAGCTTTAGCTTGGCTATGCTAACAGGCTAGCTCTTACAATAACTCACCTCTCCTTATCGGCGGGGTTTTCAGTTAGATGAGCCATTCTTTGTTAGTTTGGTTGTTCGTCTGACTGCAGACCGTCGGATATCGGCTGATTAAAACGAATAACGACAAGATTTGATTTGTGTCGTAAAACACGCAGCCATACGGCTGCTGCACATGCACAAACCCGACTGTTGACAACGCGCTGGTGCGTTTGATTCAGTGTAACGAGTGCGCCGGAGTTATTCTGTACCCATAGTAAAGACAGACAGCAGAATAAATGTCAGTATTTGTGGCAGAAAATCAGAAAATGGAAGTTAATTTTGGGCTAGGTTAGTCTCTGTTGGCCCAATGTACAAACTGGTATATCACTCCAATAACAGGAGTTCTGAGTAGTTTATTTCTAATGATTATAATTTGGTGAAGATTATCTGAAACGTATCATCACTTCAAAATCAGGGTTTTAAAGTTAAAATAAAACATAACAAAGTGATCAAAACCTTTTACACGTGCCCTTGTTACTAAGATACTAAAATGAGCACCAGATTTCATTAAAATTCAGAGTTGGCGGATGAAACGCGGATTGTAATGGTCTAGTTCCCGCTCTGTCCACGCGGTGTCGCAGATGCGCATGCTTTATGCGCTGCTGAAATGCCCGGATGTTATTGTAGCTAGCTCTTTTAGCAAATCGGCTAGCCGCTGCGACGCCGCTACCTTTTGCCGCTACGGACCGTCGCATCGGGGACATTCGACCCTTTTGACTCCCCCGGTCAATATAAACTGTCTTTTAACGTTGGTAACTTAGCGTCGGTAATTTATCATGATAGATGCTGACTGAAAGGCTCGTTAATTTTAGGTCTTATCGTTGATCTTCCAACCGATTTGGCGGGACTAGATCGGGTTAACAATACGAAGAGCTATAGGCTAAAGCAGCTAGCGTTGAGACACAGGCCAGTTTGTTTTTTCAGGTAGCTAACACAGCTAGCTTAGCAAGCTACCGCTGCTGTCATGGACGACAAATCTTTTACTAAAGAATTAGACCAATGGATCGAACAGCTAAACGAGTGTAAGCAGCTATCGGAAAACCAAGTCAGGACACTCTGCGAGAAGGTAAGTTGATTACAACCTTCCGGCTTTATTAAGACTCCTCGGCCTCGCGTTCAGTGTGGCCTACATTGCCTCAGCGGCTCCGACTAATTTCTGGAATAGAGACACGGCAAGGCGGCTATTTTCGCCCCGTTTTCGACCAGTCATCCCAATTTTCCCAACGCTTGGCATCTTTAAAGCAGTTAAATATTATTTGTAACGCAGTTTTGTCGCCAGGAGAATCACTTAACCCAGTATAACTGTGCAAAAATGGACGGTTATCGAAAAACCGTCATCAGGCCGAATATTCGCATCTTTTTCAACAGCACCATTAAATAGCCTGCTCCCGTTTTCATGCCACTTTATTACCGGGGCTGCCTTTTGCGCTATGGCCCGTACTCATTATTTATCAAACCCTGTGAATTATGCTGTTTTCTGGTGTAAGTTAACGTTTATGATTCATATGTGCGCGCTGTGCTTCGCACCGCGCCCTGTCTGTATCGATCAAGCGCTTATTGCATAAACCTGCGAAGCCTCTCTGCTCTCAGACGTCACCTCAGCTTTGTTGCACCATTAGAATAACTCGGCCTTTTAATGTTATCATTCACAGTCATTATGTAAAAACAGGCGTAAAGCTGTGGGTCACTCATCCTCCTGGATGTTTAGCGTCAGAGGAATCATCTCGGTTCTTATTGTGTTGAATGAATGAAGGAAAGAAGGTTTTAAACTCCGGTTTGTTCAGAGAAACATCGGTTGAGTTGTTTTTTGGGGGTGACCCATGACTCAAAGAGTAAAGAATTGAATTCAGAATTGAATTCAGAACTGAATTAAGGACGCAGCTCATGGAAATCAGTAGCTTATTCAAAATGCAATCAAGAATCAATCAATAAAGCTTATGTAAAATAAAAAAAACCAAACTGTCTACCATGATCAAACATTTGTACAATGTACAGGGAAACCTGTCTGAGGTCAGTTCAGAGTTGGTTAATGCAGGAATTATACTGTTTGCAAAGTTAACCTACACATCCAGACGTGTATATAGGAGATGTGTTATGACAGCAGAGCAGGTGGATACACCAACAATAACCACATCATGGCATTTTTGTCAGTTTCATCAGGTAATGACCTGTTTTTTCTATCAGTGACCAAATCATTTCAAACACTACGGTGTCCTGTGAGGTCACACAGCCACGGCACCTCAGAATAACTCATCAGTCTGTCATGAAGGCTAAACATGGATGTGTATGACATGAGTTACTGTTTGTGTGTGAAGAGTTTACTTTAACTTCGTATGATCACTTAGTGTCAGAGTTGTGGTTTAAACATCTTATAAATGTTTCTGATTAATTAACGAATCTGTGTGTTTGTCTCCTCTCAGGCCAAGGAGATCCTGACCAAGGAGTCCAACGTTCAGCAGGTGAGGTTACCAAGTCAGCCCTTATTATTTAATGATTTCCTGGATGACACAGCTGTCAGGTAGTGAGATACAGGCCAGATCATGTCATTACAGACCCAGGACATTAATAAATTAAAAAATAGACAGGGAGTCAGTTTCCTGAGTGTTAGGAAAAAGAGACTGCAGAGAGGAAAACATGCGTGGACTGAATCAACTGGTTGATGATTGAATATGATTGGAAGAAAGCGAATAATCAAAAATTAAAAATGTACGATGGAAACAAGAAGCAGGGAAACAGCAGAACAGGACAAGCAGCTGCTCAGACTCATGTTGAATCTTCAGCTGCTGGAACGTTTCCCAACTGCTCCAGAACAGGAACTGAAGTACAAACGCTGAAAGGAAGTCCTGTTAATACCAGTGTGAACCCACAAGTGGAGACGACAGAGATTTACAGTAAACCTTCAGATGACAAGTGGTAACGTCACCTTTACAGTTTAGCATTTAATAGAAGAACATGTCTGACATCTGGTTTCATAATGGATGTCTCAATTTTTAACTGATATTTAAAGAAAGAAGTGAATTCCCAGTGGATGTAGAGCTGCAGTGTTCCCTGTGGCGTGTTCGGAGCCTCTGCAGTCAAACAGGATCACACCTTGTTGACACAACAAACTGTGTGTGTGTGTGTGTGTGTGTGTGCTGAGCTCCAGGCTCTCTATCACACACACTCACACACACTCACACTCACACTCTTCTTTTTAAATGCCACTGAATCTTTTCAGAGAAGTTAGTGTCAGCAAAAACACAGGAACATCATATTAACTACAGTCTGAAGCAAACAAGGGGCCGAACATCACGTCTGTCGACAGTGTTTTACACTTTGACATGTAACTGATGTTTTTATTGTTTTATACAACATCCTGTTTTTAACTTTATTGACTCAGTCTGTTCACGTTCTGTGAGGAGGAACCTGGAAACCTTTAGAGGAAACCAGCATTTACTGTCGTTCACTGATGTTTCAGAATCACTTTCATGACAAAAACAGTTTGAGTGTGAAAAACTCGCCTAAGTCAACACTGAATCAAGATTTAATCCCTGAAAACAATAAAAGCCTGTGAAACAGTTCCAAACTGTGTGTTTAGTTTTCCTAAAGTCAAGAATGAAGCTCAGAGACAACACTTCGCTTCTGAATGAAACCTTTTATTAATCTGCTGTGTCAGCGATCATCACTTCAGTTGAACGTGTTCTGTCACCTGTGTCCTCAGGTGCGATGCCCGGTGACGGTGTGTGGCGACGTCCACGGTCAGTTCCACGACCTGATGGAGTTGTTTAAGATTGGAGGCAAGTCTCCTGACACCAACTACCTGTTCATGGGAGACTACGTCGACAGAGGCTACTACTCTGTGGAGACGGTCACGCTGCTCGTCACGTTAAAGGTAAACATGCTGCAAACCGTCAGAAAGACCAAACCATCAGACGATCGGGCTCCTCCTCTGTAGCTCGTTAGGCTGAATACGAGCTTTAATCTCAGATGCCGGCTGAGAACAGACGACATTCATTTACATCCTGTAGGGTTTTTCCTCTGGAGTCATGTGAAACGTTCAGCAGTGACCGGTGGGCGTGCTCCGGATCAGGACCGCTCTGTGCTGCTCTCAGCTGCTTTGCTGTGGTTTCCAGTCTATTTTAATTCAGCACACAAGATGGCTCATGAAATGTCAGCTTGGTCTGTTTAACGAAACCCTGCAGATACGATATATGTATAAACTGACCTCACACAGCTCAGCATGACTGTATAACACACAATAATAATAATACATAAACACAAAGGATTCTGCCGCGGCTCAGTCAGAACGCTGTGAAAACACACATTTAAACGAACCCCCCGGCGCCCTGCTGTTTGAGTATCAGCTGGTAACTGTGTTTCACTGTCACAGCTCAGCCCAACAGCTGTGTGTGTGTGTGTGTGTTTCCATGATGAGTTAACAGTGATCTCAGTAACTGTTAATGGCAGGTGGCAGCACGGTAGCAGAGCAGCTTCAGGATGTGTTCAGGGACAGTGATGAGTGTAGGTCACTGGTGCGTTGACAGCATTCAAACACAAGCTCTTCCTCAGCCTGTGTGTGGACAGGATACAGTAAAGTAAAAGATGTTATGTTCTGTCGGGCGAGTGTGTGTGAAAGGTCCCTGAACGCATCGTTTACATTCTCCACATTCAGGCAAAGGAAACTGGTTTTCTCAGGAAATGCGATGGGCTGAGTCGACGTGTTGGAACATATTCAGTCTAAAGTAAGAGGCGTTACAATGCGTCTGAAATAGGAGGCAGTTGTGACTCAGCTGTCAAGTGTTTAATCAACTAAACTTAAGTTTAAACTTTAAGTGTATTGAACCTAAACGAGCAGCGTTGAAACAAACGAGTGAGGCTCTACTTTGTTCTGGTTGATGCTCTAGTCACAGCGTTCACCTGTTGTCCTTTGGTCTGCTGAGTCTCACCAGGTGTTGGTGACAGATGTCTGATCAGGTTAATGGCTCTTTACCTCACTCTGAACAACAGGAAGCTGTCAGACAGCTGATGGCAGAGCTGTTACTGGTGTCTGAATAAAGGTTCATATAAACATGTATTAAAGGCGCCCGATTGGTCCAGGCTCCTTGTGATAAGCAGCTGCGTGCTGAGCAGTAAACAAACCGTCTCTGCTGTCTCCTTTCTCACTGTATCTCTGCAGATTGAGTTGTGATGTGTGTGCACAGCTGTGTTCAGGTGCTGAACCAGTTGATCTGCTGCATCTAACAATAACGTGCACGTCCTGTGAATTGTGTTCAAACAGACGTGAACACACACACACACACGTAGTTAAGGTAAAAATGTACGTTTATAGCTCTTTCTGGAGTGTTCAACTTGAGGACTATCGCGTTTGATGCTCCAACAATAGTCAGCCATCATATGCACACTACTACTACTACTACAGCTAATCAGTGGAGTTTTGCTTATCTGGAGGGTAAGCTGTGGAGAGAAAACTTGACGTGCTAGAAAAAAACTGACTGCAATTTTGGAATCAGCATGCCAATTTTAGTTTTAATCAGCATAAAAATCTAACTCAGCAGGAAAAAATTTTTTCAAATTGTTCCCCAGTGTAATTGATGAAACGTCTCAGTTGTTAAAATGTGCCAGTTCGATGCTGATGATTGTTGAAGAAACGTCGTCCTGGGCTGTTGACGTGACGACGCTCAGACTGTTTTTTATCTTTCTTACAAACTAACTGAGTTCTGACAAACAAGCGGAGTGTGAGTCCAGACTCTTTACAAACTCACAGTCTCGTGTGGGGAGCAACTGCTGCAGCACGGAGAACATGGAGTCACGTCAGTGTTCGTGTCATTGCTGTGACGGCCTGAAGGGGGAGACAAACCTGCCGCACCACAGCTTAAAACAACAAACAGCAGCAGTTTGGACAGAATCAGCCTGAGTTAAAAAGTCCCAGCAGTGACTGAGCTGTAATATGAGCCGTTAACAGAGGGACCCTCAGCAGGTCATCGCCGAGTCTGTGCTCATGTAGAAGTCTAACTCTGCATGAGCCCCGTCTTTGTTTGTTTGTTTGTAATTGTTTTGGAAGTTGATCAGCTGATTCTGGGACTCTCTGACGACTGGACAACAGAAGCACTGCAGGAAATGCTGAGTCATGTTGAAGCGACTGACTTCCTGTTGCATGAAACAATTTGGCGCTTTCCTCAGGTTCCAGCTGTTTCCTGGCTCAGCTCTGCTCGGCAGAACTGTCAGAACTGACGATCATGACCCGACTCTGAATGTTCATTTTAACTTTGAGACTGTCTGACCTTTTCTGTGAACAAAAACCTCCAGTTATTATTAGTGAAAGTCCAGTTATTCATTAATGACAGTTAGGCTCTTGTGACTGCTTCATTATTGATTGATCTGCTCGTTTCTCTCGGTTCATTGTTTAAAGATCCAAAATATCAAATAATGTTAAAAGCATGAGCAGAAGACAAACGGCACGTTAGAGAAGCTGAACCTACAGAACGCTGTGGATGCATTGATTTAATCAATAATCAGCCTCACAGGTCACTGATTGGAGTTGTTTGTTGTTCAGGTTCGTTTCCAGGAGCGAATCACCATCCTGCGAGGGAACCACGAGTCGCGGCAGATCACGCAGGTCTACGGCTTCTACGACGAGTGCCTGAGGAAGTACGGCAACGCCAACGTCTGGAAGTACTTCACAGACCTGTTCGACTACCTGCCTCTCACCGCGCTGGTTGATGGACAGGTAGGACGCTTGCCGCTGAGGACGCGTTTCTGCTGAAATGACAGATTCAAGTGAAACATTCCCCGTTGTTTACCACTGTTTGGTTTTGTTTGTTTGTTTGTTTTACTGGAATCTTTAGCAAATCATTTTCCCTTTTTTCCATTTCAGATCTTCTGTCTCCACGGAGGTTTGTCCCCCTCCATAGACACTCTGGATCACATACGAGCTCTGGACCGCCTGCAAGAAGTCCCACATGAGGTACACACACACACACACACACACACACACACACACACACTTAATGCACTGTCAAATGATAAACCAACCCCCCCGCCCCCTGCTGTCCGTCTGTCCTTCAGGGCCCGATGTGTGACCTGCTGTGGTCGGACCCTGATGATCGTGGTGGGTGGGGCATCTCCCCCCGAGGTGCTGGCTACACTTTCGGACAGGACATCTCTGAAACCTTCAACCACGCCAACGGCCTCACCCTGGTGTCCCGCGCCCATCAGCTGGTCATGGAGGTAACACACGCACACACAGTTTCCACATCAATAAATACAGTAAACAGCAGCAGAGGAGGCCACGAGTCTTTTCCAAAGACCAAAGTGACGTCCCAGATTCACTGTTTGCTTCGACTGATCCGCACCTTTAACACTCTGTGGTTCAGTCTTTTTGAGTGTTGGCACACATGTTCACACACACAAGTGGACTGAAGAGTCCTAAAAAAAAAAATCCCTGCGTTTCCATGGCAGCGCCATCTAATGAAGCTGTAAGGGTGCAGTGCTCCTCCATCCCGCAGACTCACACTCTGATGAAGAGAGATTCAGTCAGCAGCTGCAACAAATTTGTGTTTGTTTGATTAAAATGTGATTTCACATCCGGTCAAAACTCAGGCTGTGTCTCCGCTGCTGTTGCTGGATGCTGTCGGATGTTTGAACCCGTCTTACTGTGTCGTTGTACCTTCAGGGCTACAACTGGGGCCATGATAAGAACGTGGTGACCATCTTTAGTGCTCCAAACTACTGCTACCGCTGTGGAAACCAGGCAGCCATTATGGAACTGGACGACACTCTGAAATACTCTTTGTAAGTAAAGACGCGATGTTTGATTTCGCATCGGACTGTTTGTCTAAGATGTGTGAAGGTGTTTCCTGCACAGTCAGTGACTCGCAGCTCAGGTCTGTTCACCTTAAACCTCTCGCTCACACATTTAACTGAAAGACAGACGGTGCTGAAAACACAAGTCACATGACTCATGACACACCTCTGATTGGTGTGTTTGTACCCTGTTCAAGTTTAAACTTCATCTGTCACTGATCGATCACCTGTCAATCTACGCCTGTCAATCATCACTGCAGTAAAACAGCTGTTAGTGAACATCAGTACTCAGTAACCGCTGAGCTAACTCACAAAGCTAATGTTAGCATGCTAATATAGCACCTGTTGACAGTGACTGAATGTAAGCTGGGAGACGTCCAGGCAGGTTCGGTTCAGTGTGCAGCAGTTGTGATGTCATCACTAACAAACCTTTTCTGTCCTCAGCCTTCAGTTTGACCCCGCCCCACGCCGCGGAGAGCCCCACGTGACCAGACGCACTCCTGACTACTTCCTGTGAATGTCCAAAGCCATCCTGTCAATCACCCACAAAGCTCCACCCCCTCCTCCCCTGCCCCCACCCCCTCATTTTGGATGGAAAGATATTAATAATAATAATACTGTACCAGGGAGAATAGAAACAAACGATTGGCTGATGAACCAAGATTTTAACAAAAAGAGAGAAACTTAAGAGCGGCCCCCTCTACAGTCCTGTTTTCAATATGCTGTCATTAATGCTGTGCTTCTGGGGAAAAACAACACGTACAACTATGATCTGTTTTCTTTATTTTTTTGTTTATTACATGTTTGAAAACGAGATAATAAAACTACCAACGTGGACCAAATGTGCCATATTCTGATCCTTTTACAACATGTACAACGCGCAATGTTTCTTTTGTTTTTCAGGTTTGTTTTGTTTTGGTTTTTTTTTTAGACCAGCACTATAACCCTACCTACCTGACGTCACCACCACACCACACATCTCATGGCATATGTGCTTTTTTCTGTTGCAAGATAATTTTAAAAAAGAAGAAAAAAAAAAAAAGAAAGTTTGCTTCAAGTAGTACAGCTGTCAGTTTTAGCTGTCCAGGCTGCAGCCGGTGGTCATCTCAGCAAGTATATTACTGTAATTTGAATAAAGACAACAGACGTATGAAATAAAAATGTCCTATTGACAAACTATCGGGCTGCGTCTGTGTCGTTTCTTCAGCTGGATTCATGTTTTATTCAGCCACTGTGGCAGGAAACATGAACACTGATACAGTTTTACTAACGTTTGGTGGTGGCTGTGGTGAGGCTCATGTCTCCAGATTTATTCCTGTGAAGGAGATTTCCAAAGAACAAAGCACAGACCTGCCCTTTAACCCACAGGTATAAAAGCTAAATGTCACAGTGACTTCACAAAAGTTATTTTTGGCCTGAGTGTGACAAAATTTCACACAAATGTCCAATAAGAGAAAATGAGGAAATGACTAGGATTTTCTGGTGAAGTTTGAAACAAACTTGTGGCAAAGATCACACTTTTCCCTTGAAGTTAAATCAAACTGAAATTTAACCATTGATTGGAAAGGTTTTGTATAAAATCTTAAGTACAGACAGAAAAGTTGAATTTGTAAATCAAAGACTGATCCAACCTGCAGTGTAGATGGAATGATCATTTGGGTGTTTATAAGGTTGATTTAATATAAAGTTTTGAACTGATTCTTGCGTTTTGCTTCAACTGTCGCGAGACTTTCCGGGAAGCGCACAACGAATCATCTCCGTGTGAGTTTACCACGTGACATCTACAGTCACTCCTGGATGGCTGTCGTCAGAGTGAGCCACAAACCGCGGGTGTAAAGGTTCGTATTTAATTTGATTTATTTTAAATGTTATTGATATTTAATGTTAGTGATGTTTGTTGTTATTAGACTGCACCGTTACACTTTAACCTCCAGCAGCAGCGAGGAGTCGCCAGGTTTACTGGCAAGTTAGCTGTGTTTAGCTAAAAGTGGCTAGCTGCTCGCTGCTAGCATAACAAGCTAAAAACATTAGCCGCGGTGAGGAGACTGGAACTCTAATGTTCTGTCTTATACATGGTTTATTGGCGTGTAACAGCTAATTAATTTAGAAAATAACCAACATGCTGAACGTTTCCTGTCGTTTATACTTTAAATGTTGTGCATTGAGCGCTATGGTTCCAGCTGGTTCCTGTGTTTCTCTCCACATAGACAGTTCTGTCTTTTGTCTGAGTTTGATCTTGTTTTACATTAAAGCTGCTTTACGTTATTATGTATTTCTCTGAATGAGCTGACAACCACAGTGGGAAGGGGAAGTTTTCAGGAAGTAACTTCTCTATAATTCACTGTCACGTGTTTGGCTCAAGGCGGCAGCAGCTCATTTCCTTTTGGAAGTGCTGCTCTGAATCCTCAGAGCTGCCCTAAGAGGCTACAGGTACATCTCAAAAAATTAGAATATCATGAAAAACTTCTATATTTTTTGTCACTCATTTCAGAAAGTGAAACCCATATATTATAAAGACTCATTACACATAGAGTGAAATATTTCAAGCCTTTATTTCTTGAAATTTTGATGATTATGGCTTACAGATAATGAAAACCCAAAATTCAGTGTCTCAGAAAATTAGAATATTTTATAAGATCAATAAAAAATATTTTAAACATTCCATGTTCCTATAGCCAGATTCTTTGTCCAGGGATTGGGCCGCCGGGGCCCCCGCCCATGACCGCTACCCAATCCACTTTGCACCGGCCCCTTATGCTCCTTCCTGTGGGTGATGGGCCTATGGGAAGGCGAGGCATTAAGCCCCTGACAACCTAGCTCCTAGGGTCATTTGGGTACTCAGACCCCTCCACCATGGTAAGATGGCGGTTCAAGGAGGGGATGATGCTTTTTGCGGATGATGTTGTCCTGTTGGATCCCTTGGGTCAGGACCTTCAGCATGTACTGGGGCAGTTTGCAGCCAAGTGTGAAGCGGCTGGGATGAGAATCAGCACCTCCAAGTCCGAGGCCATGTTCCTCAACCGGAAAAAGGTGGCCTGCCCTCTAGGTTGGAGGAGGGTCCCTGCCCCAAGTGGAGGAGTTTAAGTATCTCGGGGTCATGTTCACGAGTGAGGGAAGGATGGAGCGTGAGATTGACAGATGGATCTGTTCTGTCGTGGTGAAGAAGGAGCTGAGCCGAAAGGCAAAGCTCTTGATTTACCGGTCAATCTATGTTCCTACTCTCACCTATGGTCATGAGCTTTGGGTCGTGACCGAAAGGACAAGATCACAGATACAAGCGGCCGAAATGGGTTTCCACCGCAGGGTGGCAGGGCGCACCCTTCGTGATAGGGTGAGAAGCTCTGTCACCCGGAGGGAGCTCAAAGTAGAGCCGCTGCTCCTCCACATCGAGAGGAGCCAGCTGAGGTGGCTTGGGCATCTGTTTCGGATGCCTCCCGGACGCCTCCCTGGGAAGGTGTTCCGGGCATGTCCCACCGGGAGGAGGCCCTGGGGGAAGACCCAGGACACGTTGGAGGGACCATGTCTCTCGACTGGCCTGGGAACGCCTCGGGATCCTCCCGGAAGAGCTGGAGGAAGTGTCTGGGGAGAGGGAAGTCTGGGCATCCCTGCTCGGGCAGCTGCCCCCGCGACCTGGCCCCAGATAAGCGGAGGAAGATGGATGGATGGATATTTTAAACAGAAATGTCAGGCTTCTGAAAAGTATGTTCATTCCAATGCACGCAATACTTGTTTGGACCTCCTTTTGCATGAATTACTGCATCAATGCGGCGTGGCATGGAGGCAATCAGCCTGTGGCACTGCTCAGGTGTAATGGAAGCCCAGGTTCAGTCCACTCCTTGTGAAGCTCCCCCAAATTCTTGAATGGATTTTGCTTGACAACCCTCTCAAGGCTGCAGTTATCTGTTTTGCTGGTGCACCTTTTCCTACCAGACGTTTTCCTTCCACTCAACTTTCTATGAATATGCTTGAATACAGCACTCTGTGAACAAGCAGGGTGTCAATGACTGTTTTCTGGACATCTGTCAAGTCAGCAGTCTTCCCCATGATTGTGTAGCCTACTGACCCAGACTGAGACCATTTAAAGGCTCAGGAAACCTTTGCAGGTGTTTTGAGTTAATTAGCTGATTAGGGTGTGACACGATGACTTTCCAATATTGAACTTTTTCACAATATTCTAATTTTCTGAGACACTGAATTTTGGGTTTTCATTGTCTGTAAGCCATAATCATCAAAATTTCAAGAAATAAAGGCTTGAAATATTTCACTCTATGTGTAATGAGTCTTTATAATACATGGGTTTCACTTTCTGAAATGAGTGACAAAAAATATTGAACTTGAACTCATGATATTCTAATTTTTTAAGATGTACATGTAAATACCCGGATAAAACATATTCAGCTCTATTATTAAAAACCATTCAAACTGTTTTCCAGGTTGCATCTCTAATTAAATCTCTATTAACTGATAGTTAATTCATGTTAAAGCTGATTTTCACTTTTTAGAGTGGAGCCCATTTGGATCAAGTGTAACAACGTTGGCTCAGTCAGTTTTGATCCAGTCTTATGTGAATCTTTTCTTATTAAACACTTTAAAACGTTAAAGGTTTGAGAACAGCTGGTGCGACTGACTCTGGAGGCTCAAACTGGGGCAAGTTGTTTGCTCTTCACTATCCAGCCAGTGTGATTCAGGATCCCTTCAGCCTGCTGCTTATGTCAGCTTTGTGTTTGCTGTTATTTGATCCAGGCACCACTTGTTATGTACACTGGATTCATACGCTGACATCAGCTGATTCGCTGATCACAGTAAGTGGAAACTGAGACTGTGGAATAACTGATGTTCTGTTTGACTTTTCACAGTCTCACTGGCACCAAACTCTGTTGCTTTCTGCCGTTTTCCCATCATCCCTCGCATTGTCCCGCTGAAGTGACATCATCATGAGGAGGAAGATGAGGAGGAGGTGGGTGGTGCGGTCAGTCCTGTGATCTTCGTCCGTCTGTATGGAGGATGTGCTTCTGCACTATCGGCCTGGATCAGCTGCTGGGCTCAGCTCTCTGGTGGAGACGACGGAGAAGCTTATGGAGTCTTTTCCCCGTCGGACTCCTCCTGTCTTCACCCCCTGGTTCCCCTCTGCTGCAGACCGCCACCTGCCCATCAGACCTGCCAAACCAGCTCCCATCATCACCTGCCCAGGTGATTTGCTTGTGTCTGAGAGCAGACCAAACTCTCAGACAGCACAGAACTATCTACAAAAACCTGCAGATGACTGTCCTGTTGCTGAAGGAACTCATGAGTGTCCAAGTTCAGACGACACCAGAACACAACACAGAAATCCCCATAAACCCAAAGACGACGTCTGCACCACAGAAACCCCGAACCATCTCCTGCCGTCACCGCTGTTTAACAAACCAGACAGAGAAACCACCAGACTGTCCTCTGAGAAACATAAAGATGGCCGCCCTGCTGCAGCCTCAATGGTCAGACGGTCCTGGAGCGTCTTTAAACAGAAAGGAGTTCTGCTGCGGAGCTCCCAGTCCATGTCCAAGCAGTTCCATCACATGGTGTCCATCCACAGGCTGCACCTCCGCCAAAGGGTCAGATGGGTGATCAGTCAGCCCAACTGTGGAGCGACCAGGGACATCGAAGAGGTGAGTAGATAAATCACGGCGCGGGACTGTCAGCATGCTCCTGACAAACAGTTTCTGTACAGCTCTACCTCCGTGAACCTGAACACCAGATCTGCTCTGTGTTTCCCCCGCAGACAGACCTTAACCATAGTCGCGGCTCCTCTCAGGGTTTCAGGCTGAACACACGCCACATTTCACTCTTTTTGTTCTGGAGAAGCTGCAGCATTTATTACCTGACACACTGAAACACACTGAAACACACTGAAACCTGTGAACTGTTCATTTCCTGCCTGCCTGATGACTTCCTGTCGACGTTTCCCTCCGCTCACATTCACTGTCACTTGTCTGCAGCATCAGGCTGAAGCATGCTAACAGGCTCACAATAACAATGCTAACATGCTAATGCTAGCAAGTCGCCATCTTCACATTGTAGTTTAGCATGTCGGCGCGTTGATGCACTGCCAATAACCTGTATGTGAGCGAATCAGTGCACAGAGCTACAGTTTTCTCATCAACCTTAAACGAGTGACAGGAACATCTGGGAGCTGGGAACAGCTGTGTCCGCCTCAGATCAGAGATCAGTTTGTGGGAAACGCTCGTAAATGCAGTCCGAGCTGCTCTGTAAACGCTGACATCACAGTGTGTGTTTATGCTTTTGATGAGGTGTGACTGCGGATCTTTATCTGCTCCTCCGTCCTTCAGTTTGTTTCCAGCACAGTGACTCACCAGATTCAGACTGAGCTCAGACTGAAGACGCGGCATCAACAGATTTCAGATGAGTTTGTGACATAGAGCTGCAACGACAAGTTGAAAGTCGCTTCTTTAAGGCAGAAAACTTCTGTAGTTTGAGCTTCTTGAATGTCCGAGTGATGGTAAACTGAATAATTCTGTTTCTTGGCTGTTACGTTGACTAAAGTAGAGCTGTGGGAAACTGAAACAGTTTTTTTTTCATTATTTCTCGACACTCTCGACACAACATTACAGGGTGCAAGGTGATGTTTACGAGAGAACAAACTAAATGTTCGTTTGTCTGTGAATTCAGCCTTTAATTCGTGATTATCTCTTCTTGTTTGTTTTGTTTTTTGCTTTGTCTTAGTTTATGTCATGAGACGGATTTTGTGACAGATAATCAGAAACACCCCCTCCTCACCTGTTGCCCCCTCTGCAGGTGTGGGAGACTCTGAGCCGGTCCGTCTGGAGCTCCAGGTTGCCAACGTGCAACGCCAACATCCAGAGGGAGCGGGCGGAGATCTGGGTGTTCTGTGACGTCGTCCACTCTGAGCAGGTGGGACGTCTCCTGAAGGACGAGCTGCAGCTGTCGGGGAGGATCAGCCTGTCGGTGCTCAGGCTGGGAAACATCTTCAGCATGTAGAGACACAGGCTCAGGGCTCTACAGACGTCAGACATGTTTACAGGTCCTGATGTTACGATCACACTCACGTGTGTCCACAAGAACAGAAACACACATATTTAGATTTTATCATCACAGATTTCCATTAAAACTGCTGAATATATTTTTTTATCTCATCAATTTCGAATTATTATTAGAAATGAAAGCTGGTGAATACAGAATGTACATTTTCTAATCAGCCACGCTGTTTTCACATTTAACGCAGACCTTCGTTATTATTCAGTGAAAATCTACATCGCAGGAATCAAACCAGAAGCGCCCTTTGTATATTTATGAAATTGAGAGTAAATAGTGCTGTTCGCATTTTTCATGGTGACTGTCTTTTCGTTCTCTGATGTGAATAAAGATGATGATATTTTTAATGAGCTGTCTGTGGTGACGGATGACGGATGTACAGATGTACAGCCCTGCATGTGATTCCCTGTTTGTTCTGGAAAAACTGCAGCAGGAGTCACATGACACGGGAGTCACCCTGCCTTTCACTGACACAGAAAAGAAAAACTGGTCCATCACACACACACACACACACACACAGCCAGAAGCACTTTCAACTGTGCTGCTTGTATAAGAGCTGAATAAATGAGGACAGCACGAATACAGTACACCCCCCATCACATACACTTATTTGGTTGCCATGGTCCCCTGTCTTGACAGCTCCGCACACTACATTGAAATCTAGGTTACCGGATGTGACGTCAGTGCCCTGCCTCCCAGCCCAGCTGTAATCAGTTGTAATCTCTTAAATCCACGTTTCTCTTGACGCTTTAAATACGTGATATAAACACAAGATTGTGGTAAATCCTGAAAGCAGGCTCTGAGTTTTAATAACCCACAGTTGAAAGTGAACGTTGCGTCGTCGTCGGTTTGTGCATCGCGCATTAATTTTGCAACACATGTTCGTCAGCAGTGTTTTATTTTGAAGGCCTTTCGGAACCTCGGTCAATTCCCCTCACTTTGACCTGTTATATAACGCATCACAGCACGTAAAATGATCGGTAACGTAGCATTCAGAATAAGTATGTAATTTAAATAGCATGTTTATTTGAAACGTAGCGTCTTTCCTTAAAAGTGAACATTAATTTGGTGTTTTCGGTATTTTAATACTATAAACGGCGCTTTACTTTGGCGGGCCGTACCGGAAGTGTTCGTAGTGCTCGCGAACTTGACGCCAGTGTAGCTGCTGAGCTTCAGATCGCTGAGCCACGAGTGTCTTCATCCTGGGAGTATTCGGTGAAACGGCGGAATATTTCGGTTTGTTTCAGCTTCTGGACGCCGCGTGTGCCCGCTGCTCCGCCATGGTTCCCGCCGTTTGCTCCGCCGGAGGTTCAAACCGCTGAGAGAGTCAAAGGTGAGGCGCTGGAGCGGCGGACACAAGCTAGTAGGCTAACTGCAGCTAGCATTAGCATGTATTGTCGTTTCCTGGAGGGATTCAGTGCGTCTGAGGTCCGAGTCTGTGCCTTTATGACACTGTTTAACGGTTCGTTGGAGCCTCAGTGTTAACTGTGGGTGCAGATAAGAAATAAATGATAACTATTCTTCTGTTTGTGTGACGCTGTAAATCAGAAAGTACCTTGAACACCCAGCCTGATCCGTTTTTCCGTGTTCTTTGTTTATCAAACGAAACCTCGTTTAAAACTCCGCCTGTTTTGTGCACATTTTAGTTTTTATCTGTAAAATACGCAGATGTTAAAAATATAATTTCTGTTCGTTGTAAGAGACTTTGTTGTTGTCTGTTCGGCCTTATTCTGAAATCTTTGATATGATATTTCGCTCAGTTTGTCGGTGATTTTCCTCCAGGAGGAACTGACAGTTCAGTGTGTAATTGCTTGTCTAATGAGCACATCAGTCCTAAAACCGCCAGTTAATTGATTTTTATGTCACTAATATTCATTTATATCAAGGTTGAAGCCACCTGTTAAGCAAATATGTCGATAAGTCTGATTTCAGCGTCTCTGATATGAGGTTTTCGTTAATTCCTGCGTTTTCCATCAGTTAGAATATTGATTAATTGAACTATTGATCTTTTTTTTTTTGTTTGGGTTTTTTTTTGTTTTTTGTTTGACAAATGACTGGGCATTATATTTATGTGTTTGTCAAATGCCACGAAGTGTTTTCAGATGACCGTCACACCTTTCTGAAGCTAAAACAGGATCAAATGAGAGAAATCCTCTGAGTCGAGGTGCTGAATGTGATTTTTAATCAATATTCTGTCTGGAAATGATTCAAAGGATTTCCTGTGGATCTGCTGAGAGGTCTGTCATGTATTCGCTTCATATCATTACAAGACGATCAGACCAGTTATTGTTTAGGCCGTCTATGTCACATGAGCAGACGCAGGTCAGGATCTGGGCGGTTTAACGCTTCAGCCTCTGAGGGGAAACTCAGCTGCCAACCCAACACAAACACATCATTGCCTGTTTATTTGTTTATTGCAGAGGTTCAGTATCAACTATGCATCAAGTTTCCTGTTTATTTGGTTTATTAGTTACTGAATGCACATGCAGCCGAGTGCATCATCTAAAGTACTTGTGTCTCAGTGTTTGTAGACTGTGTGTGTAGAGCTCTGCTCTTTGTCTGATGTTAGTTTACATCAGTTAAACGTCAGAAGCAGCACAGGGTCTTTGTTTCACAGCTGTTTGCTTTATGATGCACTTTCATTGATACTTTTGGGGCCGTTTCTGATTTTTTTATTTATTTATTTATTTTTTTTATTTTATTTATTTATTTTTTAAAATGTTTTTCTTAGTTTTTCTGAATATTTTATTTACCAGTAGAGTCCCACAGACTCTCATTCTGGCGTCAGAGCTTCGTGACTTCAGTCCTTCCTCCGGTGCCTGGAGGCTGCACAGCGAGGTGCGTTCTGTCGGCACAAAGTGTTTTACTGTTTTATTGTTTCAGGGTTATTTTGATGAGCAGCACTACAGATAATAAAACTGAAGCAGCTGATCTTATGAGTTCACTCATCAGGTGACCGCAGTGTTGACCAATTAGACGATGACGGAGGTCTCAGAGGGTCTCGAGGTGAAAAACAAAAGCGCTTATTGGCATCATTTCACATGTGAACCCAGTGCTAACGGGAACCTGGCGCTAATGACAAGGAACCGACCTTCTTCTCAGCTTTCGCCTTGTCCTGAGTGAAGTAAACATTTGGTTGCTAAGATACGGAGCAGCGGGAAACGATCGACCTGATAGGCTTGTGATGTGGGTCAGGTACAGATGCGACACGCAACAGGATTCGTTGTTTGGCATTTACACACAGTGAAACGTGTCCATTGGTCTTTGTGGTTGTTGTCCAGCCCCCTCGCCCGCTGTGATTGGACAGCTGGGTTAAGAGTGATGAGTTTGCCCCTGGCGTGAACACATGAAGCTTCTACACCTGATAAGTTTTTAAACCATGACTGATCGTTGAGTCTATCACTTTAGTCATAATCGCTATATTTTAGCATCACAGCAACACACAGACTGTCTCAGGCCTCGTTGTTTCCCCCCGCCCATCGTTAACCTTTGCCCTGCTCTGGTCTCGCAGGTCGCCGCCTCCCCAGATGTGGCCTCCACCTCTGCTGAGACTCCTGTTCATGAACGGCGAGGATGCTTTGATTGAGCGTCTGCGGCTCGGCCTGGAGGGATGACGGCACGCTAGCAGACATGGAGACGGGGGAGACGCACACTCAGCTGGAGACGCCATATCTACTACATTCTCCACGCCACCGCCACTCAGGATAAGAGCAAAACTTTATTTTTATACTTTTCATTCAGAGCTGATTTTGTTAGCTATAGTCGAAGCCGTAGTCAGACGTCACCATGAGCTCCGAGGGCTTTCAGTACCGAGCGCTGTACGACTACAAGAAGGAGCGCGAGGAGGACATCGATCTGCACGTCGGAGACAAGCTGCTGGTCAGCAAAGGAGCGCTGCTGGCACTCGGCTACGGCAACGGCGCCGAGGAGCGGCCATCAGAGATCGGCTGGCTGCCGGGCTTCAACGAGACCACGCAGGTAAGACGCTGAGTGCACACACCTGGTTGTTCAGTCACCATCGGCACGTCACTGCGTGCATGTTGTAATTGGTGGGCACGGCAGCAGCTTCACCTGCAGCGTGAGGTCACTGTGGAGCCGTTTGATATCGTGCAGATGAAGCTGGAGAAACACGAGAGCTTCGTCTGCAGTTTAAAGGAAGCTGCAGCTGGTGGTTTTGGGTTTCCTCCAACCAACAAACAAACAAACAACAGCCTTCGCTCCGAGCTGCTCTGACAGGAAACGCACAGATCTTCAGTCGATCGTCTCAGACCTCAGAGGAAACGTGACTGTGTCAGTCGAGTGATGACCTCACCGCAGATGCCTCGCTGTGCTTGTCAGATGTGTTTCCGCTGATCAGTGATCAATAACTTGTCATCATCACGCTGTTTGTCCCTCACTCGTCTCTCTCCGGCCTGCAGGAAAAAGGTGACTTCCCGGGGACGTATGTGGAGTTCATTGGCAGAAAGAGGATGTCCCCGCCCACGCCAAAGCCCCGCCCACCCAGGCCGCCGTCTGCAGCGTTGGCGAGGATGGACTCCGAGTCGGAGGGTGAGTACAGAAGACCAGCAGGCGATCAGACGGGGAGAGAAGTGAAATGTGAAATCTGATGAGCTGATGTGGGCTGGACACAGACACGTATCCCAGCCGTGTCACATGACCCGCTCCTTCATCACATGATCGTTCAGGTGCACAGGGGTGCGGTACAGTGATAAAACACAGGATTTAACTGCTGAACAGCTGCTCACACAGACACAAGGCTGCTTGCTGTGTCAGCGCCCACAGATATAAACATACAGGCTGATGAAGGGTCATGTGATAGAGCAGTGACCAATCAGGGAAGGACGTGTCAATCAGGAAGTGAACAAAACTCCAAAGCCTCAAAAAGTCTCTGAGATGTTGGCGTAAACCTCGCAAACATTACACATTTAAAAAAAACAAACAGGTTATTGTGAAAAACGTGTCACCACATGTGATGTCATCAGACACATCCAATCAGAGCAGCGGCGGCTCAGAGTGTTTCTACAGCGTCAGTTCAGTTTGAACGTCTTTACTCTGAAATCGAGGTGATGTTTCATTTCGCTCCATAGAGACTGACTCACACACCGGAGTTTCCTTCCTCAGCAGCGCACACACACACACACACACACACACACACAGCTGGTGTTCAGTCAGGGTTGTGGTTGCTGACTGAACAGATCCCTGCTCTGCTGCAACCAGCCTTACCAGAGAACACAGGAAGTGTGTGTGTGTGCGTGCCCTCTCTGCTTCCTGCTGCTTTAACCCTTCTATACTAAAAGTCTGTGGCGGCATCTGAGTCGTGTTTCGATCTTTAATCTGACGCCTGTCTAATCTGTTGATCACAGGCGTTGATCCCACAGGTCAGACGGCGACGGTGAGGAGTTTCAGATCTTTGTAATCAATATTTCACCTGCTGAAAAACTGTTAAACCAACTCTGAACTATTGTAGAAAGACGCTGTTTATTGCTTGTTTCACAGGTGCTCATTCAAACCACAAGCATGAATCAATAAATGATTAATTAAATAAAGATTTAATGTTTAAACCATGTGATTCAACTAAAGATGACCTGGTCCCATTGTAAAGTCACTCTGATCATGTAAAATGATCAGATTCACATGAGCAGGTATAAAAGCGTTCATGTTCACGGCGTCTGATCAAACAGCTTCAGTGGTTTTCAGCTTCGTTTCACAAAGGACTGACTCAGACTTCGACACATGGACCTAAATATACCCAGTGTTGTTAAAATGAGCTCGGTCTGTGAGAGAGATGTTCAGAGAGCTGATTTAAAGCTCTGCGATTGGCTGTTTGTCACTGAAATGCATCCTGGGAGTCATAGTCGTCGTCTCTCCCTCTGTTTACGTCCACAGACTCTGTTTCTGTTTGAAGGAGGAATCGGGTGTTTCCTAATCGTTCATCTTTACTCCTGCTGCTCCTCCTGCTGCTGCTGCTGCTGCTGCTCCTGCTGCTGCTCCTCCTCCTCCTCCTCCTCCTCCTCATGTTGTGTTTGTGTGTCTCCAGGCTTCGTGTTGCCAGAGCTGCCGGAGCAGTTTGGACCCCCGGACACAGCCCCCCCCCTCCTCAGCAGACTGATGGAGGCCATAGAGACTAAAGGTAGCAACACACACTCACGCACACACACTCACGCACACACACACCTCTGATGTTGTCTCCTGAGACGGTCTGTGTTGACGCTGCAGGTGTGGACAGCCCGAGTGTGTATCGCAGCCTGAGCGGAGGAACTCTGGACACCCGACAGCTCGCTGACGCCGGTGAGGAGCTGCTCCTCTTTGCTCCTCCTCCTCCTCCTCCTCCTCTTTGCTCCTCTTTGCTCCTCCTCCTCTTTGCTCCTCTTTGCTCCTCCTCCTCTTTGCTCCTCTTTGCTCCTCTTTGCTCCTCCTCCTCCTCCTCTTTGCTCCTCCTCCTCCTCCTCTTTGCTCCTCCTCCTGTTGTGTGACAGCAGGTGACACTGAGGTGTGTTTGTTTTCCAGAACTGGAGCAGCTGGATGTGTCGTCCCTGTGTGACGGGGTGGTCCGGTTCCTGCAGGATCTGCCTGGTCCCGTCCTGCCCTCCTCACTGCAGGCCGACATGATTCACACAGTGCAGGGTCAGACTAAAGCCCCGCCCCCTCCGACACACTGCATGCTGTCCTGACATCACTTCCTGTCTTTAACCGTGTTTAACTGTTTTCCTCTGCAGAGGTCCGCGACCTGGAGGACTGTGCCCAGGAGCTGCGGGGGGTGGCGAGCTCGCCGACCTGCCCGGCCCAGTACGGCCTGACCCTGCTCAGCGTGGTCCGACACCTGGCCCGGCTCTGTCTGCACAGCACCAGGAACCAGCTGAGCCCCCGAAACCTGGCGGAGAGCTTCAGCCCGCTGCTGTTCAGACAGACGTCCGGGTCAGTGACCGCTCACAGCAGAAAGGAGATAAACGAATCAGTTTCTCTGCTGCACATTAGCATGTTAGCATGTTAGCATCATCATTCTGAGCGTGTTAGCATGCTGGTGTTAGCATTCAGCTCAAAGTGTCACTGTTTAGCACGACCGAGCTACAGGCTGGAGTAAAATCTTAATTAGAATCATTATTTTTATTCTTTGGCGTCTTTGGCTTTAAAACATCATGTGAACGTGAATCTGACTGAGTCTCTGTCCTGTTCAGGTCTGAGTCCGGTCTGGATCCTCTGGTGCAGGTCCTGGAGATTCTGATAACCAGCGAGCTCAACATGAACCAGGCGGCTCCAGGTGTGTGTGTGTGTGTGAAACATTTTGTCTTTGCGTCGTTGCCGTGGTTTCGGTTCCTCTCAGCAGTGAAGCAGCTGGTTGTGCGTCACCGTCACGTCGTGCTGTTGCTCAATCCGACAAGTTGAAACAAGCGTTTGTCACATTTTCCGTCCAGATGAACTTCAGCTCAGATCACATCGAGTCTGATCTGGAGACACTCACACGGGCTCCTGAACCAGATCCAAGTCTGACTGTTGCAGTGTGACCTCACCTGTTCACGTGACCGTGCCATCACACGCGTTCGTGCAACCGCGTCTCCGCAAACATCAATTAGACATTTGTCTCTGTCTCCTCGTTGTCAGCTGCTGAACATCAGCTGATCACCGAAGCATCGGCGCTGACGTCAGCAGTGACGGCGTGCGGCAAGTGACCGGTTCAACAACAGGTCTGAGCCAAGCGTGAACAAAGCTGGACTTCCTGATTTAAATCAAAGCTTGTTTTAGCAGGTTTGAGATGTTTAATGTAGAATCTGTTGTCCTGGCAACCGTCCTGTGATCATTAAAGCGGTACCCAGTCGTACTGATAATCAACAGGAAGTCCTGAACCCTGCTGTTTCATCATCCTGCCGCCATCTTTCTCCAAAATGTTGTCATTTAAAAAACAAACAAACCTGAAAATGCTCCACATGTAAACATCAGTACCACCGCTGATTAACAGGTGTTAGCATGCTAACAGGCTAAACTAAAGTGGTCAACCCCTGTTAAACAGTAGCATGTTAGCATTGTCTGTGTGAGTGTGTTAGCATGCTGTTGTTGTTAGCATTTAGCTCAAAGCATGACCGTGCTAACATTTACAGAATAAATCAGAAACTGATCAGTAAAGATTTGATCGATCGATCAGTGAGCAGTAATCCCTCCTGTCCTTCCACTGAGTGTGCATCAGACTGAGCGGCAGCTGAAACGATGACATCATCCATCCTCGCAGTGAGAGATGCAGCAGAGCAGGGGAGGGAGGGGAGGGGGGAGTTGCCTCGGTGATATCACTGCCATCGCAGGATTGGCTGGGGGCAGCGGTGATGTCACACATCTCCAAGCTGCTCTCCTGAGCTTTGAACCGAGGCTGGCTCTCAGAGAGCGAGACAGACGGGGAGGAAGTTGCGTCGTTTCAAGTGTTGGTCGGGAGGACGGCTGCAGGCTTCACAGACCGTCTGAGCGCCGCGGAGGATGTGATCCTGCAGAGTCCAGACCTCGGTCCTCTGACACATCGAGCCCAGACAGGAGGAAGCAGACCTGTTTCCTCTGATGACATCAGGTTTTTTGAGGCGCGCGGCTGCAGCCCGGACGCCATGAGGTCCACGACGCCAGCGCCCAGATCTGGTTTCACCTCTGTGGCATCGCCGAGCTGCTGGGTGAAGGTTTAGAGCCGACATGGAGAGAGAGGAGGGAGGCCGGGCCGAGGCCGAGCCGCCCAGGCCGCGAGACAAGATCCTCTGCTACATTAACATGCAGAGTCCAGGTAGGGACCCAGACCTGGACCTGGAGCCGGTTACAGGGCCTCAGAGCGCTGCAGTGTCTCTGATGCTATGCAGAGAAGGGGGTTGTGGGTAACAGTCGCCGCCACTCACACCTGCTAAACCTCTGCAACACGTCACGCCAACCTGAGCATCAAACGAGCTGATTGGTTGATGTCCGGTGTCCGTCTCAGGTGTCGGCATCAGGTGACGCTGCGTCTGATCGTCGTGATGTTTGTTCTTTGTGGTTTGATGAAGTTTGATTTGTTCTGGACTCATTTCATCATCAGCCTGCGCGTCGTTAAGATCATGATTCAGACCCAGCGAGTCTCCTGCAGGTGTGTCTCACCTGAGCAAACGTCTGCAGCGACAGGGATCAGGTGTGATCCTCATCCTTTACAGGTTTATTAGCTCTGATCCTCTCTCTCTGTCTCTGCCTCTGTCTCTCTCTCTGTCCCTCCCTCCCTCTCTCTCCTCTCCCTCTCTCTCTCCTCTCCCTCTCTCTCTCCTCTCCCTCTCCCTCCCTCTCTCTCTGCCTCTCTCTCTGCCTCTCTCTCTCTCCCTCTCTCTCCCTCTCTGTCTCTCTCTTCTCTCCCTCTGTCTCTCTCCCTCCTCTCTCTCCTCCCTCTCCCCCTCTCACCTCTCCCCCCTCTCCCTCTCTTGCTCTTGCTTCCGCCCCCTGTCCTCTCCGTCCTCCCCCTCTCCGCTCCTCCCCCTCTCCTCGTCCTTCCCGTCCTCTCTCTCTCTCCCTCTCTCTCTGCCTCTCTCTGCCTCTCTCTCCCTGCCTCTCTCCTCCTCTCTCTCCTCCCTCTCCTCCCTCTCCCCCTCGCCTCTCCTCTCTTGCTGTCTCTCCCTCTCTCCTCTCTCTCTCTCTCTCTCTCTCTCTCTCTCTCTCTCTCTCTCTCTCTCTCTGCAGCGTTGCCTCCTAAACCGGTCAAGTCTTCGACTCCAGCAGCTTCCAGTAGTTTTAACAACAGTATATCTCTGCAGGATGCAGAGTGGTACTGGGGAGACATTTCCAGGTAACACACACACACACGTACATTGCGTTGCTGATGTCACAGTGTCTCAGTACTTGTCCACCAGACTCCATTCACAAAAACAGTGATTTAAGCTCTGATTTAGGGTCTGCTGCTGCCTGTGTGTGTGTGTGTGGAGTCTGGTGGATGTGAACAGAGTGAAATGCAAATGCTCAGACCTGTAACAGAGCATCTTAACAGGTTTGTGTTTGTGCGTTCACTTCCACCGCCGTGCAGTTCAGTCAGCGTTACGATGAAACGCCGCCTGGCGTTAACGGGCCCCGTGCGCAGCTGCAGGTGGCAAGCAGGGAGCGGGTCCTTGTTTCACCATCATTGATGTGTTTCGTGTGTTCTCACGTGCAGAGAGGAGGTGAACGAGAAGCTGAGGGACACGGCTGACGGTACGTTCCTGGTCCGAGACGCCTCCACCAAGATGCACGGAGATTACACACTGACTCTGAGGTAAACACACGGGTCGACCGCAGCGCTGTAAACACGCCAGGCTGACGAGGAACACGCGTGAGATCTGTGTGAACTGGTTTGTTCTGACCTTCAGGAAAGGAGGCAACAACAAACTGATCAAGATCTTCCATCGGGAGGGGAAGTACGGCTTCTCCGACCCTCTGACCTTCAGCTCCGTGGTGGAGCTCATCAACCATTACCGCCACGAGTCCCTGGCGCAGTACAACCCCAAACTGGACGTCAAACTGCTGTACCCGGTCTCCAAACACCAGCAGGTCTGTAGACCCACGCGCTGCTGCTGCGTTCACCGTCTATGCCGGCGCGTCAGGTGTTCGGGCGTCTGATTGGTTGAGCCGTTGTGTTGCAGGATCAGGTGGTGAAGGAGGACAGCATCGAGGCCGTCGGCAAGAAGCTCCACGAGTATCACCTGCAGTACCAGGAGAAGAACCGCGAGTACGACCGGCTGTACGAGGAGTACACCAGGACCTCGCAGGTACTCCAGCAGCACACGACTACACGTGACAACCAGGGCATGATGGGAAACATAGACGTCACGTTTTGTTTATTATCCCCCCTGCAGGAGATCCAGATGAAGCGGACCGCCATCGAGGCATTCAACGAGACCATCAAGATCTTCGAGGAGCAGTGTCAGACTCAGGAGCGCTTCAGCAAAGAGTACATCGAGAAGTTTCGCCGAGAGGGCAACGAGAAGGAGATCCAGAGGTAGGCTGTTGCCACGGCAACTGTGAGGGAGACCTTTTCAGAGCAGTTGCCAGTGTGAAGGATGCCTGGTTGCCATGGCAACAAAGGCTGCATGAGGAAGAAGCCACCTGCTGTTTGAAATTTGGTGCAAAGCTGAGAAAAGCAGCACGAGGGTGATCACGTGATCACCTGCACGATCACGTGATCACCTGCACGATCACGTGATCACCTGCACGATCACGTGATCAGGTCTCGTTCAGTCTGAATTAATCAGCTGTTTAAAAAAAACAAACACGTTCACACATTCGTTGTCTTCAGATGAACAGTTGATGTCATAGCGATCAATAATAATCAATAATTAACATTAATAATTAAAGTCACATTCAGTGTTGAACAGGTTGGCTGAACAGGGCTGTTAGTCACTGTACGTAGACCTGGTCTGACCCGCCCCCCTATGACTCAGGATCATGGAGAACTATGACAAGCTGAAGTCTCGGATCAGCGAGATCGTGGACAGTAAACGGCACCTGGAGGTCGACCTGAAGAAGCAGGCGGCGGACAACAGAGAGATCGACAAGAAGATGAACAGCATCAAACCAGACCTGATCCAGCTGCGCAAGACCCGGGACCAGTACCTGATGTGAGTCCCCGACTGAGAGACGCACGCACATGATGCTAACATGATGGTCACATGATGCTAACAGCTGTGTGTGTGTGTGTGTGTGTCAGGTGGCTGACCCAGAAAGGAGTCCGGCAGAGGAAACTGAACGAGTGGCTCGGCCTGAAGAACGAAACCACCGAGGAGTGAGTGACCCCTCCCCTCAGCTTCCTGTCGGAGTGTCGAGCTCAGTGATTGGTCGTTAGCTTGTGGTTGGATTCATTATTGATTAATGGTTATTGGTGATGATGTCAGCTGGGTCGTTCATAACCTCGAACACAGGAAGCAGTTGTATTGGTGACATGGCGGCGTGACCTCAGTGTGTGTGTCTGTCTGTCTGTCCTGTGACCCCCCCCTCAGTGAGTACAGCATGGTGGAGGATGAGGAGGACCTTCCTCACCACGACGAGCGTCTGTGGCGTCTGGGAAACATCAAGCGGAATCAGGCGGAGTCGCTGCTCCGCGGGAAGCGCGACGGGACGTTCCTGGTCCGGGACAGCAGCAAGCCGGGCTGCTACGCCTGCTCCGTGGTGTAAGGCTCACGCTCACCTGTCTGCACCCTGATTGGCTGGTTTGTTTTCATGCGTGTGTGTTGACCTGCTGTCCTCCTGTGTCTCCCTCAGCGTGGATGGCGAGGTGAAGCACTGCGTCATCAACAAGACGAGCACCGGCTTCGGCTTCGCGGAGCCGTACAACCTGTACGGCTCGCTGAAGGAGCTCGTGCTGCACTACCAGCACACGTCGCTGGTGCAGCACAACGACTCGCTCAATGTCACGCTCGCCTTCCCCGTCTACAGCCAGCAGAGACGATGACCCGCCCACCGTCGCCCGGCACCGGACCTCGCTCGCACATCGACCCCGCCCCCACCGCACACACAACTGGACTGACGGTCCCGAACGTTTCATCGGATGACGGCGAGCTCAGTGAGGAGGAGGCAGCGACGGCGATGAAGGTTAATGCTCCGTCACCACTGCTGCGGCGTGAGGCGCAGGTTCACGCGACTCCTCCAGCTGCTTTCACCAATGTGTCCCATGTGACCACGACCCAGAGCGAAGCTGCACGGCGACAAACACGCCCCGGTCCCATTTCCATTTCCTGTCGTGGAGGTCAGAGGTCAGAGCCGGGGGGTTTAAAGAGACGGACTGCTGCTGAGTCAGCAGAGCAGCACCAAAACTGGACAGATGACGACGATGATGATGATGATGATGTCAGAGACAAAATGGCGGACAGTCGAGAGCCTGTACTAACACTGTGAGCGACTGAACGAGGTTTGAACTGAACCACTGATTTTTCAGATCAGGAGAAAAAACGAGAAGCCTGCAGCGTCCAAAGACACACAGACACACAGACACACAGACACACAGACACACAGACACGCACACACGCACAGACACGCACACACACACACAGACACACTGCTCACACACACAGACACACACTGCTCACGCACAGACACACACTGCTCACACACGCTCACACACACACACTGCTCACACACGCACACACGCTCACACGCGCACAGACACACACACACACGCACAGACACACGCACACACACACACACTGCTCACACACACACTGCTCACACGCACACTGCTCACACGCACACACACACACACACTGCTCACACGCACACTGCTCACACGCACACACACACGCACACTGCTCACACACACACTGCTCACACGCACACACACACACACTGCTCACACGCACACACACACACACTGCTCACACGCACGCACACACGCACACACTGCTCACACGCACGCACACACGCACACACTGCTCACACGCACGCACACACTGCTCACACGCACACACACACTGCTCACACGCACACACACACTGCACACACACAGACACACACTGCTCACACAGACACACACTGCTCACACAGACACACACATGCGCACGCAGACACACACACGCGCACGCACACACGCACACGCACACACACACTGCGCACACACGCACACACACGCGCGCACACACACTGCACACACACACTGCACACACACACGCACACACACTGCACACACACTACACGCACACGCGCACACGCACACTGCACACACACCACGCGCACACTGCACGCACACTGCGCACACGCACACACACGCGCACACACACACTGCACACGCACACACACACTGCACACGCACACACACACTGCACACACGCACACACACACACTGCACACACTGCACACACACACACTGCACACACACACACACACTGCACACACACACCCCCCTCAGTGTTTTAACAGCTCTGTTTCTTCAGTTTTGTTTCGCAGACGATTCTTTTTTCTTTCAGACATCAAAACTGTGATTTCAGTTCAGGATCTGGACCGTCTGTGTCTGGATCTTCTGGGTCTGGACCGTCTGTGTCTGGATCTTCTGGGTCTGGACTGTCTGTCTGGATCTTCTGGGTCTGGATCTTCTGGGTCTGGAATGTCTGTCTGGATCTTCTGGAAGGATTTTCATTGAGTCTTGTTGACAAATCGCAGCCTGTAAACAAACAAACTCTGTTCGTTGCTACGGTTTTATTTTCCTTCCTCAGAGAAACCGTCTGCAGGGATCTGACGCAGTCTTGCGTCTGTCGCCATGGTTACTGCCTGGCGACTGAGGTCAGAGATGCTGCGAAACGTCTGGAAATGTCCTGAATCTTTCAAGCTTCGTCCTGTGACTCCGCCGACGTCCCGAGTTTCATCCCACGAGAGAAACAAACACAAAGGTGTAAAATTTAATGAGTGGTTCAGTTTTTTCATTTGTGAACTGATTAAAACTGATTAATAAAACATTTTGTCTGAAGGATGTTTGTCCTGCAAGTCTCACTCACATCAACATCGTTCTGTGAACTCTGAGCCTTACATCAAAGCCGTGACGAACCAATGACAGTAGAAACAAATATGTGTCGATCAAAAACAAACGAGCTCCACCGTCGAGTCGCGCGCTCGCTCCGCTTCAGCTTGTGTCGGTTTAATTTAAGGTTTTTAATGATTCATGAGCCTCGTGTTAAAAGCAGCTTGGTCACATGATCAGACGCTCAGCCGTTCGACAGTTTTCATGAAACAGCTTTTATTAATGATCTGTTCACCACTGAAACGCTGAAACACAAACCTCAGGTTAAAGACGCGATTGATCCTGAGCAACATCAAACCTGTCAGAGTCTGAGCGTGAACCCTGAATAAAAACAGGACAGGTGTAATTTAACTTAATTCAATGTTTTAAAGGCACAGTTTACAACGTTAACGAGGAAAATAAGTGTTTAACATATAAACCAGAGTTTAATCTCTAACGTATTGATCCAAATCGATCAGTGACACTAAATGTTTAACGGGTTGTGAACTGGGTTAAAAGTAAAGCAGCAGGTCTCGTTCATGTGAAGGTGATCAGATGCTCCGGGTACGCCTGGATGTCGCTGAACACGACGAACATGGTCGGCGTGGCGGTGTTATCGGTGACGCTGTCGTATGGATCGGCGGCGTTCCCGGCGCTCCTGGGCGGGGGGGTGAGCATCGCGTTGGCTCCCTGGGTGAAGTCCCCCACCAGGACTCTGGCCAGGTACACGTGTTTGTGGCCGTTGGCGTCGGGCGCGGCGTAGTGCTGCGCAGAGTAGGCTGGGTCCACAGCGAAGTACGAGCCTTTCCCGTACATCGCGCCTGCAGCGGCGAGGAAACGGGTTTAATGCATAAAATCAATAATTCAGTTAAAATCAAATCGATGTGTGTGCGTGTGTGTGGGTACCGTGTGTGCCGGCGTAGCTGCGGTTGAAGCCTTGTTTGTTGATGAGCTCGATGGACGCCGCCTTGGTGCCGTGGAAGAGTCGCTTCTCGTTGTTCGTGTGTTTGTTCTTCGCCTCCATCTCTTTCTTCTTCAGCTGGTAGCTCTGCCACAGCGTCGGATTCTGGACCCGCTCAATCTGCCAACGCAAACAAACAAACAAACAAACAAACAGGAACAAACACACAAACAGACATTACTCAGTCTGATTTCAGGTGCGACTTCCTGTCTTAAAGCCTCCAAACCCACAGAAACGGCTCTGGTGTTTGTTTAGCCTCTGCGCTAACAGGTTAGCATCACATCATTGCAGATCTGATGCTCTGTTGATCAGTGGTTCCACAAAATGAGTGGTCTGTCATTAAACCACAGGTTCAAAATCAACATGTTTTGATGATTCAGCAGAACTCATCTCGTTTTTCTGTTTGATGCTGTTTAACATCAGGTCTGTTTATGTGTGTGTGTGTGTGTGTGTGTGTGTGTGTGTTGGCAGCGTCCTGACGGGTTTGATGAGTTTTGTGAGGACAGTGTTTGAATGTTTGAACGTACACTGACGATGGTCACCGTCAGCCCGGTTTTCTCCAGTTCCTGCTTCACGTCGTCGTACTCGAAGGTTCCTGCAGTCAGAGGAACGAGCTTGAGGAGGCTTCCCTTCATATCGTCCCACTGAGACGGCAGAGCAGCGTCGACTGCGAACAGGAGAGCCGGAGAGGTAAATATATGAAGGACTGTTGATCAGCTGTTGGGACACAGGATGACTGTCCCTGTCAGTGTTCAGTGTGTCTCTGACAGACTTTAACATGATGAACCAGAGTCTATGTGTGTCTCAGCTGTGAGAGCTGCTGCTGCAGGAAGACGTCTGTGGAGACGTGAGTGAGCGTTGGAGAGAGCAGCTGTGCAGAGTTTGTTGCTGTGGAGGACAGAAACCGTAGCTCAGCGTCTCTAAAAGATCAGAAACCAAACGGTTCAATTCAGTTTTATTTATATAGCGCCAATTCACAACAAAAGTCATCTCAGGGCACTTTACAAACCTGCCTGTAACAGGCAGAAACCTTGGGCAGATCCTGGATCAGGGTGGACGGACATCTGCCTTTGGTTGGGGGGAAAGAGAGAGAGAGAGACTGGAGGGAGGAGGGGGAGGGAGAGAGAGAGAAAATACATCTTGTCATAGCTGCACATCTCTGACCTGTGGCGACAACAACACACACACACACACACACACACACACACCCCTCAGTGTTTTATCGGCTCTGTTTCTTCAGTTTTGTTTCGCAGCCGATTCTTTTTTCTTTCAGACTCAAATGTTTTTCTTGCACTGCATCAAAACTGTGATTACAGTTCAGGATCTGGACCGTCTGTGTCTGGGTCTTCTGGATCTTCTGGGTCTGGATCTTCTGGATCTGGATCTTCTGGGTCTGGATCTTCTGGGTCTGGACCGTCTGTGTCTGGATCTTCTGGAAGGATTTTCATTTTCATTGAGTCTTGTTGACAAATCACAGTCTGTAAACAAACAAACTCTGTTTTCGCTACGTTTTTATTTTTCCTTCCTCAGAGAAACCGTCTGCAGGGACGCACACAGCTCAGCTCTCACAGGCCGCCTCCGTTGGGTCAGGACACGCGCCAAACGGACGCTAACGCTCCCGTCCACACGCTGTCGCTGCTGCCCATCGGCTCTGCAGGGAGCAGTGTAACCGGGATGACTACTGGCAGCCAGAGAAGAGAAGAAACCCTGAACCAAAGCACAACCTCCTGAAGAAACATGCTGCTGCAGACTGGAGAGAGCTGCTGCAGACAGGCTGCAGCTAATGCTGTTAGCTAAAGCTACTGTGCTGAGCTGCAGCAGGACACAGAGGAGCAGGTTTCATCATGTGGACAACAACAACCTGACAACACACACACACTGACGGGGGGGCAGATGGTTCCTGCTCACAGCTGATCAACACTGGACCAGTCTGGTTTCAGGTCTTCCTGCACATGGATCCATACCTGACATGTTTTTATAGACAAAGCTGAAGTGGAACTGTAGAAGCTGAATCTCTCACCTTTCATGTCTTTTCGTAGAAGCTCCATCACTTTCTTTTGGTCAGCTGAAGTCGCTCTCCTCATCTTTGGATCAGCGATGTATGTTTCATCATTGACACTGATCTTGACGCTCTGCTTCTTCTCCAGAGCCTCCTCCAGGCTGAGGTTGGTGTGAATGTCAAACGCCACCATCGTCCCATCGGAGAGCTGATGCTGCCATTCCACCAGTCCCTTCACCAGTAAGGCCCGGTTCCTCAGGTTCTCCGTCCGCTCCACCTTTCGGATGATGTCCCTGAAGGTCAGCGACAACAGAAACATGAGGGAACATTCAACATCAGGACCAAAGCTTTTCTCCACCGCAGACAATCGTCTCACCTGACTACAGACTCGGCGGTGTGCACGTCTCTGGTCAGACCCTCCAGGTAGATGTTTGGCTCCTGGTCCTTCACACCTGTGTCCAGATGGATGATGACCCCCAGTTCTTTCTGCAGGTCCCTCAGCTGCTGCATGTCAGCCTGCGACAGCTGACTGATGAACGGGTCTGTGATCGTCCTCTTCGCCTGCTCAGCCACGATCAGCTCCTCGATCCTCTTCTTCACTTGTCGCACGGCCTGCACGAGGTCAGAAACAACACACGTCAAAACCAGCATCACATCAGCATCAGTGCTTATGTTCAGGACACGCAAACAGTGTTTTGCTAATCACACAATGTTGTAGAGCTGTTGTTCTGTTGTTGTTGATCTATTTTCTACATGATCTCAGGTGTTTCATCAGGTTCAGACTCAGAGACTCTGTGAATCCAGATCAGGCTCTGTGATCGGCTTCACTTAAGTCGTCGGACGTCTGGATCTGAAGTTATCAGAGAAACAAGCTGAGCAAACGTTAGCAGCAGCTCGGCTCGCCGCCCCTCCAGGACGTCCCGTGTGCGGCCGACAGCGTGGGAGAAACAGTGGTTTTTAAGGTGGAACTGCTTTATTCAGTGTTTCTCTGGGTTTGAATCAGCGGCTCTGTTTGTTTTGGAGAGGAGGAGACCTCTGTGGAGAATTCAGCTCCCAGTAAAAACCTCCTGAACCATCAACACTGAAGGAATCCCAGCTGACAGGAAGACAACTCCCAGCATCCCACGCTGCTGCAGGAGGTCACATGACCGCAGCTGCGGCTTTGATTGATCGTGACACAAAAAATGTGCTGACTCAGGATGTGAATTCACCTTTTCATTGTCAGCACACAGCTGAAACACTGTGGGCTCAAACTCCACCCGGTCTAGGACCAAACCGTCAGCACCGGGCCGCTCCTCCACAGATCCCATGAAAAATGATGTGACGCTGTCTGAAACGACAACAAACCAGACGAACTCTGCTTCATCAGGGCGCGCACACACACACACACACACACACTGTCCCCTGCCCCAAACACTCGTGCACATCTAAATGTGGATTCGTGTTTTGACTTTAAAACATGAAACTAAACATTTGTGAGGAGTTTTTAGAGATTTATGTTTTCAGCTGCAGACAGGAGGTCAGACAGGAGGTCAGACAGGAGGTCAGACAGGAGGTCAGACAGTCTAAAACGATGTGACGATAATCAATAATTTAATAACCTTTGATCCTGGAGATGATGGTCTTCTCCTCCACCTCCTCTCCCTCCCTCTTCTTCATGCTCTTGTGAAACTCCGTCACCATGGTCGCCTGGAAGATCAGGATCTTCACGCTGCGAATGGACTTTGCATGTTTCTTCCTCACAAACTCCACCACCGCCTCCACCATGGCGTCTGCCACCGCTGACGGGCTGGCCCCGCCCTGACCTACCGGACAGACGAGCACAGGATGATGATGACAATGATGAGGAGCCCCCTGCAGGCTGCATCATTCATTACAGCAAAAACATAAACTCACTGATGGTTTCTACTTCCTCAAATACAACCGGTGGTTATTTAAAGGCCTGGTCTCTAATAAAGGCCTCTCATCCTAAACAAACATAATGTGCATTCGCAGCTTCTTGTGAATTTTTGTCTTAAGTGTTTTGTTTCAGTCGCTGTGTGTTTGTGTGTGTAGATGTCAACACCACATCTGCACATGATTAAAATGAATCAACAAACAGGAGACACAGATCTTCTCTGCAGGACAAGCTGCAGAAGCTGCACAGACCTGTTCCCAGCGCCGGGAAGGAGACAGATGTGAACGCGCTCTCTTCGCAGAACTTCAGCACTGAATTAACCATTTGCTTGATCTTTGCAGGGTCATTGGTGCCGACGACATGGATGATGTTTCTGCTGGGCAGCGACCCGGCCGACGTCAGGATCAGTGGGCGAGGTTTATAATCATGAGAGTTCACTGCAGACAGGAAGCAGACAGACGCATCACACAGGTGGGTAAACCACACTGATTCACAACGTTTATTTACTGTCCACACAAAACAACAGAGGATGTTCAATAAAGACACGTTAACAGTTTTCAAACTCAGACTTTTTATAATCCAGTGAAAACGCAGTGAAAGTGGGGAACTCAGGGTCTGCAGTCATGCTAGCAGCTCTGTGAGCCTGTAGCTACATGTTAACGTCCTAACCTGCAAATATGTTTACACTCTTAGTTTAGTAAAGTAGTTATGTAAACATGCTAACATCAGCTTATATGCACAAAGTTTCAAGCTTCTTTGCTTCTCAACACTTCCCCAAACATCTGTCAAACTGAAAACTGGAAGAGTGAAGCATCAGAAGTCAGCTGAGCTCCTCTGACGGGACATTAAACACTCCGGATGTCACACCGCGGTGAGGTTTGTCTTGTCTTGGTATGTGTCTTGTCATTTCCTGTTTTATTTTGAAAAGTAACTCTCCTCTCATTTCAGGTCACTTGCCCTTCCTCATGTGCCACCTGTCTGATTGTCTTCCCTGATTCCCGATTGTGTCCACCTGTGCGTCATTACCCTCAATAGTCTGCGTCTCCCTTTGTCCTGTACCAGAGTGTTTCATCCGTCGACCACCCCAGCCTGTTTCCATTGTCACGTCTTGTCAAGTCATCCTGAGCGAAAGCCATTGTTGAGTATTATTGCCTCCTTGTGAGAGATTTTTTGTTGTTGTTTTCATAGTAAATAGACCATAGTTTCATAGAGAAAGATTTTGTGTTTAGTTTAGTTCATTAGCTTAGAGCTTGTTCTTTGTTCCTGCTTAGACAGTTTTTCCCTCCTTGTGAGTGATTTTGAGTTCTAGTTATCATAGTGTTAGAGCCTCTGTTTTTTGAAAGAGAGCCTTTTGTTGGAATAGAGTAGAGTAGGGTTTTGTCCTCCGAACGGAGTGTTTTTTGTTTCAGTTTAGTTTCTTAGTAGTAGATAATTTTTCATAGCCTTGTAATTTTGCGAGAGTCTGCCCCTGCCATAATAAAGGCCTGCCTCTGCAACCTCACTCTTCTGCGTCTGAGACACCGGAGTGTTTCCACTGTGACGTACCGATGTCTGCGCACTCCTGCTCCACGTTGGGTCCAGCGCTGTCTAAGATCGCCTTGGACACTCCTGAGACAGAAGAGAAGAACAGATCCAATGAAGATTCAACTCATAAATCTGCTGAGTCAGTTTCACCGAGGAGGTTTTGATGCGTATCTGCAGGTGAACAGGTGGAGAGCATCAGCAGTGGACCTGAAATGCATTCTGGGAACTGATCAGTATCATGATTTTTGCTTTTTGTTTATTTTTTTTATCTGCAGACCAAAACAACACAAATCAGGCTGTAAACAAAACAAATATCTTTTCTATCAGGATCGTATGTTTTGATTAAATATCTGCTCAACACGCGTCGTCACACGGCTGATCAGACACGTGGAGCTGTGTCTGTGCTAACTTTAGCTTCTATCAGCTATCAGCTAATAAATGTAACTGTTAATTCATGAAAATAAGATTAGTTTATTTATCAAACATTCACATCAAGGTTTTGTTTTTTAGATGTTTTAACAACTTCGTGACAAACAGGAAGAAGATGAGTCACCTGATTTCAGGGTGAAGTTGTTATTGGAGGAGTTGACGATGACATCACAGGCCTCCCTGGTGATGTCACCGGACGACACCTCCAGGAGGAGCTGACCCATCTGCATCTGGTACACACCGAGGGAGGGGGACGTGACCTGACTGAAGGAGGCTGACACACACACACACCCACACAAATTAGCAATTTGATGAATTTGCTGATCATCAGACCACAGAGACAAGCAGTGAGGTGGATAATCTCTGGACGTCTGTGTGGACTCTTAGCTCAGTTAGCCATGCAGCTAACGGTCCTTTCAGCAGGGACCATTCAGCCACAGGGACGACAGCACGTTGGCAGGTTTCCTTGGTTTCACAGGAACCAGTTAAAGTCATGAAGTCGTGTTTCTGCAGCTTCGTGCCTTTTTCCATCTTCCAGACAAAGAAGAAAACTGACCTGCTGAAAACCTCTGCTGTGATGACATCATTTCCTGTCAACTCTGAAGGTGCTTTCTGATTGTCTGATTAATTAATTGTCTGATCGTCCACTGGCTTCTTACCTGCGGCCTGCTGTGATTGGCTGACTGATTGTCCAACCGGTGCTTGGCTGGACTCTTGTGCCTCCTGTCGGACGCTCCTCTCACCTTTGAACTCCCTGGTGAAACACTGATGCACACTTTGTGTTAAAACAGGTGATTCCCCCCAACAAACCTGACTGTCACTGCTCAAAAGTCAAAAATAGTTTTTAACAAATGAGGCTGGAAACTGAAGCACGGAGTACTTTGGATGGACGTTAGTTTGTTTTCATACGTGGTGCTCATAATTATTTAATCAATCATCAGTGTTAGCTCGTAACTCTGTGTATAGCACTGCTTTTAGCTTTTAGCATTTAGCTAACATTAGATTTCTGATTTTCACTGATGAACAACGTCTCGTGAGCAACACGAAGTAACTAAAGGAGCAAAAGTCACTGATCGGTGATGTGAAGGAAACGAGAACTCACGTCCACAGTCTGGTTGTCACCCGGGTGGACAACGATGGCCACCTCCCTCAGATGTTGACCAGCTGCTCTGCGGATCTCCTTCAGCAGGACTCTGCACACCACATCTCTGGGAAAGCCCAGGTTTCCTGTACCGATGGCCGGGAAGGACAGTGATGCCATCTGACGCTTCTCTGTCTCCTCCAGACAATACCTGACGATGGACGTTAACTCCTACGATGACAGGGGTTTTATTTGATGCTATAAACATTTTTGCTGCTGTGAAATAAAATATCATGACCACAGAGTCCTCACCTTCTCTGCCTGGCCACCTCCGTTGTCCCAGAGAGGACAAACAGCATGAAAGACCTTCTTGCACTTAAGGTTGAAGCCGTCAGTGACGACAACGTGGCCGTACGGCAGCGTGGCCATGCCGGCCTCGGATTGGACGGCCGGCTGCAGACCTGGACCAGCCTCCTGCAGGATCGCGGTGGAAACGGCTCCCTGGTTCAGGTTCATGCTCTCTGAGATGGTGTTAACAATGACGTCAGTCTGCAGGGGAGGAATCGGTTCATTTAAGCAGGACACATCATCAAGAAGCTTCAAGATGACCAAAGGAGTTTATTCACAATGTCCGTACATCATGAAGGGTCAGTAACGTGATGCTAAATGTTTAAAGTAAATAAGGCAGGACGCGCACACACACACACACACACACACACACACACACACACACACACACACACACACACACAGCATGCAAATAACAGGCTACTTTGTGTAGATACCATCATTCCTGAGTTAACAGAGTAAACTGTGTTAATATGTGTCTGTGGAGGCTCTCATTCATCCATGTTCCTTGAAGAGGTGAAACATTTTCAGGGTCAGGATTTGGAGTCAGGTAACAAAGTTCAGAGGTGGGCACCCTAATGTCTCCAAAGACCACAGCTGAAGCAGTGCTGAGCATCACAGCCATGGTCATTAGAGCGCTAACGAGCAGTGACCACACCCCACAGTGGTTTGAAGGCCGGGATCCACCAGAACTGAAGAGGCCTCTTGAATTAGAAATGAAACATCTTCAAGGAACCTTCTTTAAGTCCAGATGATCTCGATTCGTACCCCTTTGGATGTGCTGCTGTTCAGTGTGAGGTAGATTTAAAAATGGTGTCTCGCAGGCTGATGGACTACTGAGCATGCTCACAGGTGATGCAATGAATCTACCGACAGCTCAGAAACTGTACAAGCTGTCACTGCAGACAAAGTCCTCTGGGAGTAAGAAGTTTTCCTCCTCAGGCAGGGACGATGTCTGACATTTCAGGCTTGCTTCAGTTTGATCAAATTAAATGGTTTAGATCTTCTGGATAAACTGGTTTGTTTCCACCACATCTGACTTGTTTTTGGGGATTTTTTTCTTGCACATTTTGTTTTAATAAAACAATATTCAAAACTCCTTGTACTAATTTTAATGTTTTCCTCACCACTTTAATATCAGAGTTTATCCCCGGCTCCATAATGAATTTTTAAAATCTAAAATTGTCCAAATATGCTCTCAGATGCAGTTACTTTTATTATCAAAACCAACAGAAATAAAGGCCAATAATGGAAAAATATGATGCAGTTTTAATTTTTAAGTGGAATCTCGTCCTTTAAATTCAGGGTTGCTTGAATACACACTTTTTTCCCTTGTTTCTGACACATAGCTGTAGTTTACCATGATGGCTCAGTACTCACAGTCTGGTGCTGAATGTTTCCCTTCTGGAGAACAACCTTCAGACCCTCAGCTGTGGTCTGCTCCATCCTCCCCGGCCTGCAGCCAATCACAGAACAGTGGCTCTCAGGTGTCAGGCGTTTCAGACTTAAATTAAATCCTAATTAAGACAGAAGAAGCTTACCCTCTGTGAGCTACAGGCCGGCTGTTTCCCCCGAAGCTCTGACCTCCTCTGTTACCTTGTCGACCTCCCTGAGGTCCAGCTCCTGTCCAGCCAGCACCTCCTCCTGTCCAGCTAGCACCTCCTCCTCGTCCTCCTCCTCTTCCTCCTCTTCCTCCTCGTCCTCCATCTCCTCTGTGTCCTTTTCCTCCTCCTCCATCTCCTCCATATCCTCCGTATCCTCTTCCTCCTCGACCTCCTCTTTCACTAAAAAAAGGCCTCCTTGAGGACTGACTCTGACTCTGACCTCGACCTCGACCCCACTGGTGAATGCTGGGAAATGAACAGATGGGATTTAAAACACACAGAAATGCACCTGACTTGCTAACTGTTGGCTGCTGTTTATCGAGCGGTTGCAGAAATACAAATGTAACAGGTGAGCAGTGGTTAGCGTTTTCTGAGCTTAATGAATGAACGCAGCATGCTCTGGAGGTGTTGGACTGGTTTCTCTTTTGCAGGAGCGAAGCTAGCTGGACCCATCTCTGCTCGACATGTTGGGAATTATTTGCTTTTTGGTTGAGAACGTTTGTATCTGGATTCTTTCCACCTGTGCTAAGCTTAGCTGGTTTCTCTATTTCTTTGAATATTAACCCATCATCAAATCAGTGCAGTATCCAATCTAATCAGATCACCAGTGAAGGATTATTACAATAAGTTGTTTTAATTTACCTGCTGTTTCCTGCCTGCTGTGGAACTGTCATAGTCGGTCCAAGGTCAGCGAACTCCTTGTTGACCGCCGAAGCCATCGCTCTCACTGTGTTGTCATTATTGTCCACCAGATGAATCTCAGCCAATGATGTTGGACTTCCTGGACGGTCGCAGTACTCTCGCACTGCCTGAGCTATGGTGTCAGTGCAGAGGTCGACAGGAAAACCAAACACACCGGAGCTGATCGCCGGCAGTGCAATGGTGGAGCAGCCAACCTTCTCTGCTTGTCTGAGACTTTCTTGGACAGCAAGCTTCAGGAATGACACTGATGTCTGCTTGTCATAATCAGAGAACCGCGGACCAACCGCATGTACAACGTACTTGCAAGGCAGGTTGTATGCGTCTGTTACGGTGGCGTTGCCTGGGTGTAGCTTTCCATGTTTGGCGGTGTAGTCGTTGCAGACTTTCTGCAGCTCTGGTCCTGCAGCCCTGAGCAGTGCAAACGCCACACCGCCGATGTGCTGCAAGTCCTCATTAGCTGCATTCACCACTGCGTCAGTGCTGAGGCTGCAGATGTCTGCCTTACGGACATAAACCAGAACTCCACTGACGGTCTGCACTTTGCAATAAGATAGAACATTTGCTACCCCACAGTCGTCGTCCTCTTCCTCCTCACTATCTGGATGAAGCACCACCACACAGCTGAACTCCGACATTATTGTGGACAGAAACATGCTTCCTTGAGACTGGAAGTACTTCTTGGCTCCAGGCTTGTCCACAGTGAATTCATCAGTGTAAAGAGCACTCTCCAGTTTCTGAAAGGAAGATTTGGCTTTTTGGACATGAAGACGAGCACCAGTGATCTTGATTTTTGGCCTCTCTTCATCAAACCTGACCATCACCTGGTGAGCTGCAGCTATACGGGACCAATCTTGTCTTCTTTTCTTGTAAATGAACTGAACGACGGCACAGGATTTGACAGAAATGGTTTCCTGAACTCGTGAGTAGTTCACAATGAATTCCTTCAGGTTGCGGTATACCTCTTTCACTGGATTCAGGAAACCGGCCACCATTATCTTGTCTTGTCTCTCTGGGTGGCTGTGTATGACCACTGTTTTCCTCATTGTGGAGTTGTAGCTATCCAACAGCTGTTGCCCCAGGCTTGCCCAATCAGGAAGTTTCAGAACTTCCAGGTCTTCCACAACCAGAATCTGAAGAGTCAAAGCCGCCTTCATCTTATTCTCTGCATCATCAAGGACACTGTCTGAACTGCCCAACAGTAAAACCCTTTTATTATCAATGGTGTAGATGGCACTGATGCCTTGGGATGTGAACAGGTCCTGTGACATGGCCATGGGATCCACTCTCTGGAGAAAGTCTAACAGACCTGGAGCCACATCTATATGTTTTTTACTCATATTCATGTTCCTCTCCAAGATCCAGGCTTTAGCCTGATACACCTCTGCAGGGAGTCCTGTCATGGTTAACTTCTGCCTGCCTTCATCATAGCAGCAGCTCATCTCAGGGGAAATGTTTTGTGCAGCTTTCTGCAACCCATCCTGCTTCAGGATGTAGAACATTGCAGCGGACAACACGATCTCCTCAGACATGGTTTCTGTTTGCCGTCTAATCAGACTCGTGGCTCTGAGAACAATGTTCTCCACAGAAGCCTTGATTTGCTGTATAAAGTCAGCCTGGCCGACCACCGTCAAAATCCTTCTGGATGCATCGAACAGCAAGATGGCATCTTCTCTGACAACTGAGCGGATGTCTTTTTCTGCAGCTTTCCAGACTGGCGCATCTGCTGCACATTCAAAGGCGGTGTACTGAGACATCTGTTTCTGGAAGGTCTCCTGAACGGTGCTCATCCACATATCTACATGTTTTGAGGTCAGACCTTTCTGCCTCAGAAAGCTTGGGACAGGACTGAGTTTCACCTCTGGGGTGCGCAGGTCCACATTGCAGAAGTATGGACGCATCTGATGGTTGATGCTTTTCCACAGAGTCTTTATCTGGATGAACTTCCAAACAGCGTGGTGAATTGGCACCATAAAGGGCTGCGGCAGCTTCCATGTGGGTCGATCTTTGCCATAGAGGGCAGTGCCCAGGGACTCGTAGTACGGATACACTTTGATGGGAATGGACCGTAACATGTGGTCTTGTTTTAAGCAAAAGTTTTTCACAGCTGCAGCAGCAAAGGGATAAAGAACAAAGAAGGCTCTGGTTAGCTGCAGGGCATTCACACAATCTTGAATTTACCAAGTTATTCACAGAGTTTCTACGACATGGTCACTGGAAACACTTCATGGACACAAGTATGTGCACACCCTCGTTCTTACATTTAGTCTGATCTTCCTGAGCAATCTTGGTGCAACAGAGTACTTTACTTCATCTGTTTCATCAGTGACACTGGTTTGATGAGGAAGAGGCTTGACTGGTCTCCACAGAGTCCTGATCTAAACTCCCATCCAAACCCCTGTTGGATGAACTGGACCATGGACTGTGAGCCAGATCTGATCTTCAACCTTATTAACACTCACTGAAACTGTCTGAGGGAGCACATCCCTGGTCCTGGTTCCAGAATCAGGTGGAAAGCCTGAAACCAGGAGTTCAGATGTCCACATACTTTTGTCTCATTGAGTCTTTGAGTCAAGACCAGGTTCACTTCCAGATGTTTGACGTAACAAACAGCTGTAGGTAAAACATCACAGGTAAATGAATGAAAAAACCTTTGGGGTCACTGAAGGTCATGATGGCCGCCTGTTCCTGTGGGATCATGACGACAGCGTCTGACAGAGCACCACACTTCTCAAAATACAGCTCTAACATGTCTGCACAGGGAATCAGTGGAAGAAGAGAAGACACGTGAGGTTCATTTCAGACAAACACCTGAAAACAGCCAACGTGGTTTCAAAAATGAATCTCTGAAATCTTGAAATGGAAAAATTCATAACAAAGGTCTAAAAGTGTTCTGAAATATATTCATATGTTCTGCACCTTTGTTGATGTTTGGAGGAAGACTCTCCACTCGGACACTCTTCGCTGCCTCCAGCTGTCGAACCGTCAGTCCATGTCTCTGCAGCTTCTGGCTGGAGCGACTCGCAGCGAGGAACCTCTCCACGTCTGCAAGACACGAGGAACACCAGCAATACACAGCTGCTCCAGGATCTTTGATCAAATTGTCTTTTCTCAGATGCCTCATTTACAAGTTTACAGTGTTTTGTGATATTTTGCGTGATGTGATCATCAAAACAGCGTCTGAACTTTGTTTTAAAAATGAATAAACTTGCTTTGGACCAGCTCCTTCAGGCAGAAGGTGAGACAGCAGGTCTTCTCTGCAGATCTGATGTTTGTCTGTCTTCACCATGCTCTCTTGTCATCTCTCACCTGTAGGGCTGTTAAAGCTGACCACAGCTCTGTTGGTCTCCCAGATGATCTCCAAGCTGTAGCCACTGTCCTCCACACCTGAGATGTTCTCCACTAGCATGGACAGAAGGTCCACGGACATGTCGTCCACAACGTTGTCTAACACCACACTGACGCTCTGAGAGGAGTCCAACTCTATGGGAGACAAATAAAAACCTACTTTACCTGCTCCACCTCATTAACCTGCTCAACCTCGTTACCCTGCTCCACCTCATTAACCTGCTCAACCTCGTTAACCTGCTCAACCTCGTTACCCTGCTCCATCTCATTAACCTGCTCAACCTCGTTACCCTGCTTCATCTCGTTAACCTGCTCCACCTCGTTAACCTGCTCCACCTCGTTACCCTGCTCCACCTCGTTAATCATCTAAGGAATTCACCTGGATTTCTTAAAATGTTTAATTTTAACAAAAAGTCTAAAATATAAAAACAAATTTCTCAGGTCTGTTATTTCCTAAAATGTCCTAAAGACACAGTTTGTGACAAACTATAGTAAATAAAAGTTCAGAGATGATAATTATTTAATTAGGTTTATAAGTTTAAAAAACATCCTCCTTTGCTGAGCAATGAATGAAGTTAATAATAATAATAATAATAATAATAATAATAATAATAAACAGAATAATAATAATAAGCACATACTCTTTCAGCACTAAACAGCCCAAAATGTTTATTACTAAACTAAATAATAATAAAAAGTGGTTTGTTATATTAATAATAAACAGATAATAACTAGAAAATAACTAATGTTTTATGTTGGATCTGAGGGGAAGAATTATGAATTTGTTAGGAGGTAAAATTAAGAATTAACCGTAATGAAAAACTATATTTGCTCATAAACTTCCTGTATTTTTACAATTTAATCTCGTTTTCACTCTTTTTTTTATTCGTTTTTACCGTCCTTGCTATCTGCAGAAGCTCCAGGTTCAACTTCTGGCTTCAGACTCTTTGGATCCGTCGATGAATCTGAGAATGAATCGAAGGCGAGTTCATTAAAGACACTGTGACATCACTCATCATCTCGTTAACAGACAGGAAGTGAATGGGAGTTGTTTGAGTTGATGTGTTGGAGGAAACAGTGACACTGATCGTCTGTGTGTCTTTAAATTAAGGTTCATTTCTTTATTTTAACATTAGGACGAAGTTTTACCTGCAGTGCCGTCGCTGATCTCTGGACTCTGAAACAGAAACAAAGCAGCAGACAGATCCACGTGTGCACATCAGTAAACTCTGCTTTTATTATTGTAAAAAGAGAAAAACTGGTCATGACTTCAGCAACAGAGCTCTCTAAATGCTCCTGTGTTTATAAAAACCCTGCCTGAGCAGGAATGCTGCGACGTGATCGCAGTCAACAGATCAACATGAGTCTGTCAGCAGCTGCCAGTCAGTCGGGCTGTTAATGAAACACACCCCGTCACACTGCACAGGACAAAACACACACAGAGCAACAACAGAAGAAGAACAGAGAGCTAAAGTCCAACTTCCTGCTGCCGTCACACAGGAATGTGATCACAGAAGAAGAAACTGAGGACCAACACCCAAAAACCTGTCGTACAGACTCAACCAGTCTGTTTGCATTCAGTCATATGAATTTAGAAAATATGCTTTAAAATGTGCATATGTAAAGATAAAACAAGAGACATGTTGTACTAACTATGAATTAAGCTCTCTAACGTTAGCATGTCCAAGCTATGGGTTCTTTGCTAATGTGCTAACATTTGCTAGCGTTGATGACCTGATTAGCCTTTGACAAATGAACGTAAACTCAACGTTTCCTTACTGGCTTTACCAGGAGCTTTCAGCCTCATCTCACAGTCTTCATCAGCGGGTGTTGATTTGCTTGGTTATCATGGAGACGACAACAACCCCTGACTCACTGATGAAGACCATGGTACATGGTTGAAAGATCCAGAAGACACCTTGAGTCTAGGGTTAAACTGTTAAAAGATGTTTTTTGTCCAAACAACTCTGGAAATGGAGTAAAGGTCAATCATCATCAATAATAATAAGAAGAATAATTATCAATAATCGATCAATCATGAACTTTCACACTGAACGTTGAGATCTGAGCTTCAGCTGCTGCAGTTCCACATGACACTGCACAAGGTTAATGGGAAATGTAGTCTTTAATGAAAGAGAAGAAAAACTACAAATCCCAGAGTCAGAGGTTAATGAGACACAACAGCCTGTGAACTTCTTTACTCACCGGTGCAGAAATCAGACGTAACCTGACAGTTTGATTGTCCAGGATGACTTCATGGTTCTCCCTGGCGAGGACTCGCGCTCGCACTGGAATCATATAAATATTAAAAATGAAATAAAACATGAACCACGATCAGAAACAGTCTGATGAAGTTCTTTAACTGCGTTTAAACTCTGCAGGGCTTTGTTTAACAAGGGGAATATATACTATAAAACTTTTGGAGGTTTGTGATTCACCGACTGTACTTGAGTATTTGTACTTCTGTTTTTCTTCTACTCGATTACATTTTCATGTGACGTAGGCGTGTGGTCGTCCTCCTGCAGGTATCTGGCCTCACTGTGACTTCCTGGTTAGAGTCAACAGGTGACAGATCTGATCTTCTGAATCATCTCTGAGCAATAAAACCGAGGTGTGGTGGCTGCAAAGGTGAAGAGGTGCATGCTGGGAAGTCCCCCATCAGATGAGTTCAGTTTCTTTTTCTGGTTAAATCAGTTTCACCGAACTTCTCTGAACGCGTTCACGGTTCATGTAAAAGCACCCAGGCTGTTTAAACTCGGAGTCTCTGTGTTTCAGGGACTGTTGGAAACTTCAACACCGACAGAAACGATCCGGATCAGACTCACCCTCCTCTGATCTGAAGTACACGGCGGCTCTCAGGGCTCCGTCCTCCGCCTCCACCCGGCAGTCTCCCCCGCCGGACCTCCTCCTGCTCTGGAAGTAAAGCTGCAGCTTGTTCCTCAGGGCTTTGGTCTGAGCCGGACTCCAGTCCCCCTCCACGGCCACCGGCGGACACTCGGCCTCCTCCATCCTGCCTCGGTGCGAACTGCCCGACAGACTGAGGCGAAGCAGCGGCGGCGGCGCAGACCTCAGACCGCGGAGCGCTTTCACTTTCGTTTCAGCAGTAAACGACGGAAAAACAGAACCGAGCTCAGATCAGCTGACTCACCGAGGAGCGCCACATCATTAATCACAATCAAAGAAAGGAAACAATTAAATGTAACTGTCTTAGAGAGTAACTGAGTACATTTACTATTTTACTGCAGTTATAGTAAAGAATGATTACAAACACAAGCACCAGGTAATAATTATGATGTGGTCAGTAAACAAAAGGCTAATGTCAGACAAACATATCGTTTATCATCAGTTTGTATTTGTTTAATCGGTGTGTTTTATTGTTTTCATGCTGCAGCTGAACTTAAAATCATATTGAAGGTGTTTCAGCAGCAGGAGGTCCAGAGGTGAAATTGCTCATCATTAATATTAATTTATTAAATTATAATTAATGTGTTGTTCACTTTAATGCTGCAGCTCATTTCAGTGAGTTTATCTGATATTTTACCCAGAACAGCTGCAAAAGTCTGAGGGGCTTCAGGAAACTGATCATGAAGCTTCTGCAGGGCCGAGTCCTCAAACATGTGGCGGGGTCCCGGTTCCCAGAAGAACCCGGGGCCTAACAGGGTTCCTTAGAGAACGTTTCCAGGACGTCACCTGGTGATTTCTTTAATATCCCCTCTGGCTGAGGTTGAAACAGGTTTGATGTTTGTCAAAGGGAAACTGAAGCTGCAGAGTCCAACTGAGCATCAGGTAAAAGCAGTTTGGACAAGCAGACGTCATCAGTGACGTGTTTTAACTGTGGGACGTGTTGTTGTCAGGACGCATCAGGTTTAATCTTCAGTTATTGTGTCGTAGATCTGCAGGTTTGCACAGATGTGTCATGTTTCAGCTGCACAGTCGTTTATTGTTGTTTGTGTCTGAACTTTGTTGATGTTGTGGGTTTGTTAAATATGAGTTAAATGCACACCTGTCACCATCACACTGACTCTGAATACAGATTCATTCATTTTTATATTTATTATTAATAAATGAATCTGTAAAAGGAGCAAAAGGACCTAAAAGTACTCAGATACAGTAATGAGTTACTTATATCTGAGTACTTCTACACGAGGCTTTGATTTGATAATAAAGTTTATAAACTCTGCTCTGCTGCAGGCTGAATCAGATTAAACTGTTTAAATGATCTCTACACACACGTTCACATCAATAAATGGCTTTTATTAGTGCAACTTTAATTATATATGATATAACATAAAGCTCTGAGTGTGTCTGTGAGGCGTCACTTGTACTTTTATTTGATATTTTCAGTAATTTTATTTGTATATTTTATTCATGAACGCAGCAGGAATATTAATCCAGAAACATCAAAAACGCTTTCTTGATCTTTTTACTGATAATACTTAAATACTTTGACTTGAGTAGAGTCTGAACTGTGTCGAGCCCTGCAGTGAACTGAATAAATCTGCTGATTAATGATCTGTCATTTAACAGTTTTATGATTAGTCTGATAAATGACTGATATATTTATATTTCTTTATTTATATTATTCAGAACATTAATGAGCCTGTTGGACAAACAGTCGGCGCCACCCGGTGGAGAAAATCTAAACTTCTTTAATATTGTTTTTTTTCTTAAACAGTTGAATTTCAAAATAATTTTAAAAGAAATTTGTTCTTATTTTTAATTCTGTTTTAATCACTAAGAAACATTTTAGCTTTATGCGCCTTTTTCTCCAAATCAGCGATAAATTAATTAATAATCTATTGACTAATTGACAATTTTCACCTTTGCTGCTAAAAATCAAACAATGTGAATGAAAAGTTCAGGAAATAAAGAAACTTCAACACTTAAAACCGAATAAAAACAAAAAATGATTCACAAAATAAACAATGTTGGGGAAACTTTGATTTAATTAAAGATGATTGAAATGTTTGAGCCTTTGAACGATTTGACTCCCTCGCTCTGGTCTGTCAGGCGTCAGCGGCTGGTTTGGGTTCACCTGCAGAGAAACACAAGCGCTGATGAGAGATGACAACAACACAAACAAACACACAAACAAAAACAACAATGAGCTGCAGATGAAACGATGAATGTTGAGCTTTGCCACCAGGGGGTGCTGAGACGACTCGGCTCAGTTTGGAAACAAAAACATTTAAAATGATTCAAAAGGTTTTATATAAAATATAAAAAAAGATTTGTTTAAATCTAAACAAAAAGAAATAAAATAATATTAATTTGTGAGTTAAAACAGAATTAAATCAAGTTTCAGTGAGTGTGTGTGTGGACGTACAGTCAGGTTTGGTTGGTGCTGGAGGAGGAGGAGGTGGAGGAGGAGTGACGCAGGTGTAGGACACCTCCAGGTACCTGGTCTGCTCCTTGCAGGGATATTCACCGAACACGGGCTCGGTGACGGGGACGTCACAGGACCTCCTGTTAGCACAGCTGCAGACGGACGGAGAGGAAACAGGGTCAGAGCCAGAGGCCGGCTGCACATCTGCGCAGCTGTGCAGGGTCCGGCTGCACAACTGTGCAGATGCAGGCATTTTCACATTTTATCTGATGACGCTAAATCAGTCAGTAAAAACCTTGTTAATGTTTTGAAAAGTCTGTTGCCAACAATGAAACTACACTTCAGAGGTTTTCTGGGACGTTAATTAACTTCGCTCATAGCCTGATGTTATTATCTCGCTGAGCAAAGCTGATAGAACAATCTCCTTTTTTTCAGGTGGACGTCATGCCTACAGTGCTCATGACAGAGTCATGACATCACTTCCTGTGTGGCCTCTGCTCCACCAGCTTCAGTAAACAGAATGAAAAACTGAAACCTTTGAGATTTTAACAAAGTTTCTATGCAGCGTCTTCTTCTGCTTCTCTGAACAACACAAAGACGAATGCACAAAGAAGAAGAAGAGAAGTCTCCTCACAGATCCTCCACCACCATCTCCGCCCAGGGGAACGAGCAGTAGTTGTCAGGTCCGTCGTCCGGGTGGCGTTTTCCCTCCCCGCACCTCGTCCCCACGCCGACCTTATACAGGATGTGTTCCAGCTTTATCTTACTGCCAACGTCTGGAGGAGGAAACAGAGGAAACAGGGGAGGAAACAGAGGAGGCAGGGGAGGAAACAGAGGAGGAAACAGAGGAAGCAGAGGAAATGGAGGAAACAGAGGAGGAAGCAGAGGAAGCAAAGGAGGAATCAGAGGAGGAAGCAGAGGAAACAGAGGAAGCAGAGGAGGAAACAGAGGAGGAAACAGAGGAAGCAAAGGAGGAAGCAGAGGAAGCAAAGGAGGAATCAGAGGAGGAAGCAGAGGAAACAGAGGAAGCAGAGGAGGAAACAGAGGAAGCAGAGGAGGAGGAAACAGAGGAAACAGAGGAGGAGGAGGAAACAGAGGAGGAAACAGAGGAAACAGAGGAGGAGGAGGAAACAGAGGAAGCAGAGGAAATGGAGGAAACAGAGGAGGAAGCAGAGGAAGCAGAGGAGGAATCAGAGGAGGACGAGTTAGAGAAAGAAAGCTAACATCTGGTTTACTCTTTAATACTTTACTTTAATATTTGTCCAACGAGCCATTTGTCCCTGACTGAAGGACAGGACGTCCACCTGGGCCTGATCACCCATCCACACTGTAGGGACACAGTCTGACTCAATGTTAAAGGTTAGCTTAGCTTAGCATAAAGACTGGGAACAAAGGGAAACTGCTAGCGTCTGAAGGTAAAGTCCACCTCTTAAGCTGTTTAGGTCACATGTTACAGCGTGTGTTGACTCTGTTCAGAGACCGCTCTGACCGCAGCGTTACGCTCAAAGTGTTTTTGCTGCTTCACTCGTCAAAGCAACAACAGACTGAATGAAATGTTTCCTTACCACATGACATCACAGCGGTGTCGTTCAGACAGGCATAAATGACCTCTCCCTCTGTCGAACACACACACACACACACACACACACACAGACACACAGAGACACACACACACAGACACACAGACACACACACAGACACACACACACAGACACAGAGGCACACACACACACAGACACACGCACACACACACAGAGGCACACACACACACAGAGGCACACACACACACAGACACACACACACAGACACACGCACACACACACAGAGGCACACACACACACAGACACACGCACACACACACACAGAGGCACACACACACACAGAGGCACACACAGACACAGAGGCACACACACACAGACACACACACACACAGAGGCACACACAGACACAGAGGCACACACAGACACAGAGGCATACACAGAGACACACACACAGACACACACAGACACACACAGACACACACAGACACACACACACACAGACACACAGACACAGAGGCACACACACACACACACAGACACACACACACACAGGCACACACAGAGACACACACACACAGACACAGAGGCACACACACAGACACAGACACACACACACAGACACACACAGACACAGAGGCACACACACACACACACACACACAGACACACACACACAGAGGCACACACAGAGACACACACACACAGACACAGACACACACACACAGACACACACACACACAGACACACACACACAGAGGCACACACACGGTCAGACATATTTAACATATTTACAGTTACAGTTATTAATGTAATGAATGATCTCTGTGTTTGTTTTTATCCTTTTCTCTCAATAAATGTTACGTCGATGTTATAAAGTACATATTTTTTGGACAAATGCTGTTAAAACAGTGAGTTGTGTGCGTGTAGCAGAGTCACGTCATTAAAGACTCACCGGCAGCACGAGTGAAACACCAAGCTGCAGCCAGCACTGAAAACACAGCACAACAGTTTAACACTGTGACCCAAACTCAGGTCTGCTCAGACAAAAACGACATAAGTGAAATAAAAGTTTGGCTTCTTTCCTCCAAAAATACAAACGCCTGCTGATGAAACCCTCAGATTTCTAACTGACGAGCGTTAAACGACCAGGATCGATGTGAATGTTCCCTGCGAACTATAATCAGCTCACATCCGCTGTCATGTTTATAAATATATAATAAATATATAAACAGGCAGAGAAAACAGGAAAAACAGAATATTACAGAGAAAATGAGCCAAAAATCTAAAATACAAACAAAGTGTCATCATCTGAACATCGTCTGAGTTTGGTCTGATGTTTCTCCTGAGTCGTCTCTTCTCCTGAGTCGTCTCTTTTATAACTGACTAACAGGTCAAAGTTGATATGAAACCGTCCAGAGAACAAGCTCCACCACTAAAAACCAAACCAGGATCGTGAATCGTGACGTGTTTGACTGGATACTCACGGCCGAAGGCGACCAGCCTCAGTGGGACCATGTTGGCGTCTCTCAGCTTCCTCTTCTGTCTTTCACCTGCAGGTTGTCCGACAGTGAACGCAGCATCAGGACGCCCGGGTATTTATGTGTCCGTCCTGACAGCAGACATGCAGACGCCTGCCCCGCCGCTGCAGGCACGCAGGGCCTCCTGACCCAGATGTGAGAACATGTAAAACCCTGTGGAGCTGCAGGACACAGATCCATAAATCCACAGGTTTCAGGACCTTTAACACTTTACATCCCAGCTGCGCCTCATTCTCCTCCATATTCCTCATTAGGAAGCTCAAAACTTGAAAGCCAAACATCTGGATCTGTTATCCACAGCTGGAAATGCCGCTTGCTAACAGGCTCAAATTCACAGAATCTGCATGTTTTGCAGGTTGCTGCAGGAAACATGCGAGGACTCTAATCTCAGGCGGCTTAAAAACAGACTCAGCTGATGTCTCCACAGAAGCACCGAGCTCCGATCCTGAAATCTGACTGTTGGTGATCTGAAGCTCTGCAGTCGTCTGCACCACCACCCACACCTGCCCGACTATCAGCAAAAGACACAAGAAGTGATGCCTGATGGAAAACAAACGAACCAATCAGAGCTCAGGGAGTTAATAAGATTAAAAAAGTGAGACCCTGAAAAATGAGGATGTTAAACCTGCAGCATACGTCTGCAGTCGAGCACGTTGCTATAGAAACAACAATAATAAATGAAAACACTGAAATCAACATATTTTCTTAAATCTAACCTGCTAAACAGCCTCAAACCAGCGTCACCGAGTTAAAGCCGTAACTCTCACGAACGATTAATCAGCTGATTATTCTCTTAATATAATTAAATGATTCTATTTTCTGCTGTTAATGATGATCAAACTTCATTTTCTTCATTTTCAACTCTTGTTTTCAGTCGCACTGGATTTGGAATCAAACACAAGTCTAAATGAAGCTGTGCTCACATGGTGGATCAGTTTCACCCTGGTCTTAATTTAGTTTTTTGTAATATTCAGCAGCAATGTGCAGCTCTATAAACTATAAAAAGTGACAGAAATGGTTCGATTAAATGAACAGTTCATTTCCTTTTGTGTTTGTTATAAACAAATTTGCAGCAGATGATTTCTGGAGAATGTGCGTCGATGTTGATCCTGTGAAGTGATGACACGATGTGTGACGGCTGATCTGCAGTCAGAAGAGAAAAGAGCAAGAGGAGGCACACACACTGCTCAGCACACACACCGATCAGCACACACACTGATCAGAACACACACCGCTCAGCACACACACTGGTCAGAACACACACTGATCAGAACACACACTGGTCAGAACACACACTGATCAGAACACACACTGATCAGAACACACACCGCTCAGCACACACACCGATCAGCACACACACTGATCAGAACACACACTGATCAGCTGACACACGCTGGTCAGCACACACACTGATCAGCTGACACACACTGGTCAGCACACACACCGATACAATAGAAGTACTTTATTAATCCCCTGAGGGAAATTTCGTAATCAGCACACACACTGCTCAGCAGACACACTATATTCCTTCCTCCTCTTGCTGCAGGAGCAGAGTCCACAGAGAAATGTTCTCAGATCATTTCTGCTCTGGACCCTCCACGACGCCAAAAACTCAGAAAATGTCCCAACATGCATCAGCAGCTTTGAAGGAGTCCAGGTGGCCCCGTCAGCCTCATAAATACCAGAGGCCTCTGCAGCAGCTGAGCGGCAGGAGGCCGACGTCATTATGACTTTACATAACTGACGGGAGCTGTTTAACCAACACACAGGTTCCCACCACAGATTTAATGATTTCACCCCAATGATCCAAGAGACTGACACATGATCTGGACTCAGTTACTGCTGATCAAGCAATTATACATTTACATTCTGCATTATACAGTGACTGCAAAATGAACTTCTTTGGCAAAACAAGACAAACAGAACAAACGAGTTTGGTGTCTTGTTAATTAGTTTATATCCTCATAGTAATATAACTATCTAAAATACTACTGTGTGTTACACAGAGAGTTTTACAAACTCATTTAATTTACGAAATTAACGTCCTGTCAGTGGCTGCGAACAGCTACAGTTGGTAACTTCTTAGTGCTTGTATAACTACAGCTTAATTTCAAGGCTGCAACTATTTCTTATGATAAGGATTTAATTATCATTTCATCTAAAACCAAATTTCTTGTTTTATCCAAATCAACAATTCAAAGTCAGAGAAGTATTTCATTTTCTATCATAAGTGACAAAAACAAGCTGCAAATCTCAATTTTTGAGATGAACCATCAAATAATAGCCATTGTCACCAGAGAAAGGAAAGAAAACAAAGGTAGTGACCTGCAGTCGTCTCAGACACTTCATGAAATCTCTGCCAAAGAGCCAGAGGCCCCTGGTTCTTCCAGACGAGCAGGTGATCGGTGTATGTGAGCAGTATTTAGTGTTAAACACTTTCTCCCATTTTCACTGAATCATTATTTTATACTAATTTCACTTCATATTCACCAAATGATTTCAGAAAATCAACATTTCAGACATTGTTGCCACTGATAACAGTAAATTGGGTCATTCCGCCAAAAGAGTGCAATTTGCTCGTTGTAACTCTTCAAAATTAAACTTCATTTTTCATTCCCTTTCAATATAGAATTTAGTAATATACACATTTACTCATTCAAAATGAGTACTGGTCAATCTCAGGCTACTTTATTTAATTTATTGCAACTTTCGAAAGTTTATTATCATTGCATTTTTTTCTCTGCTGTTACCAAAACTCAAATGCCATTTTAAAACCATGTTTAAAAGAATATCAACCACAAACATTGTTTTCCCCTAGAAAAAGAGTTAATGTAGAAGAAATGGTTGGTTACATGATGAAAATACTAATATTTATGACAAAAAATGACTATACTTTGACCAGAGTTGTATTTCTCTAAGAATGCAAATCAAACCTTTTCCTTTATAGGACATAAAAAACCCCAAATTTAATCCAAAGATTGAGCATGTATTTCATTAAGCAACCAGACAACTGTTGGAACCAATATAAATGTAAAAATACAGTTTATTTTCTTTATTTTTGAAGAAACAATTGAATAATCAGAAAAAAACATTTGGTAACAGGAATGAGTATGTGAGTGTGTTATGTGAGTGTGTGTGATCTGTTTATTGTGTCAAACCCATTGCACTACTGAGCTACATGAAGAACATCATATTAAAATACATTGTTGCTAGTATTGGTAAGATTAAAAGACAGAACATATACAAAATTATTAAAATCCACATATCAACATTTCATTAACTGTTCGAGGTAGTATAGTGGGAGTCAAAAAGGAAAGGCCCACTAACTGCAAACTATGTGAGACATCAGGTTTGTTTTTCATCAGGTCCTTTTCCTTCACTAAATATTTTTCCCTTCTCTCTGGATCGGCATCACGCCTGGCTCGATACCACTGCTGCGTTTCAGCAGCGCTCAATGGTCCCTGTAATTATGATTCACAAAACTGATCTCAGATGACAGCAACTTTAGTTAGCCTATTTCATTTAAAATGTATGCAATCATGTAAACTAATTAATATTCATCCATTCATTATATTATTTACATTCATTCATTCACTGTATTCTTTTAATTAATATAAAAGGGCATCAGAGGGCACTAGCCTACTCATTGCTGTTACCGCCAACTCATTGCTGTTACTCTTTATTTGAGTAACAGCACTGAGGGTAACAGCAATGAGTTTTTAGCATAAAATTAGCAATTGTGTGAAATCTAGCCACTTAGCATCTATGCTAGTAGCTTGAGCACATGAAGCACATTCTTAAGATTTAACTGAATATTTTACTTTTGATATCAACAAATATTGTCTTAGAGATAATTTAGGTAACAGGACTGAGTTTTTAGATTGACCGTCTGACACAGCTAATATATCATTACATTTAAGGAAAAATAAATGAGATAACTTACTTTTGGTCTTCCCATGACTTGCAGAAGACCCAAATGATGTCGCTTCATGCAGAACATGTCACTGGTGGAATGTTCCAAAATTTTCAGAGGGGGGAATGTGTTTGGGTAACAGCAATGAGTGAAAACCTGGGGACACCACTAAAATGTGAATTTTAACCAAAATATAATGACGTTTTTGTAAAACTTCTGTTTTACAAGTGTAGATAGAATATGGAGTCACACTTAAATGCAAAAAAAAAAAAAAGATTTTGGAAGGATTTTGTTCATGATGCATTGTGGTAAAGTGTAGTGTTTGGCTGTGGGGACAGCCAAACACTACACTAATAATAAAATATAATTTGTATTATATTATTACTTGTGTTTATACATTTAATATACAATAATCCGCTCGAGTCCACGGGGCAGGCAGAAATGTCGGCGGTTTGGATTTTTCTCGGTCACTCGGATCATTTTTATTTTCATCTTCCTGAGCGGAGCGTTTCTCTTCCTGTTCGTCTGTGACCGGCGACGGACCACCTGTCAAACCACCGCTCAGTTACAGGAAACATCCGGTAATTAAAGCAGTGAGCAGCGCGGCCTCAGGTGAGCGCCAGGTAAGATGAATGCACGGGTGAGTGGAGGTGCTGCAGCCAGACTTTACTGAAATACATCGAAATAAATCCGTTTGTTTTCATCGTTAAATCAATAAACGTTTGCTGCGTTAGTTTGACGTTAGTTTGACTTTAACAGGTCGATCAGACAGCGCAGCTTTAGATGATTCAGCTTTATTTATTCAGGAAGAAAGAAAAAGAGAGCAAAGAGGGTTTCAGGTAAATGTGCAGGTGTTGGAGACTGAAATGGAAAATCAATTGTGAAGAAAACTGATGTTTCTATTTGTTTTTAAGTCCACCAGATTTAATGAGAAATCCTGAAGTTACCGTTCAGATAAAACTTTTTTCTGATTTTAATCAGATTTAAACTATAATTTTGGAAGTTATGTTATTAAAGTAGCTCAGCTTAAGTAGTTAAACCTTTAAATCATATAACTGTTCCCTGTCAGAGACTCAGAGTCACCACTTGGTGGAGACAAAACATTATAGCTTGGATTCACAGCACAAGACAGTGAGTTGGGTGTCTAATGTACAGTATAATTAAATCTGTGAACATAACTGTTGATCACATTAAACAGTATTGTGTTTACTATTAATTGATGATCCTTCTTGACTGGAGCTGGATCCCAATCACAGTCAAATCAGGTCTGGGCCTTGGTATTACAGCAGGTCTCAGGTCTGTGTGTCAGTGTGTCAGATACCTTTGTGGATCTGTCACCATCATCATCGTCATCACAGCTGTGGGAAAAATGTGTTTCTTGAGGCGGACACATGTTGTGAACTGTGAAATGCAGGAAACATTGTCCCCAGGTCCAGGCCTGACTGTCAGTGGCTCAGTTTCAAAGTGGGTCTCCGTTGGGTTCTGGTAGGTTTCCATGTGTTTGTTTCAGGTCTAGTCCAGGATTTCAGAGAACTGTTGGGGACAGTTGAATGATTGCACTCTTACTGTTGTGGTAACGTCTACTATACATGACATGGGGTCTTATAAACAAGTAAACAAATGTTGTGTTCATTTACATTCAGACTATGTGCGTCCTCAGAAGCGAAGCAGCAGCTATGGTCTTCTCCTACCTGACAGTAAGTCACACTGAGCTATGTCTCACTGTTAAAGAATATCAGAGTTACATATATTTCATATATACAGTCATTAAGTGAAGTTAAACTCCTGAAGTTAAACACCAGCGAAACTAAAAATGAATATACACAAGTTTACATTCATCTTTTTTCTGAATCTTTGTTTCCACAGCTCAGACAAACACTGAAGTTCATCCTGAGTTTGTTCAGTCATGATGTCTTTAAACACTCGCTGGTCCTCAGCAGAGATGGGAGAGATAAAACTGTGAATCAGCTCCTGAAAGACTGTGGAGGAAGATACTACAACATGGATGATGACAACCACATGTTATTGATGGAGGAGATCGAGAAGATTGTGCATGAAAACAAAGGAGCCTTCCTCACCTTCACTGAAGAGTCTGAGCCCATGAGACCAGCTGTAAACCTGGTTCTGTGTGGGAGGAGAGGAGCAGGGAAGACTGGGCAGGTCAGAGGTCCTGTGTCACTTTCAGAAACCCACAGAGCACCAACTAACTGGCCTGTAGAGCTGCACAATGCTAATGTGTTCTACCTAGAACCCTCCTGAATGACTCATGTGAAAGGATGAGCTGACTGGTCCTGACTGACAGAAACACAGAGACAGAAACAGCCACATGTCTGAGCCTGAGATCTACTCTGTGTTGTGAAGAAGAGTGTAACTGTGACTGCAGACACACACCGACTCTCTAAGAGTGATTCAGTCGTCTGCCAGTAGAGGGCACCACAGAGAGGCTGTTGGAGCTGTTGGTGATGAGGCTGGAGGGTGAGACTGAGTTGAAGTTGCTCTGTAAGTTAATGTCCTGCATTCAAAACTTTAGGTGAAACAAGTTAAAACTTTACTTATCACAACAATACATGTCATCATCTGTGTGAGCACTGGGCTAATTAAGGACTCAGTGGCATCACATCGTCCATTCATTCCTGATAAGTGACACCTGGACACACTTGGACATCCTTTATACCACACACAGTGTGTTGTTGTGCTTTACTGTATACTGTGTTACAGCTCAGTCTCTCACTGCATTTCACCCTCCACCAGATCTCACCTCACATCTATGTCCTCATGTATCATATTGCACCGTAACCATGTAAACATTTTCTATATTATGCTTCTACGTTTCTGTTTTAATGCAGTCAAACCAGCTCCCATTGTTTAGTTTGATCATGGCTGTGTCAGACTGCTGTTTGCTCTTTACATGGACTTCTATGGTGCCGTTACACACAGCACCAGCACTTCATGCTGATAACTGTATTAATGTGTGGGCCTGTTTCTGTCTTTGTGCTGCAGCAGCTGAGTTAACGTGTCAGCCACACTGAGCGTTTTACTGCTGTCAGGCCGACTTTCACTGGGATTGTGGTAACAATGAGTGATAACTAGTTTCAGCGGAGGGTCCCGGCTTGCTCTTTAGTTTTTATCCAAGTAATAAAACCTTTCTCGGTCGGAGGGGGAGGGGCGGCTGCTGAGAAATCTCCGTGTTCCTGACTTTTACTTTCAGTTTTGACTGTCGCAGCAACAAATCCCGCAGGTGAGTGAACTCGATCAAAGCTAGATGATGGAAATATCCAAGTCATTAAAGTCAAAGAGGGTGTTTGGGATTTGTTGAGGGGTCAATAGAGTTGATCGAAGAGCTGCGGGAGGTTCCGAGGTCACATGATTTAATTAATAAGTCGATTAAAATCATCGATCCTCTGCTCCGATCCTCCGCCGAGTTCAGCTCCACAGTTATTCACAGTGTTTTCACCGAGTGATGTGGGAACAGTGATCCGTGTAGAACAGCCTGGTTTACCGCTGTAACCCGTGTTATCTGCAGTTTGTCCGCGCTGAGAAACTGCGGGAGTAGCCGCCATCTCACAGTCTGCGGGAACACGGAGTAGTTTGCGTGTTTTCGTCTGAACCGCACAGGAAAGTGTTGCTGCCATACATGAAAAAGAAAATGATCCTGTTACATTATAACGCCAACGTTTCGCGTTAATTGTTGAAATAGTTTGGAGTTATAACGTGATGAGTGTAAAGCAATGAGACGCCTTCAGATGTGACGACAGGAGGGCGGCGCAGCACCGCGGTGAAGTTAGTTTCACATTGATACAGACGCGGTGACGGCTCCTCTGACGGTCAGCTGAACACGAGCCCTCACAGCACAGCGCTACGTTTCAGTAACTTCCGTGTCATGTGACCAACTGACTCCAGATTCATATCAGAGCAGTGGGCAGTCAGGACACAGGGAGCTTAAACACAGATGACATGAAACAAACTAACAGAGTCATGTGTTCAGACAGTAACGGACGATGAGAAACAACGTCACACAAAATGTGGGTGTAAACTGAGTTTACAGTGTTGCTGCAGCAGTAGTTATAAGAGCAGTGAATTCATGCATTGAACCTGTGTCAGAGCATAAAACACTCACCCAAACAATTATCTCACATCCACACACTGTAATGTTCACTCACAGTGGGGGCGAGACACCACATTAACAGCCTGGGTTGGACAACACAGCAGAGTTCAGCTGAGTCCCAAGAAAGTCCTGGTGTTTCCATACAAAGGCTGTGGAAGCAGCTGTGCACTGCCTGTTACTGAAGCTGGTGAAGTCAAGAAGGCAGATGTTAGTCAGACCAAACGCCTCCTCGTCCTTAAAGTCTTTTCTCTCATCAGAGGTCCACTGAAGCATAAATCTCACTCTGTGGGGTTTGTTCGACTGTCTGAGTGCAGCTTCTTCTTGGAAACGGAGATGGGATTTATAGCATGCAGAGTGTGTTCATACTGTATTTTTCATTCTTTATCAGAGACAAGTCTGCTGTTTAACCCAGTGCTCACTAAGAGACTGAACGGTAGGTGTGGCAAATGTACATCTGGTTAACTTTCCTGCTAAAGAGCAGCACACAGCTGCTTCCCAGAGCTCTTCTATTGGAAACCTTGTGATGAGACAGTCTGGACCAGACTAATACACGTTCCTCAGGTCGACACTCTGCTTATTGTTGTCTCGTGTCAACAGGAACACTTTGGAGAGGCTGTGGGACAAGTTAACAAACCAGACAGTTTAACCTTTTGTCTTCCTCTCCTCAGCGTCTGAAACACAGCAGCTGGCTCCAGGTGAATTAGCCTCTGATGTCAGTGACGTCATGGCGGCTGCAGCAACAGGTGAGTTCAGTCAGACTTTCAGCCTGGATAACACTAGAGCTGAGTGATATTCAACTTTGATACCATCAAAATAACAGTTAACGCCAGCTGATTAAAACTCACCTTGTTGGGCTCTGAGGGACCCAGTCGCTGCTGTACAGTGTCTGCCATTAGGTGGCTGCAGTGCAGCTGTGACTTTTCTTCTTCTGTGTTAAATTTACATGTATTACATGTATTATTTACATGTGTACATGTATTCATGTGAAGCACTCGGCGCAGGTCACGTCTTTGTAAACATCTAATTATTCTGTACAGCTATTGTAAGTGCTGTTACTGAGGCATCCTGGAGCTTATTGGCTCAATGTGTAAACACAATTCAGTGGCCCTCCATTAAGTGACTAACAAAGATGAAATCAGGTTTGACTTGGCACGTCTATAATTCCAAACACAAAACAATGAAATATTTCATCTGATCACAAAACTCAACAGCTCAAAGTGACGAGAGAGAAGTTCAAATTGTTCCTACAGACGAGGTTATCAACAGGTTCTCAAAGCCACAGAGTTTCTGGTTGTTCTGCGTTTGTAAATTGCAGCGTTACATCAGGATCAGTGAATATTCTGAGAACAGGAACAGGAACCCTGCCAGCAGGAACTGTGTTATTGCAGAGAGCAAGTCAGTTTGAACAGCTGATCTGAGTTCAGTCCAGCTGTGATCAGTCCAGTCCTGCTATGAGTAAGATTAGAAATCAACCATGGAGCGACTCTCACACTGCATCAGCCACTGAGGGCGAGCTGGGTGAACTTGGTTCAGATGTTTGGTTCCTCCAGAAACAGGATCCATAAATCAAAGAGTACATGTGAATGAGTCTGTGGTCTGTGTCTTCGCAGTGACAGATGATCTGCAGCCTATGAAGCGGAGCAGCAGCTATGAATTGTTGCCACCTGACAGTGAGTGAAACTGACCTGAGTCAGGATTATTCTTCTTTATATCAACATCTAGTATTACAGTGTTTTCAGGTGTTGGATACAAACTCACATTTGATTAGTTTGAACATTTGCGAGCTCACTGCTCAGTTTGAGTGTGAGTGATGATCACAGTTGACACATCCACAAAGTCCACCTTAAAAACCAGTGACCTCCTCACTCATTAAAATCCAGTTTTACTGTATTAATTTGCCACAAAGTCTATATAATATATATGTGTGTGTGTATATATATATATTATAATTCAGTGTTTGTTGTTTCAGTGTCTGAGCTGAGGGTTGTTCTGCTGGGGAACAGCTGGTCTCAGAGGGCTTCAGTGGGGAACTTCATGCTGGGAGAGAAGAAGTTCAGCACTGATGAAGAACCAGACAAGTGTATGAGCGTCAGAGTACAGAAACAGGACAAAGAACTAGTTCTTGTTAACACCCCAGATCTGCTGCATCCCAGCATCTCTGAAAACAACCTGACAGAACATGTGGAAAACTGTGTGAGACTCTCTGATCCTGGACCTCATGTGTTCCTGCTGGTTCTACAGCCTGAAGACTTCACTGAGGAACACAAACGGAGGCTACAATCGATCCTTGAATGCTTCAGTGATCAATCATTTGATCATTCATTGGTTCTGATATCAGCACTGAGAGAGGAGAGCTCAGGTGTAAAGAAAACACACAGAGAACATCCTCCATTAAAAGACATGATCAAAATGTGTAGCTACAGATACTTAGAGATGATGAACCTTGAACGTCCAGAGCTGTTAACACGATTGGGACAAATCATAAAGGAGAATAATGGCAAACATGTCAGCTGTGATGTATTTCAGGAGACAACATCTGATTTACCAGGTGATCAAAGATCAAAACCAGAGGAAACACAGACATCTATCATCAGTGCTGTCAAAGCTGCTGGTAAGTGCAGAAACAATGTTGTCAGTCAAAACTTTGTTCACACAAATCCTCTGTGATTAATTAGAAAACTAATCTGCAAACGAATCTCATGTTTTCACAGGGTTGCATGTGTTTAAAGGTGTCACTGGTCAAATCTCAGGGAAAAACCCTCTGACTCACAGTGAGTAACTTCATCTCAGTGTCACCATGTAACTGCAGATTCTGGTGTCATCTTTATCCAGGATTAATTAAATTAAAATAATCCACCTTAAATATTTTCACATGTTAGCGTCTCCTATCAGCTACATGTGTTTTTAGCTTTATCTGTCTAATTAGTTGTGGATGGAGAAACTGACATTGGTGTGTGGAGATAGATCTTTTCTATGTAAAACTGCTGTATAAGAATATGATTCGGCTGATTGTGAATAATATGACTCATCAGTTTAACAAAACATCTTTGTATGAATTGAACCAGAACATTGGCCAAGCCTGTAGATGACATGAGAGGTCTCCTCATTTCAGCCTCTTTGTGAGTTTGTGACATTTGATCTTTCTCTGTGTTGTATTACAGCATCTGGACTCAGGATTGTGTTGCTGGGAAAAAGTGACGACAAACAGAAAAAACTGGAAAACTTCATCATGAAGAACCAGAGTGTTTATCACCATAAAACTTCATCACTCAAACGCTGTGTGGCCACGCATGGAGAGTGGAGAGGAAAACCAGTAACAGTGGTGAAAACTCCAAACGTCTTCAGTCTGTCTGTGGAAGCAGTCAGAGAAGAGATGATGAGCTGTTTCTCTCTTTGTCCTCCTGGACCAAATGTTCTGCTGCTGTTAGTGAAGCCTCCTGAGTTCACAGAGAGGAACAGACAAAACCTGAAGTTCATCCTGAGTTTGTTCGGTCAAAATGCCTTTAAACACTCGATGGTCGTCAGCACACATGAGAGAAATGTAAATGTAGCTGTTGATCAGCTCCTTAAAGACTGTGGAGGAAGATACTACAACATGGATGATAACAACCACATGTTATTGATGGAGAAGATTGAGAAGATTGTGCATGAAAACAAAGGAGCCTTCCTCACCTTCACTGAAGAGTCTGAGCCCATGAGACCAGCTGTAAACCTGGTTCTGTGTGGGAGGAGAGGAGCAGGGAAGACCTCAGCAGCCAGGGCCATTTTAGGTCAGACAGAGCTTCAGTCGGTCTCCAACTCATCAGAGTGTGTTAAAAATCAGGGAGAGGTGTGTGGACGTTGGGTTTCCCTGGTGGAGCTGCCTGCCCTGAATGGAAAACCTCAGGGGGCAGTGATGGAGGAAGCATTCAGGTGTATCTCACTCTGTGATCCTGACGGCATCCACGCCTTCTTCCTGGTTCTACCTGTGGACTCACTCACTGATGAAGACAAGGAAGAGTTAAAGACCATCCAGGACACATTCAGCTCTCGAGTCAATGCCTTCATCATGGTTCTGTTCACTGTGGAGTCAGATCCTGCAGCTCCAGCTGTCGTTAATTTCATAGAAGAAAACAAGAACATGAAGGAGCTCCGTCAGAGCTGTGGAGGAAGATTTGTTGTTCTCAACATCAACAACAAGCAGCAGATCCCAAAGCTGTTGGATGATGTGGAAAAGATGAGATGTGATGGACCCAGATGCTTCACAAAGGACATGTTCACCAGGGTTCAGATGGAGACGGTTTCAAGACTCAAAGCTGAGCTGCAGGATGTGAAACAGAGCAGTGAGATGGGAGGTGATGATGGAAATCAGAGCAGAGAGTGTCTCAGGATGGTGCTGATTGGGAAGACCGGCAGTGGGAAGAGTGCAACAGCAAACACCATTTTAGGCAGAAAGCATTTTAAATCTGTTCTCAGCTCAAGTTCTGTGACCAAGTTCTGCGAGAAAGCAACAGGAGACATTGACGGGCATCCTGTCGCTGTGGTCGACACGCCCGGCTTGTTTGACACGAGTCTGTCCAATGATAATGTTCAACAGGAGCTTCTGAAATGCATCAGCATGTTGTCTCCTGGACCTCATGTCTTCTTACTGGTGCTGCAGCTCGGCCGATTTACACAGGAGGAGGAAGATTCAGTGGAACTGATCAAAAAATATTTTGGCAGAAAGTCTGAAGGTTTCATCATCGTGATCTTCACCAGAGGAGATGAACTGGAAGATGAGCCGTTTGAAAGTTATATCGAACACTGTCATGACTACGTCAGAAAACTGATAAATGACTGTGGAGGAAGGTACCAGGTCTTCAATAACAAAGATCCCACAAACCGCACACAAGTCAGAGATCTGCTGACCAAGACCAAAGCCATGGTCAAGAACAATGGTGGCAGCTGCTACACCAATGAGATGTTCCAAGAGGCCGAGGCAGCGATACAGAAGGAAGTGGAGAGGATCATGAAGGAGAAAGAAGAAGAAATGCAGAGACTGAAGGAAGAACTTCAAACAAAACATGAGAGGGAAATCCAAGCAATGAAGACAAGAATGCAACAACAGGAAGAAGAAATTGAAAATGAGAGAAAGCTGAGAGTAAAACATCTTATACAGATGCAGGAAAACATCAACAAGGAGAGTGAGAAGAGAAGGAAAGACCTGGAAGAGAGAGAAGAAAAAGACAGAAAGAGGAAAGAGCAGGACGTTCTGAAAGAAAAACAGTGGGAAGAAAAACTTAAAGTTCTGGAGAAGAAAATAACGTCTGAGTCAAAAGAAAAGGAAGCCATCGACAGAGAGTTGGAACAGAGCAGAGAAGAGATGAGAAAGAAACGAGAGGAGTGGGAGAAGGAAAGAAACGAATGGTGGGACAAACGAAATCAAGAAAATGATCAGAGACGACGTGAAGAGCAAACAAAACTTAAAAAGCTGCAAGAAGAATATGAGCAGGAGAGAGAAAAACATGAAAACCAAAGAAAAGAAGAAGATCGAATCAGAAGAGAACAGGAGGAGAAGGAGAGAAAAGAATTAGAGGAAAAATATAAGAAACAACTGGAGGAAATGAAGAAGAAACATGAAGAGGAGGCCAGAAAACAAGCTGAAGAATTCAATGAGTTCAGACAGAAATACACCAGGGACTTTACAGCATTGGTGGAAAAACACATGGAGGAAATAAAAGAATTAAAGCAAAGACATGAGCGACAAATGCAAGAAACAGAAGGGAGGCGAGACAAAGAGTACGAGCTGTTAGATGACCTCTCCAGGCACAAAGAAAAACATATGAAAGAGCAAATGGAGGAAATGAAGAGAAAGCATGAAGAACAAATTAATGAACTGAAGCAGAAATACAAAAGCAATTGTATCATCCTCTGATCTCCACACTGAATGAATCCTTCATCATTATGATGTGGGCAAATGGAACATTAAACCTTATTAAATCATTATTCAAACATCATTTTAACTTTATTTAGACGTAGTTTGAACGTAATATGAAAGCACTGGTCTGTGCTATTAATGCTCAGATGTTTCCATTAAACCACTGAGATATATCAGTAATTCTGACGTCATCCAAACATCCACAGAAGACAGAAGTAAACTCAGTGATTGACAGGCGGTCTCTGTGACATAACAGTCGTTCGTGGTTTGTTTCATGATGCGTTATTCAATCCCATCATCACAAAAATGTTCAATCTGCATCTTAAAACATTTACTTTTTGGTATTGTTTGTACAATTTCTACTGTTTTTAAAGCATGTTGTCATTTTTCTGTAAAAGTGAATTTTATCATGAAAAAACTCAACATTATATTAAACTGTTTGTATGTTTCTCGTCTTTTTTTATTAAAGCTGATTTAAAATTGGAATCAACATGTTTAGTTTAAGTCATTTCTTCAAGTGAAACCTTTTGCAGGACTTTGTTTTGTTGATCATAAACATCTTTGGCCTGTTGGTCATGAATGAAAGGATAAACTCCGACTTTGGTCTGAAGGAAACCTGTTTGATGGACCAAGTGTAGACTGTGGACATTGTTGACAAATGATCAACGAGAAAATGATCTATATATCAATTGATCATGGAAATGATCTGCAGCAGCTCAGGCTTTTAAACGTAATAAATCATGTTTTAGTCCAGAAACCTCTTCATGTAACTGAAAACATTAAAACAAGTCATTTCCAGACTGCGAGCGCGTCACCAAGGCTTTTTCCTGAATGAGTTCTTGCTTCCTTCGCTGCAGCCGTGAGTTTCAGCTCATTACCATGTTAATCAGCCTGTAGAGACACGAAACCTGCCTCTAATCTCTGTCAGTCAACATGTCCACAGACTTTCCTGTAACTCTGACAAAGGTAATGGCAGCCACGATGGATTATTTTCAAGTCTCAGCATGTTGATTTGAAAATAAACAAACAAAAAAAGCTCAAGGAGGAAGATTCCCATCCAGCCAGGAAGTCTCTCCTGATTCACACCTTTTTTGGTCTTTGTGCTGTTGCATGCTGTTCGGTCTCAGAGCGAGTGTGTGATCTGGCAGACTGACACTCCTCCGGCTCCATGAACAGGCCTGAACCAGCCGGAGAATGTGGACAATGTCGTCTGTGCCTGACTGCAGGGCGCTGATCACAGGTCAGGGCTCTAAACCAGCATGCCGAGGCAGTCGAACCCTGCACCGCAGCTCTGCAGCAGGGCAGCGAAGCAGGAAAACTGCTTTGATTAGAAAGTAGAAGACTCTCCGTCAGAGTGCTTTGTTGTTTTCTGACCCCAACTCTGCCCCGAGCTGCTGACAGTTTAGGGTTTGCTTGTTCTGTATCTCCAACGGTGCTCAGATCATTCGCTCAGGTACCAATACCACACTGCAAAAAATACTCCACTACTCAAAGTAGCAGAGGAACATTGTAAATATCAGCTGACATCATTATTAACACAATGGTTTAAATCTCTCGGATGCACAAACATGAAAGCAGCATTTTAATTTTGAGGTTTATTAACTGCTTTAGATGTTGTTAGCTCAACATATGTCTTGTGTTTAAAGCTTAATATGCAACTAAAGCCTGTACACTCTGCTGCAGTGTTCAGTGCAGCAGGTAACTCTGCTGCAGCTCAGTCCACACAAGGAGAGCAGCTTTGTCTCACTCAGATCTTTTATGTTTTTGTGTCGAATTAATCTTCAGCTCACTCATGAGCAGCATTTCAGGCTGCGTTTGTTTAAAGACCCATCCTCGTTTTGTCACGTGAGCATCTTCTTTTAAGGACCTAAATCTTCACATTTTGTCAGCTTATTGTTTATTTCCACAGCTCAGTGAAGTTCAGCAGGACTTCCCCTCACTGCAGCAGGTGTGTTCTGCTGCAGTTCAGTCCATACAAGGACAGACGGGAGGAAGTTTCTGGCTGGTGCCTGGTGAGGAACGCCTCCTCAAATCTGAAGAGCAGCTGCAGGCAACACCCTGATCCTGCGGCGTGTTTGTCCGAGTTAGAAGTTAAAAACAGAAAAAAGTTTTGCTAAAGAAAAGAAGAAAACAACATTTTTATATATGATGAAGGAGCATAAGTCAGTGACAGGAGTGTTTGAGTGGCTGTAATTGAACCAACAGGCATGTTGGGGCAGGTTCAGGGTGTGGACACAATAATAGGAACACCACTGCAAAATGCAAAACTGCTGTGAAGCAACCATATTTGGTGTTTGTGCTGAAGAATAACTAACCTGAAGTGAAGATCAGCTGATGAGTGGAGCCGTTAGAGGACGAGTTCAACGTACAGAAGGAGAGTTAGAAGAGCAAGAAGAAGATGTGACAAGAATTGAAAAAGATAGATGTGATCGATCAGAGCCGGAGGAACCTGTTTGGAAGCTCTGGAGCAAAAAAATGAGCTGTGGGCCCCGCTGCCCCTCGCTCCACCCCACCACCAAGACATTTCAGTCAAAAACTGGATTTTCCAACCTGTCTTCATTCCCGGGTCACCAAATACAGACATCTAGTCTCACTCTGATGGTCCTGATCCCCTTCAGTGTCCGTACAAAAACCCAACATGAAACTGCAGAAATATTAGATGATGGACCCGACGAGACGCTGTGAACACCTGACGTCACTGAAGCTCCCACATTTGGGTTTCACCTGCAAAATACAACTTGTAAAGTACCCACAATCCTCAGCCTCTGCTGTTCCAGAGTCAAACTGAGGTGTTTTGTAGACGTCAGGGCTCATCATTCATCATCATTTCATCAGTTTGTGTTTCAAAAATGACGATTGCTTATTGATTACCCTCAGCTTCTCTTCTCATTTGAGAAACGAGTGACGAATGGAAACAGACAACAGTCTCTGTTGATGTCTGATGAGGACAAACAAGCTGCGCTGAATTCCACGGTGATACCACAATTGACTGAAAACTGCTAAAAACTGTTTATGAGGAAACTGAAGTCTGCCTGCATATTTAAAACGTCTCACAACAGCTTCAGAGTTCAGAGACTTCAGAGTTTCTGCAGAAAAGTAACACAAAAACCTTTTCACTGGTAAAAACAAGCTGTCGAAGTGAATCACACAATGACATGATGGCCATTGTTACAAGGTTTTTGGAGACAGATGACAGGAAATGACGTTCGGTAAAGGTCCTGATGTTGAATCTGTGTAAAATGGTGCAGAAGCCATGACGCAGACACCATAAATACTGTGGAGTGAGCTTCGCTGCTGTAAACTTATGCCGTCGGTCCTGATTTGCAGGATTTACGTGCGGCTCACAACCAAAAAACTGCAAACCTTCACACTTCCTGTTTCTTCACGAGATAACAATGAAGAGTCCGTGCACAACTGCAACAAGAGAGTTAAAGCTGAGTGACATCTCTCTGTCTGTTCTCCACAGAACCAGCTGAGCATCGAATGTGGAGCCTGTAGCAACAAACGTGCTTTTAAACATCATTTTGTTGCATTGTGGGAGTTTTTAATGTTTCTATAAGCAGCAACAGGAAGTGAACATAGTTAAATAAAACCCTGTCCCTCCAAGGCAACTGCAAGCATCGACATAATGAACATGGCATGTCAAGCATGTGCTAGCATGTTAGCACTTTAGCACTGGGAAATGTTGGCTGCAGCTTCAGTCTGCCTGGCTCACCTTGCTGATAGGTGCACGTCATCACACTGGAGACTTCCTGCTAACCTGACGGGGCTAAAATGATTAAAGGAACGAATCATTTCACAGGATTTATCCACAGTTTGCCCCCAGTTTACAGAAGTCTGTTTGTCCAGCACTGTAATTACTCCATCTGGACAATGTTTTAAAGATCACCTCCTGGGTGCTTGGAGTGTGCAGACATATTTATTTTAATGCTGGTGTGCACATGCACGTGCACCTGAGGCTCGTTCTTTAGGCGATGCAGCAGCAACAGGTGGGTTGTCGTTGCAACAAGCAGGTGAATAGTTGTAGTTGTAGGTGGTAGTTTGTGATTTTACTTTGTTCAGTTGTCGGTGCCGAGCTAATGAAGAGGAAAAGCTGCGACATGTAATAAAATAAAACAGACACTGAGTATTTTTACTGTTAAAGACGACATTTCACTCCTAAAACATATGGACTTTTATTTCTGTGACACAGTACAATGATGTTGAAGTAACGCTGTCTATACTCAAGCAAAAAACGTGGAAGTAAAAGAGAAAATATGCTTTGCCCCAGGAGCTTCTTCTGACCACGTATGACATGCAGAGACCTGCAGTTCAGACTGTCAGCTGCTCTCCAGAGCCACGGTGAGGTCTTACTGAGTACTTTTGGGGCAGTGGGGGTTAAATCAGGAGCTAAAATACAGATTGGTCCAACAGAGACGCCACAGTCAATCAGTTCTTCTACAGTTCTACAGACTAATTAATTTAAAAAGGGACTAAACCTGAATTCAGCAGAACTCTGACTCATTGAAATCATCAGCTGAGAACAAACTGTGTGCATGTCATGTGCATATTAAGTTCAATCAAAAGAAGCAAACACTAATTATAATCTGTTAAACTGAGGAATGTGTGAATGGAGTGTGGACGGACGTGAAGTTGGCAGACACTGAACTCCAAACTTCCCTTATTTAAAAAGTCACTTAAAATAAAAACTCTTTAGTCATAAACATAATTTTTATATGAAAACATTATGAGATTCTGTTTTGACTCATTTCATTGGCCAATAATTCAAGTTATTTCCTGAATTCACTGATGAGTCATTTAATCTAAAAAAGGCAGAATGTGTCCGCTGTTCATCCAATCAGCCAATCACCACGTTCACACAAAAAGGTTGTTTCTCTTTTAAATCACACGATTATTATTATTATTAATAACATAACATAACATTATTGAACTCATCAATAATCCGACAGACTGATGCAGGAAACATGTTTAACTTCAGCTCGTTTTCATTTTTTAATAATTAACATTTTCCATAAATCCACTGCAGAATGTAAACACAACAAACTCACCACAGCTTAAACATCTTTGTTTTTCCCATTTTTCATGATAATCTGCATCAGCAGCTGAATCTGCAGCTCGTCTCAGCCTCAGAGACGTTCAGCTGGTTGTTTACCTGCTTCACTCTTAGCGGCTCATTGGACGAGCAGAAGAACAGCGTGGAGCAGCTACAGAGGCAGAGGCTGAGCTCAGGAATCATCAGTGTGTGCCAGCTGATCAGTGTGTGTGCTGATCAGTGAGTGTGTGAGTGAAACAGAGCTTCTCTCTGTGGCTGAGACTCAGACTCAGCTTCAATGCTCTGCAGAGACTCTGGAGTCACAGCAACACATCGCTGTATTAAAGCAGAGACTCAGCTTCAATGCTCTGCAGAGACTCTGGAGTCACAGCAACACATCGCTGTGTTAAAGCAGAGACTCAGCTTCAATGCTCTGCAGAGACTCTGGAGTCACAGCAACACATCACTGTATTAAAGCAGAGACTCAGCTTCAATGCTCATCTGAGTCTGGAGACACAGCAACACATCACCACACACTGACTCTGACTCAGATGAACATCAGCGCTGAGGCTGAGATGATGTTGAATATTGGTCAATAACACAACATAATGTGTTTCTGCTGCAAACTATATTCATGCTTGTGTACTTGAGGGATCTTAATCTGACAACGAGGCACTTTACAGTTTAAATGGATCACCAGTGATTAAAACATGCTGTTTGACAGCAGCAGCACCAAAGACACCAAACTCTGTAAAGCCGGGCAGAAGTGTTCCTGTCTAACGACTCTGTTCACTTCCTGAGAGACCTGTACATCTCTACTCATCCTTCCGGATTGACGGGCCAATCACAGCTCTCCGGCTCGGCTCAGTGAAACCCTGCAGGGTTTCTTCTTTGGGGGGGGGTGAAAACAGGTTTTTATCCCGGGTGACCCCTCCCCCTGACAGATGCTTTCTCGAGCCAATCAGGACGCGCGCTGAGAGAACCTGAAGGCTCCGACTCACCTGGACCAATGAGACCGCCTGTTGAAAGAACGTTGCCTTTTATGGACAACGCCAGCAGCCCCGCGAACGCGAATATAACCGGTGCGGTTTGGCTCGTGATGCTGCATTCACACCGAGCACAGCTGAGGCAGAGCAACACCCGCAAGACTTCACGCACAGACACACCCGAGACTCACCTGCACAGGTAAGAGCCAGCGACTGTCTGCACGTCTCTGACAAGTTTAATTCAGATTTATTGATGAAGCTCATCAACAGCGACTCAGCTCAGGTGTGTCACAGACAGGTGATGGCTGTTTCTCTTCATTAACGTCACGTTTGCACCTGAGAGCGTCTGAAACGAGCGACTCGCGTTCAGCCCGGTAATTTGGATTGAAAGGGTCCAGCTCGGTGCGCGGAGCGGAAAATGTCCCGGTGAAATGAAACTTTCTGAACAAGTTGTTTCTGAACAAGTTGTTCAGGAAGTTTCCGTGATCCGCTTCAGACCAGCGAGTCCGGGAAACTGAGCGAATCAAAGGAGGCTGCGCTTTAACAGAGTCATTACACAGAAACCAGTGATGTCTGCAGCCGCTGACATCCGGTCTGATCAACCACACTAAAACAAATAGTTTCATTTAAAGGAAGAAAACTTAAAATGTTTTACATTAAAATTGTTAATATTTTTAAATAAAACCTGAAAATGTTTTAAGCTTTTAATCCATGAAACTTCTTCATGACAAACGTGTGTAAATTGGTTTCATTTGAGTTTGACTGAGCTGGCCTGGGTCTGGATGTCCTCAGGGAAGGGCTGCTCCCATCTGCATCACTTCCTGTTGCAGACTCAACAAAATGAAGCTGGAGTTGAATCAAACTCTTTCGTATTAAAGTGTTGCTCAGTGACAGACCGGACGCCGCCTCACTCACCTGACGTCAGCTAATTAAAGAGGGTGCAGTCAGGACGTAAAGGCATCAAACGCTCGTTGCATCATGAGCAGCGGCGGTGGAGAGAGTCAGAGTTTGTCTGACAGGAGTGGTTTCTGCTCTGCCTCAACTTGTTCGAAATGTCCCGAAGCGACAGGCTTTTCAAGATCACATGAGTAGAAAAGTTCAGCAGGTTGGACGACTTAAAACCGGCCACGCCCGACAAACGACTGTCATTCCAGTGTCGGCGGCTGAAGGGGAACTGCAGAGCGAAGAGACGAGTTCCAGATTTAACAGAAACCTACAGCGTTTTGAACCCACAGACTGACGCTGAGATGTTCCTCTGCTCTGCAGGCGACCCCCGACTCTTTAAACTGAGTCTGGAGGATCATCTGAAACTGTCTTCAGTCCTTATTTTAAAGTTTAGATCCTGTTTTCCTTTCTGCTGCTCATGAATCTAAATGTGTCTCCTCAGACATGGATGACGACATCGCTGCTCTCGTTGTTGATAACGGCTCCGGCATGTGCAAGGCCGGCTTCGCTGGAGACGACGCCCCCCGCGCCGTCTTCCCCTCCATCGTGGGTCGCCCCAGACACCAGGTACTGACTCCAGCAGTTTGCCATGCATCTGACCACACACTCCGAATGCAGTACGACTGTAAAGGTGTGTTTGTGTGCGCAGGGTGTGATGGTGGGAATGGGACAGAAGGACAGCTATGTGGGAGACGAGGCCCAGAGCAAGAGAGGCATCCTGACCCTGAAGTACCCCATCGAGCATGGCATCGTCACCAACTGGGACGACATGGAGAAGGTAAAGACCTTACCATCATGTTCACGCAAACATCTGGCCCAGACACAACACAGCATCGTGCTGTTGTTCAGTCTCATTTTGTTCTGGTTTTACTGGTGGTGTATGAATAAAGTAACCCAGAGTAACTGTACGTCTACATCACTGTATCTTATAGATGATATGATAAAGGTTGGAAGAGATGTAAATTTAGGGAATGCAGGATGTGAGCTAACGATGCTTGAACCTAATGTCAACCTTAATGTCTCCTGTCCTGCAGATTTGGCATCACACCTTCTACAATGAGCTCCGTGTTGCACCTGAGGAGCATCCAGTCCTGCTAACTGAGGCTCCACTCAACCCCAAAGCCAACAGGGAGAAGATGACGCAGGTCAGTGTGTTTTACTGGAACAGATTTACTCTGAAATCAAACTTGTAACTAGTGACTGTTTCATAGCGGCTGTGGAAACGAGTTACAGGGTTTTTGTTTAGTCTCAGGTTGTCATGTTTCCCTCAGTGACGCCTGTTTGTCCTCTTGCCCAGATCATGTTTGAGACCTTCAACTGTCCCGCCATGTATGTGGCCATCCAGGCTGTCCTGTCCCTGTACGCCTCTGGTCGTACGACAGGTGAGATCAAACTGTACCTGTAACTTCCGTAAACAGTTCTGATAGAGGCACTTCCTGCTTTTTCTTATTCCGTCAGCTGTGTCAGAGCAGCAGCTGGTGGCCATTAAAGGAGCTGAAGGTCCAGAGACACCTGAGTTGTTTTGTTTTTGATGTTGTTTTGGTTTTTTTTTTTTTTTTTTTTTTTAAATTTAGTATTTTTGTGTTTCAGGTATTGTGATGGACTCTGGTGACGGTGTCAGCCACACTGTGCCCATCTACGAGGGCTATGCTCTACCTCACGCCATCCTGCGTCTGGACCTGGCTGGCAGAGATCTGACAGACTACCTGATGAAGATCCTCACAGAGAGGGGCTACAGCTTCACCACGACTGGTACGCAGACTTCTACTTCCTTTTATAACAAACAGTGCAACTGTTGTAAAAACATGTTTTCTCCTTGGACGATATGATGCCTGAGTGTCTGCACACTCTTCTCTGAACATCTGTAACCTGTGTCCGTGTCGAACTCCAGCCGAGCGTGAGATTGTGCGTGACATCAAGGAGAAGCTCTGCTACGTGGCTCTGGACTTTGAACAGGAGATGCAGACGGCAGCTTCCTCTTCCACCCTGGAGAAGAGCTACGAGCTTCCTGACGGACAGGTCATCACCATCGGCAATGAGCGGTTCCGCTGCGCTGAGACGCTCTTCCAGCCTTCATTCATCGGTGGGTAACGGACGCTAACGTGTCTGCAGAGTCCAAATGAAGACTCGAGTTTGAACTGAGATCTTGTTCTGTTCCTGTCTTCAGGAATGGAGTCTGCTGGCGTCCATGAGACAACCTACAACAGCATCATGAAGTGTGACGTCGACATCCGTAAGGACCTGTATGCCAACACTGTGCTGTCCGGTGGCACCACCATGTACCCTGGCATCGCTGACCGTATGCAGAAGGAGATCACCGCCCTGGCCCCTCCCACCATGAAAATCAAGGTGCAGCATTTCTTTAAGCACGACTTTAATCAAATTGATGCTGAAACTGTTCAATCAGCAGCTCGGTTTTGTCTCCAGACTTGATCTTCTCTGGTGAATCTGATCTATAAACCTTCAGGAATGAGTTTAAATGCACTGAACATGAAACTTTAAAAAGCTGTTGCAGTATGTCTGCATCGCTTGTCATTTGGCATTAGTGAGGCAGAATGCTTTTTATAAACTTATTTCAGTATTAAAGTGAATAACAAATGTTCACCTCTGACCATTATCCTCCCCTTACCTGCAGATCATTGCGCCCCCAGAGAGGAAGTACTCTGTCTGGATCGGTGGCTCTATCCTGGCCTCCCTGTCCACCTTCCAGCAGATGTGGATCAGCAAGCAGGAGTATGATGAGTCCGGCCCATCCATTGTCCACCGCAAGTGCTTCTAGAAAGCTCCTCCTGCCCCAGCGCGGTAGTTCAAATGCTCTTTTGCCCCCCACCTGTTCCATTCAACTAGAAATGTTTCTGGTTTATCTTGTGAACAGACTAAAAGATGAAAGATGCTGCGTACAAGATGAACCCAGCGACTGTTTTCATTTTATTGTCAACAGGTCCGCAGCAGCTCACTGAGGCTCTAACATCCCTGAACATGTTCTAACTCAGCTCGCAGCTTACACTCCCTCTAGTGATAAACTACAAAGAGCACAAACAGTATTATCACTGAACATCTGTCTGCTTTCTACCTCTGACCATCTCCAATCAGATGCACATCAATATTCTGCTTTTCTCCTCATCTCTTCTGTCAGTCGAGCTGTACCAAATACAAAATGTTTACTTTTCAATAAAATGCCAACATTTGATTTTTTTTTTTTATTTTTTTACGGCTCCTCTGTCCTTATTTGATTCATGAGCTCTTCAGGGTTTTGTAGCAAAGCTCCAGCAAATGTTTGTTTCTTCAGCAGTAAGAGGCTGTCCACAGGTTATTGAAAGTGATGTTGCACAAATTGAATTTCTACCTCTTAATGACTTTATTTACATCAGAATCATCCACACCTCTTCAAACCTGCCACTGAACTCAATACCAGCAAATGAGATATGAGACAACATCAGACTCCTGGTATCAACAAAATGCTTCACTCAAAACAAAAATCACTAATTGTGTTTGTGCTCGGTCTGTTGACATCCCAAGGTGCAACACTGCCCTCTGCTGGATCTTCACCTGCAAACAAAATGCAGGCCACCTTCTGTGACACTGGCTGTTGGTTTTTATTAACCTGAGCTCCAACCAGCTCCATGAATGCAGGAAGTGGCTTTTCATTACATTTTGATTTGGAAGACAAACGTCTGTTAATGTCACAATAAAATTCAAAGTCAATTTGACTGAAAACAAGATGATTAGCAAGGAGCTTTCTTCTGTTTATTCTGGGCAGTTTATTCTGTAAGTTTGCCTGTTGAACTTGGTGTTAGCATGTTGCTGATGTGTAGGCTCAGATTGTTATTGTCTGACACCATGAAGAACACATCCCTGCACAGACAGACCTTTATTTTAAAGAGCAACATCCTTTTTATTTAATCAGAAACTGTTCATCAATCTGGTCAAAATCACCAGACTCCACTCAGAATAATAGTAATTTTATCTCGCAGCTCGTCTCGCTCATCTAACAGTTCTTCAACCAAGCCAGAGCTGGTGTCGTTGGTGTGATGATCTGCTTGGTAAAACTGTGATCATTTGGATCGCAGTCTGGGTTTGAACTTCTTTTTATTGTTCAGCAGAGAAAATAAACACTGCTGTAAAATCTATGATGCAAAGAAAAGGGAGTCGACAGAAATGATAACTTTGAGATTATAAATATAAATAAGCCTTTATTCCATCATTACGTCTCCATCGCCATGTAAACAGAACATGAAGCAACAATATTGCCAACATGCCCATGAGTTAATCATGTACGTACACTTGTTCATATTTTATGTATTATTTCTGTATAAATTCTGTAAAATAGATATTTCTTTCTGTTTTACTGCTACTGCTGCTGCACCGATACTGACATTAACTAAAGCAGCAAGGTGAAGCAAAACAAACATGGTGAACCCAAAGCTACAGACAAGCTTGATGTGCTTCCAAAAGATCCCTGGGCCTGTCTGCTAACTGCTAACAATGTTCCAGCTTTTATTACCATTCACAGTGACATGATCTATAAATACAGGAATCTGTAAGTTAACTTGTTAAAAGAGGAATTAGTATAAAACAGGATTGTTCTGCTCGGCTGTGCACAGCGATCAAGCTAATTTACATAATGTTTAATTAGATGGCAAAGGGAAACTGTTAGCCTAGCTCCATCAAATGTGCTGTTCATGAGGGGCACTGAGAAAAAGACAATAATACACAAGTCAATAGTTGGCCATTTACTGACCAACAGCAGCCGAATGTTAAGTTTTAATATGGTATTAAACCTGCTAGCAAAAAGACAGCCATAAAGCTAGCTTGTTGCTAGTGCTACTGCAGTGCTACAAAAGCAAAAAGAATGATACAGATCTTCTCTCTAAATAAAACTCTGGTTTTGTATTAGTCATGATTCAGAGTCAGTCCACCATGTTGTGTTCTGTTGATGTTGAGTCTGTCGAGGGGCTCACCGTCAAAGTGTTTGTGCTTCATCGTAAAAAAGGCAGACAGTAAAATGTTTGACTGCAGTAATAGTGTTGGGAATAGTCTTACAGATTACAGTATCAAAACAGTAATCACATTACAGGATCAATAATGTTAGGGTATTTTTGCTGTTGTTGTTTAGCTTGTTAGCAAGCCGCTAGTTCACGTGAAATCCAGCACACTCCTGGTTTTGTGCAGACTTCAGGCAGTGCTGGTGTCTCCACGGCTGCACACAGAGCTAAGCTAGCAGTTGATAATCAAACTGCTGACAACATACAAAGATGGCTGACATGTCAGCTCTGCAAAGGTAAAGCCAAAACATCTGGATCGCCCACTGGCTGCAGTGTAAGTCAAAAGCCCCCGCCACCTGCATGTTGGGGAATGGAGACATAGCAGCCATCTTTAGATACACTATGCTGTAAACATTATGTTAAGTTGGCCGCTCTCTGTAATGTGTGAATCATGACTGACTCGGATAGAAGACCAAATGGTAGAGTAACACTAACAACAACAGCAGCAGCACAAACACAAGGTAAGTCCATCTTCTTCCCTTACGACGGCACTCTTCTTGGAGCTTCCTGAAGTTGGTGTTCCCCTCCTCCAGCCTCTGTTTATCCTCCTGAAGTCTTTGTTCCCAGATGTCCCTCCTTTCCTTATCCCAGGCATCTCGGTCTCTCTTCATTTCTTTTCTACACTGCTCCAGCTTCCTCTCCAAGCTCTCCTTCTGCTCTCTTTCTGACTGAACCATCTTCTCCCAGGCTTCCAGTTTTCGTCTCTGTTCCTGATGCTGAGTTTCTTCTTGATTTTTCCGCCTCCTTTCATTTTCCTCCCACTCTTTCTTTCTCTGCTGACGCTCCTGGTTGAAGCTTTCGTCTCTGTCCTTCAGCCCTTTTGCTCTCAGTTTTCTCTCCTTTTCAATTTCTGCGTTCTGCTCATTGATTTTGCTTTTTAGTTCTTTCAGATCTTCCTTGTGTTTTTTCTGGAGGTCGTTAACCTTCCTCTCCATCTCCTCTTCCTTTTCTTTTAAAATCCTCTCCACTTGTGTTTGTATCAATTCTTCTGTAACGTCCAAAGTGTTGGTGTAGCAGCTGCCACCATTGTTCTTGACCATGGCTTTGGTCTTGGTCAGCAGATCTCTGACTTGTGTGCGGTTTGTGGGATCTTTGTTATTGAAGACCTGGTACCTTCCTCCACAGTCATTTATCAGTTTTTTGACAAAGCCTGGACAGCGTTCGATATAACTTTCAAACGACTCATCTTCCAGGTCATCTCCTCTGGTGAAGATCACGATGATGAAACCTTCAGACTTTCTGCCAAAATATTTTTTGATCAGTTCCACAGAATCTTTCTCCTCCTGTGTAAATCGGCCGATCTGCAGCACCAGTAAGAAGACATGAGGTCCAGGAGACAACATGCTGATGCATTTCAGTAGCTCCTGTTGAACATCATCATTGGACAGGGTCGTGTCAAACAAGCTGGGCGTGTTGACCACAGCAACAGGATGCCCGTCAATGTCTCCTGTTGCTTTCTCGCAGAACTTGATTGCTGGCTTCGGGATGGTTTGGGGTTTAAAATGCTTTCTGCCTAAAATGGTGTTTGCTGTTGCACTCTTCCCACTGCCGGTCTTCCCAATCAGCACCATCCTGAGACACTCTCTGCTCTGATTTCCATCATGACCTCCCATCTCACTGCTCTGTTTCACATCCTGCAGCTCAGCTTTGAGTCTTGAAACCGTCTCCATCTGAGCCCTGGTGAACATGTCCTTTGTGAAGCATCTGGGTCCATCACATCTCATCTTTTCCACATCATCCAACAGCTTTGGGATCTGCTGCTTGTTGTTGATGTTGAGAACAACAGATCTTCCTCCACAGCTCTGACGGAGCTCCCGGACATCTTTATTCTTTCTTACAAACGTAGCAACAGTTGGAGCTGCAGGATCTGACTCCACAGTGAACAGAACCATGATGAAGGCATTGACTCGAGAGCTGAATGTGTCCTGGATGGTCTTTAACTCTTCCTTGTCTTCATCAGTGAGTGAGTCCACAGGTAGAACCAGGAAGAAGGCATGGACGTCGTCAGGATCACAGAGTGAGATACACCTGAGTGCTTCCTCCATCACTGCCTCCTGAGGTTTTCCATTCAGGGCAGGCAGCTCCACCAGGGAAACCCAACGTCCACACACCTCTCCCTGATTTTTAACACACTCTGATGAGTTGGAGACCGACTGAAGCTCTGTCTGACCTAAAATGGCCCTGGCTGCTGAGGTCTTCCCTGCTCCTCTCCTCCCACACAGAACCAGGTTTACAGCTGGTCTCATGGGTTTAGACTTTAGTGTCATGGTCAAACCTTCATCCTCATCATCAAATACATCAGTGCCGACCTGCTCTCCAATATTTTCTTTTGCAATTTGACCCAACTGGGTTAACAGTTCTGGAAGTTCAAGGTTCTTCTGCTCCAAATATCTGGTGCTGCACATGGTGATGAGATCATTTAAAGGTGGATGTTGCATATAATTTTGCATGACAGCTGAAGTCTCCTCTCTGGGTGCTGATATCAGAACCAGCGAATGATCAAATGGTTGGTCACTGAGAAGCTTCAGGACTTGGCAGAGGTTCCATTTCTGTTCCTCAGTGAAGTCTTCAGGCTGTAGAACCAGCAGGAACACATGAGGTCCAGGATCAGAGAGTCTCACACAGTTTTCTACATGTTCTGTCAGCTTCTTTTCAGAGATGTTGGGATGCAGCAGATCTGGGGTGTTAACAAGAACTAATTCTTTGTCCTGTTTCTGTCTTCTGACGCTCATACAGTTGTCTGGTTCTTTATCAGTGCTGAACTTCGTCTCTCCCAGTATGAGGTTCCCCACTGAAGCCCTCTGAGACCAGCTGTTCCCCAGCAGAACAACCCTCAGCTCAGACACTGAAACGACAAACACTGAATTATAAAAACCTTCAAAGATCAGACTTTGTGCCAAATTAATACAGTAAAACTGGATTTTTTTGGACTGATCACAGCTGGACTGAACTCAGATCAGCTGTTCAAACCGACCTGCTCTCTGCAATAACATGGTTCCTGCTGGCAGTGTTTCTGTTCCTGTTCTCAGAATATTCACTGATCCTGATGTAACGCTGCAGTTTACAAACGCAGAACAACCAGAAACTCGGTGGCTTTGAGAACCTGCTCCTGTAAACTGCTCTGATACACATGCTGTGGCTGATTCCCTGCGGTTCACATAATGAGATCGCTCTCTAACAGATCCTTTATCGTCATCACATCATCAGTTCCATTAACACTGATTATTTTCCTATTATTGAGTTTGATAATAAAGATACCTCAGGTAGAGCTGTGGGGCCTCGTCTGTAGGAGCTTTGAACTTGTGATTAAATATTTCATTGTTTAGTGTTGGGATTTACAGACCTGCCAAGTCAAACCCTATTTCAGATTTTTAGGTTTTAATATTTAGGTTTGTTTGCTTTAAATCTCTATCGGCTTCATTAATTTGACAGTTAGGTTTAAGAAGAAACACCAGGGACTCTGTTTTTCCATTTGGATTCAATACAGGACATTGAGGTGTCTGATAACCAAACACTCGTCACCTTTGATGCACCAGTTATACAACCACCTCAGACAGTGGACTGAAATGTCTACTCTTCAGTGTTTAATTCAAATTACATGGTTTTTGGTCCATGAAGGAGTTTCAATCTGACATTTCTGCCTTAAAGTACACAAATATAATATTAAATTCATAACTACATATTTTTAGTCCTATTGAGCCAAAAACAGGAACTTTGAGTTGACAGCAAAGCCTGTTTTAATGTTTTTTACTTCTGCAACAATGAATTTCCATCTGCAAATTAGCTCATTTATAAATTACAGCTTTAAAAGTCTCTGTGATGTGATGTCAGTGTGTTTTATAGGTTTAAAGTTTTTTAATCCTCTTTATCAGAGTAGGAGTAGTAGAACTCACTGGTTGGACGAATCATGCCATTGCTGCTGCTGTGCCTCAGAGGTCTCGCAGGGTTTTCATCTTTCAGAAAACAGAAAAACAACATCTCAGCTTCTTTTGCAGAGAATCTTCTTTTCAGCAGAAACCAGGGGTTGATGCATGTTTCTGATGTGGATGAGTCGGTACTCACCAGGGTCTGCAGTAGCTGCCATACTGTCGCATCAGTAGAAGCTCAGCTGAAGGCCAACATCTGGTTTTAAAACCCTTCAAACACAAAAGCACAAGACTTTTTATATTTGCTTTCATGTAACTTTGTCTACAACAAAACAGCTGGCTATAGTCAAGGTGCAGTTAATTACATATGTGTTTTTTTCAAGGTCAAGAGATCAGAGTGTGGCAGGAGCTCTAGGAGCAGAGCATCAATGCACAAGGTCACTACTCTGGAGGACGGAGGACAGGGTTACAGCAGGGTCTCTGTTTGTCGATGAAACAGTCATTTTCTGTGCACCTGAAGCACCTGTGCAGCGAAACGAACCGCAGCACACATTCACTGATAATGACCAGAACAAGGAGAGGATTCATTTCAAGCACGCCAACATTAGGAAACTGAAAAAATCCTGATCCATAAAACATTTGTGGGAATATGAGACGTTCAAGGACGACGTGTTCAAAACCTCTCCAGGACTCTTCCATGACAGGAAGACAAACTCCAGCTGCAGGTCTTCACCAGACAATCATCAAGTGCAGGTGAGAGTGTGAGCTCACCTGTAGAGAGTCTATGATGACACGTCACACCATCATCTCTGAATTCATCCTAATTAATCAATAAGTTTGAATGATAACCAGTAATCACGTGATTCCCACAGGAAGTACACACCAGGATCGGAATAAAGAGGTGAATTGGAAATAAACGAGCCGGGTGCAGGGAAGTAACACACACACACACACGATCCCCGTTTAACATGTTGATTTGGATGTTTTCACACACTAAACTCTCGGTTCATCACCTGCGCATGCGCATTCGCCTTAACAGCATGACCTTAAATGAACTCTTTTCTCAGAAGCCGTCAGAACAAAGTTCTACTTCCGTGTTTATTTCCTTTGCACTTCAAAGGTTAAAAAGACAGAAAGCTTCAGTCGAAGCAGATTTCTGGAATCACAACGCGACAGAATCTGCATGTGTGTGGATGAAATCAGACAAACGGTGCTGATCCAGATTCAGTCCGATGGGTTTAATTGGCGGTTTGACAGCTTCGCCACAAAACCCGAAACATCCGCAGCCAGAACAAACATCTCAGTTCAAATCGAGCAAACAGACCAAAAACGCGGTGTGGGGGTTATGAACTGGTGCTTTAACTGCGGAGTTTGATTTTAATACTGCGCAGTTTGACGCGGCACTTCCGGTACCGCGATCCAGCGAACAGCCGCCCAGACTGCGCTCCAAGACTCTGAACATTGAAACAACACGTTCATTCACCCACCGACGCCTCTGACCACCGGCACCGACTTTATCTGTGTTTGGTTGTGTTCGGTAAAGTTTACTCACCAGCTGCGCCACCGCTGCAGTGAAAGTGAAAGTAGAATAGAAGCAGGGGGCGGGTCTTAATGTTAAATGGATAGAAATAGTCTGTACGCAGCTTTTTATTGAATATGATATTATTATAACATTCACAGTAAGTTTATCATAAACTGCAACACCCTTAAAACCTGCATTTCACCAGCGTGTGCAGCTGAGCGACGGTAACTGACCCAGAAACAGCTGCACAGTCATATCTAATGACGCCACAACAGCCTGCAGCTGTTTTCTGCTGCGGTCAGGGTTGTTCGATTAACCTCAGTCGTTTGGAGGCTTCGGTTTGTTTTGTTGTTCATCAAATGTCGTGTTGTGTGTCCGTCAGTGTCATCACCACAACACAAAACACAGTTACTGAGTAATGAAACTGATTTCCTGTCAGATGTAAGATGGTGCTTGTTGTGCTATTTAAAGTTATCATGTGACGTCCTGTAGGTGTCACATGGTCCCCACAGAGCTGAGCCCTCAGCCTGAGTCAGAGACTGATGGAGCTGATGGAGCTGATGTTTGTTTCCAGAGAGCAACCAGCAGCCTGAGCAGTGGAGCAGCTGCAGAGTCCCAGAGGGAAGTGGCTGCGTCAGATCAGGAGGACATGCTGGTCGTCTCCTCCCACATTTGCGGGGTTGTGCAGCGTGAATTCATCCCCCAGGGTCAGACTGTCATTGGAGAGCTCTGCTGCACCGCTCTGAGGCGTCTGAGGGAGGAGACTCAGCACCAACCACCTGAACTGGGACAGGTGGATCTCTGCTTCTCCATCAGGACACACAGCACTGAGAACACACACAGTGTTTTAGCTGCAGCAACACAATCACTGCTCTGCACCGCCCTGCTGCTGCACCTGCAGACACACACTTCTTCTCCTTCTTCTTCTTCTCCTTCTTTGTCTCCTTCTTCTTCTTCTTCTTCTTCTTCTTCTCCTCCTCCTCCACAGTGACAGTGCAGCTGAAGGGTCACAGATGGAGCTTTGCGGCAGTGGAGTATCTCTGCGCAATTCAGCTACATCAAAGGAGTCAGCAGCCAAATGTAAATTTTATAGTGGTCTGAAAACATTTTGATCACACCTCGTATTAATTTGATCAAGTAAACTGAGGACACCTGCAGAGTCCACGTCCTCCCACAGCCTCTCCGGTGCAGGTACAGTACAATCAACAGTTTTACAGTGAAAAGCAAAGAATTCAAAGGTCAAACACAGAAAATATGATTAAAGATTCATCTGAGTTACGTCATCAGATGTAAACCATCTCATTCTCTATTAAGAAATAACAAAACACTAATGTAGTGAAGCAGCATTTGAAATTAACTTTATTTTGTTCAGAAGTCATTCATCACTGAGCTGCTGTGTTATTTGTGAATAATCAGAATAAGTTTAATAGCGACACAGTTCAGAAAAACATGAAAACAAACATCAGAAAATGACAAATATTCCCAACAAAACATCTCAGAAGGAATCAAAGACGACTTATAAAGATCCTCTGAAAGCTGAACACGTCACTGCCCCACCAGGTTTTACAACAATCAACTTATTCCAGATGGAAAACTAAAAAAAAAGACTAGCTTACAGCTAAGTAGCATTAGCATGCTAGCTAACACAAAATACACATAGGGCTGATGTTTATATCATTAGTTAGTGCTAGCACTGTAATATTAGCATCTTACTAGCTTACAGCTAATTAGAAATTCAAAATCTTAGCCTGATGATGGAAAGACCGCATTCATTGGGATTCATCCTTTTGGGACAATAACAATCTGAAAAAACTTTGACAATCCACCGCTAACAGTTTCCAGTAATGTTGAGCAGTGTGAGGAGCTAACTACTAGCTAGTAATTAGTCACAGAGTAACTCCTGAGTAAATGTGACAGTAGCTACTGATTCGTTAATGATTAGTTCATTTAGAAAGAAGTAAAGAACAGATCAGGAAGAACATTACTCAGAGCCTCAGGAGACGTGGCACCATTGTGATTTGCCTTCATTCAGTTCCTGAATCAGATCGTTGAGTTGTGTCTCGTGTGTTTTCCTCAGGATCTCCTGCTGCTGCTCAGTTCCTGCGCTCTCCATCTCACGCTCCTGTTTGGTCAGTAAGTTGTTGATCTTTTTCAGATTTTGCTTCTTTTTAAAGAGACACTTCACCAAGTTCTTGATTTCTTCTCTGTGTTTTTTCTTAATTTCCTCCTCATTCTTTGTTGAAAGCGCCTTTAAGATGTCATACTCTTCTTCTTTGGCTTTCATTTGCTTCTCGCGCTCCGTCAGCTCCGTCATGTACTTCTGTATAAACATGTTGATTTCCTCTGCTTTCTTTCTGGCCTCTTCTTCATACAAGTTTTTCACACCCTTCATGGTTTTCTCATACTGTTGTTCCAGTTGTCTTCTCTCTGTTTCCTCTCGTTCTCGTCTGATTTGGTCCTCTTCTCTCATGATCTCTTCACAATTTTGCTTTTCCATCATATGTTCCTCTCTGAGCCTTCGAATTATTTCTTTTTCCCTCTGCTGGTTTTCCTGATCTTGTTTCTTCCACCACTCTCTCCGCTCTCTTTCCAACGCCTCTTGTTTTTGTCTCATCTCTTCTGAGTTCTGTGCAATCTTGGCTTCCCACTCCTTTTGCTGTAACTCTTCCTGTCTTTTCTTCCACTTGTCTTCTTCTTCTCTCCTCTTTTGCTCTTGCCTTTTCTTCTCCAGCTCTTTACTGATGTATTCCTCCAGTTTCTCGTCTCTCCGTTTTCTCTCCTTTTCAATTTCCACCCTCTGTTCCTCCATTCTTCTGGTCATCTCCTTCGTATCTCTGTCATATTTCCTCTGAATGGCCTCCCTCTCTCTCCTCATCTCTTCCTCTTTCTCCTTCATGATCTTCTCCACTTCCTTCTGTATTGCTGTTTCGGCCTCTTGCAGCATCTCATTGGTGAAGCAGCTTCCTCTGTTTGCCATCACCATGGTGTCGATCATGGTTATCAGCTCAGTGACTTGTCTGTGGTTGTGTTTGTCGTAGTTATTGAACACGTGGTATCTTCCTCCACAGTCCCTAATCACCTTCTTGAAGGAGTCGCTGCATTGTGTTTTGACGTACTCGTTGATTGACTTCTGGTCATGTTCCAGTGAATCTCCTCTTGTGAAGAGAACAATGGTGAACTTCTCAGCATTCTTCCCAAAGCCTTCCTTGATCAGTTTTAAGGTTTTGTTCTCCTCTTCTGTAAACCTGCTGATCGGTACCACCATCAGGAAGACGTGTGGTCCTGGAGCCAGAAGACTGATGCATTTCACCATCTCCTCGTTAACCTCCTCATGGGACAAAGCTGTGTCAAACAGACCCGGAGTGTCGACCACGATGACGTGACGACCGTCCACTTCACCTTCTGCTTTCTGACAATGTCTGGTGACTGATTTTTGGCCTGATTCAGCTTTGAACTCTAGTCTTCCCAGGATGGTGTTTGCTGAAGAGCTCTTTCCACAGCCCGTCTTCCCTATCAGCACAATCCTGAGAGTCTTCAGACGCTGCTTCTCATCTTCACCTGCAAAACAATAAGACCTGCAGTTAACAAGCAACAAAGACGAAGCATCAAGACTTATTAATAAATACCGGGGAGTTAATTCAACGGTCAACACCAGGACCGGTGACCTTTATTAGCAAAGAAAATCCAGTCAGTTTTAGGGTTTGTCTGGTCAATCATCCCATTAAGTGTCGGGCTCAGGTAGAACCAGAGAAATCATTTATATCTGACTGATTCAAAGGTCAGTGTCAGTGTCTGATCATGTTAGAACATATAAACAAACAGAAACTAAAGAAAGATAAGAGTCACCAGATGTAATCAGAGTATTTAGAGTAAGAGTAGTGTTTTCAATCAGATGTAATTAGAGTATTTAGAGTAAAAGTACTCAGGTACAGTATCTGTTCTCTTCTATACTGTGTTATCAGCTGATTGAGGCTCTCATTGATGTTGAAGCTGGATTTGACTGTTGTTGGTGGTTGTTTTTGGTTGTTCGGCTCAGTTTGAACTCAGTGGGCAGTTTGGTGCCTTGCGCAGCAGCTTTGGCATGAGCGACGTTCACATACTCACAGGCAATGCTGCTCTTTCTCAGCATCTGGAGTTCAGCTTGTTGCTTGTGGATGAATTTCTCTTGTTGCACCATCTTTTCTATCTGTGCTTGTACGAACATTTTGGTCGTGTAGCAGCATTGTCTGATGAATGTCCTTCCCATTTCAGTATCCAAAATCCTGGCAAGCTCCTGCTTGTCATTGATGTTGATAACAGCATATGTTCCTCCACAGCTGCCACAGATCTCCTGGATGACTCTGCTCTGTCTCACAAAGTCAAGATACTTCTCAGGATCTGACTCCACAGTGACCAGAACCATGATGAAGGCATTGACTCTAGAGCTGAATGTGTCCTGGATGGTCTTTAACTCTTCCTTGTCTTCATCAGTGAGTGAGTCCACAGGTAGAACCAGGAAGAAGGCGTGGACGCCGTCAGGATCACAGAGAGAGATACACCTGAATGCTTCCTCCATCACTGCCCCCTGAGGTTTTCCATTCAGGGCAGGCAGCTCCACCAGGGAAACCCAACGTCCACACACCTCTCCCTGATTTTTAACACACTCTGATGAGTTGGAGACCGACTGAAACTCTGTCTGACCTAAAATGGCCCTGGCTGCTGAGGTCTTCCCTGCTCCTCTCCTCCCACACAGAACCAGGTTTACAGCTGGTCTCATGGGCTCAGACTCTTCAGTGAAGGTGAGGAAGGCTCCTTTGTTTTCATGCACAATCTTCTCAATCTCCTCCATCAATAACATGTGGTTGTTATCATCCATGTTGTAGTATCTTCCTCCACAGTCTTTCAGGAGCTGATTCACAGTTTTATCTTTCGAACGTGTGCTGACGACCATCAAGTGTTTAAAGGCATCTTGACCGAACAAACTCAGGATGGACTTCAGTGTTTGTCTGGTTCTCTCTGTGAACTCAAAATGCTTCATTAACAGCAGCAGAACATTTGGTCCAGGAGGACAAAGACTCACGCATCTCCTCATCTCTTGTCTCAAGGTTTCCTCAGAGACGCTCATGATGTCGGCAGTTTTCACCACTGTCACTGGTTTCCTTCTCCACTCTCCACCAATGGCCACATAGCGTCTGATTGAGGAATCTTTGTGAACATGAAAATCATGGTTTCCAGTGATGAAGTTGCAGAGCTCCGTCTTTAGATCTTCACCTTTCCCCAACAGCAAGATCCTGAGTGCAGACGCTGTGACACAGCAGAGACAGTTTACTCAGTTTATGGTAGCGCTGAGTACATGAATCTTCAGTAGTTATTGAGTAAACATTACCTACAATCACAGAGTCTGAATAAAACAGTCCTTACTCACATCGATCCATTGTGACGTGTTAGGTCGAAACCCTCTGAAAGACAAAATAACATGTGATGAACGTCGTTTGTAAAGAATTACTGCTGATCCAACATTTTCCTGATAGATTTCATCTAATTTCCAAACTTTGTTGATGTTTATCTGATGTATATTCACATATTAACAAGAGAATTGAGACTTTAGCTCAGTTTTCCAGACTGGGAATAATCTCATTTTATAATGAATAACTTTGTTTGGTTGAAGATGGATTAAAAGTGACTTTGACTTACTCTAGTCTTTCATTAATGGACAGGAACAAATGTTTTGAGATCATTTTAACACCACACCTACACGCACACGTGATATTTTCAGCTAATATTCAACTGCCGTGGACAAATTAGCATCATTTTATTATCACATCATCTCAGTGCTGCTGCTCCCGCTGAGTCAGCAGTGTGTCTGCTGTGTGTGAGTCAGTCTCCAGACTCAGATGAGCATTGAAGCTGAGTCTCTGCTTTAACACAGTGATGTGTTGCTGTGACTCCAGAGTCTCTGCAGAGCATTGAAGCTGAGTCTCTGCTTTAATACAGTGATGTGTTTCAGAAAGCAGCTTCTGACCTTTGCAGAGTCACATCACTGCTGAGTCGCTGCTCAGTCACAGAGAGAAGCTCTGTTTCATGCACACACTCTCTGATCAGCACACACACTGATCAGCTGCAGGTTAGTTCAATTCAATTCAATTAAATTTTATTTATATAGCGCCAATTCACAACAAAAAGTCATCTCAGGGCACTTTACAAACAGAGCAGGTCTAGACCACACTCATTACTGTTAGTTACACCCAACAGTTCCACCATGAGCAAGCACTCGGCAACAGTGGCAAGGAAAAACTTCCTTTTAACAGGCAGAAACCTTGGGCAGATCCTGTCTCTAGGTGGACGGACATCTGTCCTGACCAGTTGGGGGGAAAGAGAGAGAGAGAGAGAGAGAGAGAAAGAGAGAGAGAACAATATAGAATAATGATAATAAGTGGCAGCAGAGGACAGGGGGCAGGTCGGTGGAGCCACAGGTCAGATGTTCAGCTCTGGAGCCACAGGTATCTGTAGAGAGGTACAGAGAGAGAGACCAGAGAGAAACAAGCACAGCACTAGGGGAGAGAGGACACAGAGTTAATGGAGTTTGAGGAGAGAGAGGGAAGAGGAGGAGTGTGGAGACGATCATGGGATGTCCCCCAGCAGCCTCGGCCTATAGCAGCATAACTAGGGGATGGCATGGATGGTGTAGTTCAGATGGTAACTAGAGCTAGCTGTAAGCTTTGTCGAACAAGAAGGTTTTCAGCTTTACTTTAAAAGTACAGAGGGTGTCTGCCTCTCGGACCCAGACTGGCAGCTGGTTCCACAAGAGAGGAGCCTGATAGCTAAAGGCTCGGCCTCCCATTCTACTTTTGGAGATTCTGGGAACCACAAGCAAACCTGCACTCTGGGAGCGAAGTGTTGTGAATCTGTTGGGTTGATAGGGACTTAGCATCTCATTGAGGTACAATGGAGCTTGGCCATTAAGGGCCTTGTAGGTAAGAAGAAGGACTTTAAAATCTATTCTGGACTTTACAGGGAGCCAATGAAGAGAAGCTAAAACCGGAGAAATATGATCTCTCTTGCTAATTCCCACCATAACCCTCGCAGCAGCATTTTGGATGAGCTGGAGGCCTCGCAGTGACACATTTTCAGATGAAAGGACTCCACCACAGCGCTAAAGCCTCAACAGTGATACGCAAAACTTAACTTTATTCATGTGATTTTGAAGAAACTGAATCATATTTTATGTTTTTCTCTGTAAAATACAGAGTTTCCTGATGGACTGATAGCTTTGCTTGTTGTTGCTGTTAGCTAGTTAGCTCTGTTAGCGGCGGTTTTCCCGTTGGGTTTGGCTCCTGGAAACACAAAATCATATTAAAGCCTTGTGTTATCATATGATGAACTGCTGCATGTGCATTAAATTCTAATTTACACAAGAAGCCCAACAGATTGTTTGTCAGCTGGGAAACAGCTGGAGTCGATCATGGAGGCTGTATGAACTCAGTTTCTGAGGTTTCCTTGTGTTTGTGTGTTAACTGACATGAGACAGTGGCCTTTGTGATAATTAAACACCTCCTCTGTGCTGAGGGGTGGTTCAGGTACTGTTCTGGTGTTCAGGGTTCAGGGATTTTCTTCAGGGTCAGGGTTTTTCTTCAGGGTTCAGGGTGTTTCAGGGTTCAGGGTTTTTCTTCAGGGTTCAGGGTTTTTCAGGGTTCAGGGTTGTAATTCTCTCTGAATTAAACAACCATTATCTCCAAATCTTCCCAGAAATGATTGGAGTTATTGGTGACTCTGTGTCGTCAGGGGAAAAGATGGGTCGATGTAATTAAATGAATTAACAAGTCACTAAAAATAACTAATGAATGGAGGCAAGGCTGGTTGAACAGGCTTCATCGATGAACCCTCCCACCAGAAACTCCCAGTTCACACAGTTTCTGGTCTGAAAGGTGTGTTTGAAGAATCAGGTGTGTGTTCACTGACTATCGGCTGATAACAGTTAAAATATGAAAAAACAGACGACCATCATTTTTCTTTTGCATTTAAATTCAGCGTTTTTTATGCTTAATATAAACAACAACAGACTAAAATACTGTTGAACTTCATGAAAACCAAGACCAACCAGTCCAGGACTCAAACCCAGCCGAACACATAGACATAAAGCTCTCAGTGGGACCAAACCACATCAGTCATAACACGTCTGAACCTTCGTCAGTTGACAGAAACCATTTTGATAATTGACAGTTTTACCTGCAGATGTTGAAAAAGCTGTTTCAGACCCTCAAATATGTAAATGTCCTGCTTTTCTGTCACATTGAACCAAATAATCTTTGGGTTTTGACACAAAACAACAGAAACGTTCATGTTTCTCAGCTTCTTCTGATCTAATCCAGAAAATGAAACTCTAATCACAGAACCTGAACAAACCTGCCCCGGATGTTAAACCACCTTTAAATCCAGGTTTAAACTCTGACGATGAACTGGCTCGCACCCTCAGGTCCTGTTTTCATGTCTTTTAATATTAAGCAATCCGTCTTTTGTAAATGAAAAGTGCAGTAATCTTGTCCGTCTCTTACCTGGCCCAGGTGTGATGTGTCCGTCTGTCGTTACACACTCTGCACTGCTTTTTCAATCATCCACACCCTTTAACCAGTCGTCCAATGAAAACTCCCTCTTCTGTTTTAGCTGCTAAATTTGTTTTTCCTCTCGTGCAGACAGATTATTATTAACACTCAACCAGGCATTAATGACTTAAAACATGTTTGATTTCACGGTTTATCAGGTTTATTCACCTGTTGCAGGTCCTGGAGACTGAAAGTGAAAGTAAAGAATTGGTTCAGTGAGTCATCACTCGGTCAGGGTGTCTGTGTGAGGCTCACCTTAAATTCAGGATTAAAAGTCATTAAAAGTCATTTCATCCCCACAAACATTTGGTCAGATTTCATTTCTGCGTTTTGAAAATGAGTCGGCCTGCGTGATGTTTCATTAGAAATGATCTGATTTGTTTTGTCTTTCATCTTGTTTTCTGGATATTCTTCTTCCTCTTCCTCATAATTTAAAAACAAATCATAACAAATCAACCGTCTGAGCTGCAGCTTTAGAGCTTTGACCAACACGTCATGAATCTGTGCTCACATGCAGCCCGGCAGGTTGACTTAGGCTCAACATCACCAACCTGAAGATGGTTCAGAGACTCAAGACTTCGAGGTGTGGCGATAACTTTGCTTCTACATTCCTCCTTCTCTCACTTCCTGTTTGCCTCTTTCTCGCCATCCTTTATGTTTTTCCATTTTTGTTTACTTCCTGTTTTATTTTGAAGGTGGTCTCCCTCTTCTGTTTCTGTGTGCTTGTTTCCTGTGTCCCATTGGTTCATTGGTTTCCCCTGTGTCTTGTTTGCCTTCCCTCTCTGTTGTGTCACTTCCTTTGTTTTCCTCCGTTCACGTTCGTTCATTCTTTGTGTTTTCACACATTTTTGGACTCGTGGTTTTGTCTAAACTTGCCTGAATCATGGTGTCAAGGCTGGGTTACAAGAGAGGGCAGGACCCAAATGCAGACACGCACAAGGGGGCCAAAGATATTTAAAGAGTTTATTTCAGGGCACAGGCTTACGAGTGGTCAAGGCAGGCAGGGTCGAAAACCAGGTAATCAGTCCAAACGTGACACGAAAACCAAAGATCCAAAAACCAGAAAACCAAAATCTCAAAGCACATGCAGGGAAACACAAGGGATCGAGGCAGGAACATAGAGACTAACACAACAAACGAACCAATGGAGAACAAAGGCAATGACACCACTTAAATAGACCTGGAGGGCAGCAAACGAGACACAGGTGAGACCAATCAATTAATCAAGACAGGAAACAAGCAGACAGAAACACACCAGGGAAAAACTTTTCAAAATAAAACAGGAAACAAAACAAACTGAAAACCATGACACATGGGCTTTGTTTTCTGTCTGCTCCCTCTCACATGTGTTTGCTTATGTTGGACTGATTCCTGGATTTGACCCGGACCACCCTGACGACCTGTGAGCCTGACTCTTTATACAACAAAACACTTTAACCATTTCTGAAGGGTCCATTTCTGTTGAGACATTAAACACCAAAGAAAAGTCAAGCTCTTCTTCATATTTGATGTCATGAATCTTTGAACCAGCCTCAAACTGTCTTTTTACTTAATACTTACACTGATCTGCACAGGCAGGTTCACTCTAGCTGTCACACTTCTACAGACACCTTAACGTTAGACTTCCCTGCAGATTCAGTTAAAACCTTATCCTGAAAATGTCTGAATGAGTATGAAACTGAAGTGTCTGTGAACAGCTTCATCTAACATTGCACCCGTCATTCACTCCCCTGAACACCAATTAATCACTTGCCATAGTTTTATTATCAATAAAGCTTTTATTGAAAAAGTGAATCACAGTATAATGAAAATGTTAAGCTTCGATCTCGAACTTTTCCAGTTTTAAAATGTTTAAAAATGTTTGTTTTGCTTCAACAACCTGTTTCCTGCTGTTTTCTGTGCAGCACGTGTATGAAATTAACTGTTTCTTTGTCTTTAGAAGGAAGAGGTGAAGTGCTTTGAATACATACACATACACACACACACACACACACACACACACACACACACACACACACTACAAGCCAAACATTTGGAAGCAATGTCAAGTTTCTGTTCACAGTGCCTTTCTTCAAAAGCAGTATGAATTTGATGCATTTCGGGAAGTATTTACTGCACGATCAGACTTAGACTCAGACTTAGATATGCACCATTTTACTCAGTTTTTACTCAGTAGGTATACGTTGATGGCACCAGACCACTGCTGAATAAATGTTAACAAAAGAAAAGAAGGGCTTAGTTTTAGGGTTGAGAAGATTTGCAAGAGTCACAACTCACACAAATTAGTTTGTATTATTCACTTTAGTTCTTTGAGTAAAGAAGCACGAGTACAGATTTATACATTGGGGAAAGAAGGATACACTGAAAGAGAAACTGCAAAGCACCTAATGGTGTCCAGCAGAAGAGTTCACTATGCCCTGAAGAGACTAGAAGAAGTTATGATGATAGAAACAGGCCTGGAAGAAAGAGGGTTACTACAGAAGCAGAGGATAAACATATCATTGTCACCAGTGAGAGATCAGAGAGAAACAGCACCACAGATAAGGCAGGAATCAACATGACAAGGTCAAAACCTGTATCTCTGACCACTGTGAGAAAACGTTTGAGGAAGCTGGTCTGAAGAGTGGTGTATCTGCAAAAACCACTACTCCATCCAAAGAACAACAGAGGTATGAGCGGGCAAGAGCAGACAGAAACTGGATCTATGATGACTGTAAAACAAGTTCTCTGGACGATGAAAGCAAGTGTTGAACTGTTTGGTTCAAAGCTCAGAGTCTGTGTCCACAGACAAACTGGTGAACGTCTCAAAGCACCATGTGTAACAGCCACAGTAAAGCACAGAGGTGGCAGTGCCATGGTGTGGGGATGTTTTGCAGGTGTAGTAGGAGATTTGTTTGAAGTACGAGTCGGCAGCCTCTCACTGATGAACTTAACAAAGTTTGGGATGTAACTCCCGGCACAGACCTTAAACAGCTCGTGGAGCGAGTGGCTCGTATCTGCCCTGTTGTTAAAGCCAGAGGAGGTTACTTTGAAGAAAGAGCAAGAAAAACCCAAATCCCTGCTAATTCTGGTAAACATGTATTCTGATGAGAGACTCTATAATCCGGTTTATCTTGTTGCAAAGTACACCAATGAAACTCTGATCTGCTTTTGTTCAAATGTGATTTTGCTTCCAAACGTATGGCCTCCAGTGTACATAATATCCATTTTGCCTTCGGCCTCTGCAGGTTCAGTTGCTATAAGTTCCGTCATTATGAACCTGATCAACAGATATTATTCAAACTGGTGGTGGCAGTGGTCTCCTGTTCAATCAAGCCTGCTCTCAGCAGACACTCACCACATGCATCTGCAGATTTATGTGCAATAACAGTATCAACATGTGCAATAACACATACTGTATACATACATATATACTTTTCCACTGGTATTTATATATATTTATTATTTCCACCCACTGCTATTGCCTGTTGTATATATTTTTTTCCACTGATATGTTTTTATATTTATATATATAGACAGGGTCCAGGCTGGAAAACTTTGTGTTGCACAGAGTTTGTGGCTGCCAGCAACCAAACTCTGTGTTTGTACATGTTAACAGAGACTCAGACTAACTTACTGTCAGGGGGCAGGAACTCAAAGCTGCTGCTGCGCCTCAGAACCAGCTCACCTGTCTCTGCTGGGAAACAGAAACTGCAGATATTATTCTTTATTCACTGACATTTAATCTGTGATGAATCTGCTCAGTAGTGATGGTTGTGTCCAAAACCAGCCTCAACAGTTTTACAGCCTGTTTTCACCTAAAGATCTGATCATGGAGCACAATGTGCTGCTGCTCTCTGTGTTTATGCTTGTTCCTGTGACAGACGGTCAACACTGAAGACCATCGTAATAAGCCAGGTAACATATCTACAGGCGCTCGTCCACCCTGGAAATCTCCTGGAGAGGCAGAAGATGAGTAAGAGCAGAGCTCCCTCTCTCTCCTGTCATCAGCTCTGCCTGAAGGAGAGTTATCTCCTGGACACTGCTGGGCTTTATAGGAGCAGGTTTGGTTATTAGCAATAATTAATAATAATCAATAATAATCAATGATAATCATTAATTGAAAGAATACTATTACTAACAAAGTTAATAATTATGGGCACCACCCTAGTATCAGGGACCAATAACCAACCCGAAAATTCAGTCTGAAGTCTGTTCATTTATAAATATCAATATCTGGGAGATACTGATGTGAATAAGATGAACGAGGAAGGTGTGAATCCAAGCACTGACTCTCTCAACCAGCCTTTACAACACTTGTACAAACAATACAGACAACTTCTCTTTAAAACATAACAGAATTTATTAAAAGCAATCACATCAATTAACAATCAATAACGTTAACATCCATTACCTAACTACTACTATGTACAGGCGTGTACATTCTGGACAAAGGAGTAAAAAGGACCCAGGCAGTTGGTCTCCACACACTTACATTAACAGACCAGAGAGGGCAGAAGTTCAATTCAATTCAGTTCAGTTTTATTTATATAGCGCCAATTCACAACCAAAGTCATCTCAGGGCACTTTACAAACAGAGCAGGTCTAGACCACACTCATTACTGTTAATTACACCCAACAGTTCCACCATGAGCAAGCACTCGGCAACAGTGGCAAGGAGAAACTTCCTTTAACAGGCAGAAACCTTGGACAGATCCTGGATCAGGGTGGACGGCCATCTGCCCTGACCGGTTGGGGGGAAAGAGAGAGAGAGAGAGAGAGAGAAGTACAATATAGAATAATGACAGCAAATGGCAGCAATAGGCAGCAGAGGACACGGGGCAGGTCGGTGGAGCCAGAGAAGAAGAAGTGAGTTTCCTCCCAAATTTCCCAAGAGGTAAAGATCTTGGAAGCTTGGAGCAAAGTAGACTCCAAATTGTAGATAAAGTACAGATGACTGACAAAAACCTCAACCAACTGCAGCATTGATGCAGACTACCTTTGCCTCACGGCAAAAAGAGGTCATCAGTGATGACCTACCTGTTGGAGAGCTCCTGGAACGCTGGCCTGCCCTTAAAATTGAGTCCCAGGTTAAAAAAAAAAAAATAGTATTAATAGATAGATTCAATTATTTTCTGTGAGTTTTTCAGTGATAACTTGAACAATATTACTTTTTATGTGATCAAACTTGGCTTATACTTTGCTCATGTAAAGCTCTGCAAACCCTGTATCTGAGTTACAGGGATTTGCCATTTTGCTTGAGATGGGAAGGATTTTTCTGTTTCTGTATTCATTTTGTACAGGCCAAACATAATTCAAAATGAAATGGTCATTTTACATTTGTACTGATTTGTTCTGAGTTTCACAGGATCACAAACGGCTTCAGAGCTTGTTCAGAAAGAAAGCTGCACGTACAGGGAAAGCAGCCGAAGCTCTTGATCAGGTGGGTTGGTTACACTTCCTGGTGCTTGATGGCAATACTACAGTGGATCATGCTTGTTTGAACTCTCATCTCTTCAGTCATGAGTCACCGTCATGGTGTCATCAGAGCTTGGTTGAGTCGGTGCAATGATTTCTTTAATTTCTTCTGTTCTCAGATCTCGTTCAGGTTCTGGTTGTAAGTTATTACCATAAATTGTTGTTATTGTAGGGTATAGAAAGGATGCAAAACATCAAACAAGCAATATATTAATAATCATATTCAACACCTGTTGAATAGCATCTCCCCTTACTTCAACACTCTGAAGTGCTGAATATCATCATTCAAGGAATGTTATGGAATTATTCTTTCGAACAAAGAACTCCCATGATATGAAATTCACTGGAAAAGTGTTTATAGAGTAGCAAGAAGAGACAATGTTAATTTACATTCAGTTGGCAATTTGAGAGTCTAATAAAGTCGGGCAATAAATAAGTCAGAAAGTGATATTGATCAGTGTTATTTTGTGTTATAGAAAAGTTGCAACATCTGTGGTCGTTTGGACACATGGACGTTGTTGACATACCCGTTGGCCTCGTTTTGATCCGTGCCAGTTCAACTGATGCCACGTTCTTCTGCACAGACAGGACTGCAGTGGTGATGGAGGGTAATCTTGTCATCAACATGCCTACACTGGCTGATGCATATCTCATGGTTTTTGGACTGATTTATGTGCTACATTTACATTATCCAAGAGACTTCATCCAAAAAGTTGACTTCATCCAAAAAGTCTTGATGGGCCCAGAAGATGGAAAGTTGGGGCCCAGGGTTTTGAGCCTTAAAAATGACATTTTGGCAGTGGAGTAATCTGATAACTGGCAAATAAAGTTAATGCACTTTACTTGAGCGACAGTTCATAGGCGCAGGCAACTGAATTTTTTAAACATCTTAGTGTTTTGAAAATGTTATTGTCCACGTTGGATGTGGCCTCTGGCCTTTTCTGACAGCTATGGCACCGCTTCAGGTGTTCATTATATAGGAGTGTAGAATTTTACAAAACAGTTCATACATTGATTACTTAATAAAACTGAGTTGCATTTAACCTTGTTAATGTGTTTTTGAATGTATGTGTACCGCGTGGAGATTTAGAGTTAAAGCTGCTTAAAAGACTTTAAGTATTGTAACTTCTTATTTTGAGTTAAACTTAAGATAGTTTTTACTTGTAGTGGAGTAAGTGGAGCTTCTTTCAACTCGAAAAATGTAAGTAAACATAAAGTGAACAGTTACGTTGAGTGAAATTAAATGGTTTATTTTACAGTAATAAAATATTCAAGTTATCTATACTTGATTTTGTTTTTACTGTTAAAACAAAATAACTAGTAAAAACTACTTAATCAGTAAAGTTTGTTCAACCTAAGTTTGTTCAACCTAAAGTAAGTTAGTGCTACTTAAAATTACCAGTAAAGTTTACTTAATGATCGCTTCTTTAACTGAAAACATTTACTTAATATTACTTAATTTTTTTTATGTAATCAGTTTCAACTATTCACTGTCCGTCCTCTGAACATGTCCAAACCATCTCAGCCTGGCCTCTCTAACTTTATCTCCAAACATCTCGCACCAGGTGGTGATCAGTTGACAGCTCAGCCCCTCTCTTTACCCGAGTGTCCAAAACGCTAATGTCCTCATTCCTGATCTGATCCATCCTGGTCCCACCCAGAGAAAACCTCAACATCTTCAGCTCAGCTACCTCCAGCTCTTCCTCCTGTCCGTTCCTCAGAGCCACTATCTCTAAACCATACAGCATCACTGGTCTCACCACCGTCCTGTAGACCTTTCCTTTCAGCCTTGCTGGTTCTCTTTCATCACACAACACACCTGACACCTTTCTCCACCCACTCCATCCTGCCTGCACACGCCTCTCCTCCACACTCCCTGTTGCTCTGGACTGTTGACCCTAAGTACTTGAAGTCCTGCAGCTTCTGTACCTCTGCTCCCTGTAACCTCACCGTTCCACTCGGGTCCCTCTTGTTCACACATGTATTCAGTCTTGCTTCGACTAACCTTCATGCCTCTTCTTTGCAGAGCAAACCTCCACCTCTCTAGATGTTCCTCCACCTGCTCCCTGCTCTCACTACAGATCACGTTGTCCACAAACATCATGGTCCATGGAGATTCCTGCCTGACCCCATCTGTCAACTTGTCCATCACCACAGCAAACAGGACGGGGCTCAGAGCCGATCCTTGATGCAGTCCCACCTTCACCGTGAACTCCTCTGTCACACCTGCAGCACCTCACCACTGTCTTACTGCTCTCATACGGATCCTGCACCACTCTGACAGACTTCTCTGCCACTGCAGACGTCCTCATACAACACCACAGCTCCTCTCTTGGCACCCTGTCATATGCTTTCTCTGGATCTACAAAGACACAATGCAGCTCCTTCTGACCTTCTCTGGTCTCCTCCATCAGCATTCTCAAGGCAAATACTGCATCAGTCGTGCTCTCATCTCAAAACTGTTTATTAAAACCTTCTGATTTTTACAACCTTACCAACACTGTTACAGACATAATTCCTGGTAAATTAAAAATAATCATTGCTTTTCCCCCCACAATGACGAAGGTAAGAAATGAACAGCGTGTGTTTGAGCCCATATTACAGCAGACAAGTCGACGTTGGCTGGTGCTGACATAGAACGAATAAAATTCACAACATTTTTTCAAAACAATGTTTGTAAATGATAATCCATGTGTGAAGGTTGCTTGGTGTTAAAGCAGTCAAAGGGAGCAGAGCAGTGAACAATCGGAAAAGACAGATTAATGTAGGACATTGATGAGGAAATTAGATTAAACTTAATATTTACAGGTTTCCACACGCATTTGCAGATCAATGTACACATCTGCAGATTCTTCTACACGTTTGTAAATAGTTCTGTGCTATGATCCCACTGAAGGACATACACCTCTTTATTAGCATGTGTTTGGTATAACAGGTTAATCATACACCTGACTATGATCCTACAAAATCTCTGTGTGCCTGGAAGAATTCCTGCTGTCTTGAAGGCAAAGGGTGGTCACACCAAACATTGATCTGGTTTAGATTTTTCCTCAGTTGAAATATTTTAAAATAAACAATATTTTTAGGTTTTTGAAAGCATGAAGAAAAGTAATTACAGCATTTCTTCACACCTGCTTCACACAGTCCTGTACAACATTACATTTTGACCTCGGTCTCTGCGGGGTTCAGTTGTCCCGTCGATGGCAGCAACAGTCATTTGTGTTGTTCAGGAAGTCAGTGGCTATCAAAGCTATGTGTCGTCATTAGGAACCTGACAAACAGGTTTTATTCAAACAGGTGGTGGCTGCAGTCTCCTGATATCACGTGGTCTCCATTGTTCTCTTTCACAACTTGACCGAGGCGTGTTAACAGCTCTGGAAGTTCAAGATCCTTCCTCCACAAAAACCTGTACTGACATTTCCTGATCAGCTCCTTTAAGGCTGGATGCTGCCGGTAGTTTTCCATAAATCCTGGACTCTCCTCTCTGGGCGTTGATATCAGCACCAACGAATGACTGAGTGATTCATCACTGAAGAGCTGAAGGAACCTGGAGAGGATCCTTTCTTGTCTCTCAGTGAAGTCTTCAGGCTGTAGAACCAGCAGGAACACGAGGTCCAGGATCAGAGAGGAGTTTTATCGATGTTCTCTGTCGATAGTGCGACCACATCGAGGTCAGCAGATCTGGAGAACTAGTTCTTTGTCCTGTATCTGTCCTCTGACTCTCACACACTCGTCTAGTTCTTCATCAGTGCTGAACCTCTCTCCCAGTATGAAGTTCCCCAATGAAGCCCTCTGAGACCAGCTGTTTCCCAGCAGAACAACCTTCAGACACTGAAAAGACAAACACTGAATGAGAAAACACAGAAGTGGAGACTAACTTCATGTAGAACATTAAAACTGGATGAACAACCAAAGAAGTCGCTGCTTCTTTTAAAGGGAACTTCAGTGTTTTTCAGTCTGGACTCTGTTTCCTCCTGTTCTGGACTCTGGACGTTGTTGAACCTGGTCCAGTGTTGATCAGCAGGAACCAGTTGCCCCCCCCCCCCGTCAGTGTGTGTGTGTGTGTGTGTCTCTGACAGACTCAGGTTGTTGTTGTCCACATGATGAAACCTGCTCCTCTGTGTCCTGCTGCAGCTCAGCACAGTAGCTTTAGCTAACAGCATTAGCTGCAGCCTGTCTGCAGCAGCTCTCTCCAGTCTGGAGCAGCATGTTTCTTCAGGAGGTTGTGCTTTGGTTCAGGGTTTCTTCTCTTCTCTGGCTGCCAGTAGTCATCCCGGTTACACTGCTCCCTGCAGAGCCGATGGGCAGCAGCGACAGCGTGTGGACGGGAGCGTTAGCGTCCGTTTGGAGCGACAGCTAGCCGCGACTTCAGCGCGTCCTGACCCGACAGAGGCGGCCTGTGAGAGCTGAGCTGTGTGTTGTGTGACGTGTTGCTGCCACAGGTCAGAGATGTGCAGCTATGAACCGTTTGGTTTCTGATCTTTTAGAGACGCTGAGCTACGGTTTCTGTCCTCCACAGCAACAAACTCTGCACAGCTCCTCTCTCCAACGCTCACTCAAGTCTCCACAGACGTCTTCCTGCAGCACAACTCTCAGTGGTCTTTCAGACACCAAAACAAGGCAGACATGGTCCTGGCTGAAAAATACTCCACTTTCCCGTTGTGCTGGACACAGTTTGTGGCTGCCAGCAAACAAACTCTGCAGTTGTACATGTTAACAGAGTCTCAGACTAACTTACTGTCAGGGGGCATGAATTCATAGCTGCGGCACGACAGTTCCAGCTCACCTGTCTCTGCTGGGAAACAGAAACTGCAGATATTATTCTTTATTCACTGACATTTAATCTGTGATGAATCTGCTCAGTAGTGATGGTTGTGTCCAAAACCAGCCTCAACAGTTTTACAGCCTGTTTTCACCTAAAGATCTGATCATGGAGCACAATGTGCTGCTGCTCTCTATGTTTATGCTTGTTCCTGTGACAGACGGTCAACACTGAAGACCATCGTAATAAGCCAGGTAACATATCTACAGGCGCTCGTCCACCCTGGAAATCTCCTGGAGAGGCAGAAGATGAGTAAGAGCAGAGCTCCCTCTCTCTCCTGTCATCAGCTCTGCCTGTTTCTTCTTCTCTGACTGCTCTTTATCTACTCCTCTCACCTTTGTCATTGAGAATGATCCTGCTACTGAGGACAGGCAGCAACATGATCTCACAGTCACTCATCGACTCCCTCACTGTAAAGACAGACATTAGAAATCACAGTAAATGTAAAATGACTCCATGCTGACACAATAAAGGTGGATTAACAACCAGTCACAGGATGTCACAGCTTCTTTAAAGTGGACTGAGGAGATTCTGTCAGTGTCAACATGAACCTCACAAATTAAAGTGGAGTGTGAGTTTGTGATCAGGATGATGATGGTGGTTAATACAGAGGAGACTCCGTCAGACTCAGTTCAGCTGAACTTACATTCAGGTTCAATGTCACTGTTGCTGCTGGAGCCGTGTTGCCTGTTTGGCTCTGTGAGGACAGAGAAAGCGTAGGTTGACATGTAATCTGTGATCAGTCTGCTCTCTGCAGCGGGTGTGAACACACCTGCCTCCACACTACACAGCATGTGAAAGGTGATGTTCTGGGCCCAGTTTCTGATCCACCTGTCTCACTTTAGCCCTGATGAGTTACACACACACAGCACCAAGACCAGTCATTGCTCAGCAGACACAAAGAGCTAAACATTCATGCGTCCTCTGATTCCTCTGCTCTAATTATATTTAAATCAAAGACCACCAAACAGCTGCTTTCAGCTCAGGAACCCAAACGGCTGTCATGGCTCACAGCAACATCTGGTGGAGACTGCTGTGCTTCAGGGAGGAGACAGTTGTTTCATGATGGACATGGACAGTGAGAACAGACAGTGTGTCATTCAGATTAATGAAGTCTTACCGGACGGAGTAGATGATGAACCCCCCATAACGTCTGTCTGCTGGAAGCCTGAGGCAGTGACGGAGGGATTAAAGTCCTGAAGAGAGAGAGAATATCATGACCTGCTCATGTTCTTCTTGGTTCACTGGTTCAATCTCGTCTGCTGCTGCTTCGTGTTGCTCCATTCAGTGCTGTGTGCCTTCAACATGCAAACAGACTCGGCCCATAAAGCTGATTTCAGCTCTTCACACAGACAAACATTAGTTGGTCCTGAGGTCAAGTTTCCATCACAGACGTTTGTGTTTTTGCTCTGTAGACACATTTCACCTGCATTTCAAACACAGTAACAACGCTCAGGTGAGTCGTTCAGGGCCTCCTGCGCTGTTGGCCCTGCCGTAATGTCTCTACACCAAGCGCAACAAATATTAGACTGCGGCTCGGTTTACCACGGCACCGCGGAGAAGAGAGAAACAGCATGAACCCAACGTTACAGCAGTGAAACTACACTGTTCCCGCGTCGTTTAGTGAAGTTACAGCGATGATAAACCGTGAGTCTCATCTCCACAGTCACGCCATGGGACGAGGGTCCACGACGTCAGTTGGGCCCAATTAACTAATGAGATAAAATGTGGACCCGCAGCTCTGTGATCAGCTCTGTGATGACCCGCGGACCATACGGAGCATTAACGTTGACTGTAAGGACTTTGTTGTTGATCTTCATCGTGTTCACTCACCTGCTGATTTCTCGCTGCGCCACAGTCAGAAGCGAAAGTAAAAAACAGAAACAGACCTACAAAAACTCTCACTGCGCCTGCGCCAAACATGTGTTCACTCCAGCTGCTGCAGCAAAGTAAGGAAGCGGAATACGGAAGAAAAACTAGGTATCACGTTGTAACGTGAAACCTGAAACCCTAACGTGAAATCAGTGAAACTCGTGTTTATCTGAGGAGAGAACACATGAACTGAGACATTTTGCTCGTTTGCACGATGAAGAAACTCATGTTTGGGATGAGACAAGGACAGACTGCGGTTTCTGCGCTGTGATACGTTTTAAAGTGCACAGAAAGAAAAGATGAGTCCGACCTGTCCGACCCATAAGTTTGATTTAGAACATTGTGTAATTGATGGAATGTCCCACAGTCAGGTTGTACACTGAAGGCATCAGGACAGTGTGGTGATGTCACAGGTATGTCACAGGTGTGGTGATGTCACAGGTTTTGGGAGAACCGGAAAGAAAAGCCAACTAATAGCGATGTTTGAGCGTGTTGTTGAGTAGTCGCTGTGTTAATAAATGAACCGGAAAAGATCCAAGAGTATTGTTTGAATGTCATGTTTTATAAAGTGTGATAGAAACTGCTGCTGTTCGTGCAGCAACAGCTTTTTAAATATGGAGGATTCCTAACGTGACTTGTTTTCCACAATCATTCATTTTGAGCAGACGGTGAATCATTTGACCTATTGAACCTGAACACAGCACAGAAGGTGTTTGTTGCTGGCCCACTCCCCACCGCAAAGTCTCAGTTTTGGCCATGTAGAAAAAAGATGTTGGACACACCAGGTCTGTATAATCTGACCACATCTTTTATAGCTCCCGAGTGATGCAGCAATTCAATTCAATTCAATTCAATTCAATTCAAATCAGTTTTATTTATAACGCACCAATTCACAACCAAAGTCATCTCAGGGCTCTTTACAGTCAGAGCGGGTCTAGACCACACTCATTACTATTAATTACACCCAACAGTTCCACCATGAGCAAACACCTGGAGACAGAGGCAGGAGAGACTGCCTGTAACAGGCTGACACCTTGGGCAGATCCTGGATCAGGGTGGACGGACATCTGCCCTGACTGGTTGGGGGGAAAGAGAGAGAGAGAGAGAGAGAGAGAGAGAGAGAGAGAGAGAAGATACATCTTGTCGCAGACAGAGATACAGGAGTACATAACTTTAGATGAAAACTGACAGAATGGTAGAACAACAACTATGGTAGCTATTTACAGTACAATATAGAATAATGATAATAAATGACAGCAGAGGACACGGGGCAGGTCGGTGGAGCCACAGATCAGATGTTCAGCTCTGGAGCCACAGGTATCTGTAGAGAGGTACAGAGAGAGACCAGAGAGAAACAAGCACAGCACTAGGGGAGAGAGGACACAGAGTTAATGGTTCATCTGTGATGGTTAAAATGAGTTTGAGGAGAGAGAGGGGAGAGGAGAAGTGTGGAGACCATCATGGGACGTCCCCCAGCAGCCTCGGCCTATAGCAGCATAACTAGGGGATGGCATGGAGGGGTAGTTTAGACTATGGGTGTAGTTCACATGGTAACTATAACTAGAGCTGTAAGCTTTGTCGAGCAAGAAGGTTTTCAGCTTTACTTTAAAAGTAGAGAGGGTGATGGATGTGAGTGCAATGGGATAGTAGTCACTGAAGCAGGAGACTGGAGACTTCTCTGGCACGGGGACAAAGGTTGTGGTCTTGAGGGAAGTTGGAACAACAGAGCTGCTCAGGGAGATGTTGAAGATGTCAGCAAAGACATCTGCTAGCTGGTCTGCACATTCCCTGAGCACTTTGCCAGGAATGTTGTCTGGTCAGCCTTTTGTGAGTACATAGCATATGTATATACATAGAGGTATTCTCACATGAGCCATGGTCAGGCAGAGCACCTGGTCGTTGGGAGGTTGACTTCCTCTCTGACACGTTGTTCTGTGCCTCAAACCGTGTGTAGCAGTAGTTAAGAACATCTGGGAGGGAGGCATCACTGTTACAGGCAGGTGAGGTTGTCCTGTAGTTAGTGAGGGTTTGTGAGGGCTGTGGCCATGTGTCAGGTAAGACTCGAGTTTCTTTTTTTTGTCATTAATCTCTAATTTATTATTATTATTATTGTTATTATTATTATAAGAGCTCCTTTATTTGTTTGAACAATATAAATAATATATACATGTAGTAGAAGGTAGAGAAGTGTGTGAACTGTCTGCAGCCCCCGCTGATGGTCAACAGCTGACAGGAAGCGCGACCACTTTCACCGGAAATGAGGCGCAGCTTTTATTGTCGCTTGCAGCTGCTGTAATGGCGGTGCCTCGTCGCTCCTCGCAGCAGCAGCAACAGCAAAACACTTTACAGTCTCCGCCGAGAAACAGCTCTCTGTCGGGCGCTCCGCCGGCCTCTCCGCCGATGGCCCTGCTGACCTCGGCTGTCGGACCCCCGGAGGCTGAGAGGGAATGCAGCGGTGGGATGGAGATGCCTGTGGCCTCCCCGGATCTGTCGTTATCCGCCCCGGTCCTGGCGAGCAGCGCGAGCTTCACCACGACAGCCTCTGGCGGCAGCAGCGGTGTCTCGAGCCCCGGCTCCGGGGCCACGAGCCCGACGGACGGCAGCAGCGGCATCGGCGGCGCGTTCAGAGAGTTGTTCGAGGCCTGTCGCAACGGGGACGTGTCCAGGGTGAAGAGACTCGTCGACTCGGTGAACGTAAACGCGAAGGACATGGCTGGTCGGAAATCGACTCCCCTTCATTTCGCTGCGGGTAACGACGAGCTAAGCTAACGACGCTGCTAGCTAACGTACTGTGACAGCTAGCGAGCTGCTAATGTTGTTGTGTTTTGGTCGCGATGTTTACTGCTATCCTGATTGTGTTTGTCATCGGCAACTCTGATAAAAATCATATATAACCGTGGTTTATCACAAGTGAACCAATATTCTATCAGTGCTAATCAGCGGATTTGACGCTGTACAGTCAAAAATGTATCATAACATGAGGCTAATGAACGGCCTCAGATTTAGCTAGGCTAGGCTAGCAGTGCCGTAGGTTTTGATTTGTTAGCATCGGAACAAAATATAAGCAATATCTCTGCTGCCAGTTCTAGAACATACATCATGTCTCGCAAGTTACTCAGCTATAATAATTATAATAATAGTTGTTGTTTACAGTCTGCCTGGTTACTGCGCAGCTACATCACTCCTGTGTACCCATTACTGAGGAAAAGCTGAAGTTACATGCATTTGATCTCCTCTCAGGTTTTGGCAGAAAAGATGTGGTGGAGCATCTTTTGCAGACAGGGGCCAACGTTCACGCCAGGGACGACGGAGGACTCATCCCCCTGCACAACGCCTGCTCCTTCGGCCACGCAGAAGTTGTCAGCCTCCTCTTGTGTCAGGGCGCAGACCCCAACGCCAGAGATAACTGGAATTACACACCGTTACATGAAGCCGCCATCAAGGGAAAGATAGATGTTTGCATTGGTAAGGATACCTGGTGATTATGTGTTAGCACTGGCAATTATGCAGTTTTATTCAAGACTTGTGGTCTCGTGTGTTATTAGCTGACATGTAACACAGGTTAACAGCTCGGCAGCTGGGTTCAGAGGTCTGACTTTGAAAAAGGGTTTTTAAAGTGGATTGGAGGTGGCGACTGATAGGAAACAACCAAAGTCTTTGCTTCTGCACTGCTGTCGTCTTCTTTGTAAGCAGAGTGTTGTCAGCATGATCAGCACAGTGGGTGATGAACTGGGGCAAGGTGAGTGGTTAAAGGGTGATATTAAAGTTCTTATGTGTGTCTCTCTCGCTCAGTGTTACTTCAACATGGAGCTGATCCGAACATCCGCAACACTGATGGCAAATCTGCTTTGGATCTAGCCGACCCCTCGGCCAAGGCTGTTCTCACTGGTCAGTCTCTCTCAGCTGCTTCTCTCCAACGTTTACATTTCATACATTTAACATGCACTTTATACCAAGTGACACGTGAGCACGGGAGTAAACAAAGCTTCAGTTCAAAGAAAACCATCATTAAATTTGATTCAGAGGTCAAAATGTAATGGTCAGATACACTGCAGTCACACAGGAGCAGGTCCACATGACTCGTACATCAGACCAGGTGTTTTCCAGTATCTTTGTAGACTAAACCTCCAGGTTAACGGCCTTTACTGCAGCTTGTCTTTATTGACAGCCAGACTCTTCCGCCTGAGCTGAGCACTGTCTCTAATCTGTTTATTTCAGGTGAATACAAGAAGGACGAGCTTCTGGAAGCAGCACGGTGAGTGTCCGTGTGACTGTTCACGACACATGTTTCCTGTTGGCCTCAGTCAAACTGCTGCATAGTTTCATGCTCACCGGGTTTAATTGTGGCTTCACTGTAACAGCGGAGTGAGCCGGATGTGATTTGGGTGTGAAATACATTCAGTGACGCCCGTCTTTTCACTTACACAGGAGTGGGAATGAAGAAAAGCTGATGGCGCTGCTCACTCCGCTCAATGTCAACTGCCATGCCAGCGATGGTCGCAAGGTAAAAGGAGCCGCTCCACACTCACACCAGACTGATGTCTGTCATCGATACGAATCACACAATCAAATCATTTTACTGTGTTTTAGTTATTTTGAAGGTTTCTGAGTCAGTTGGTCTGAGTGAAGAAGTAAAGCTGCGGTCTGGTTGTGGCTGGGTTAGTTTGTGTGGTGCAGATGTTGAAAAGAGGTTTATGTCATCGGCTCGACTCAGTAACGACCACCTGACCTGCAGCACACTGCAGACGTTCCTCTCTCTGACCACACGTGAAAGACTCTGAGACATCTTTCACTTTACTAAGTCCTCATCAATCATCAAGGTTCAGCGTTCCACTTTAAACGTCTGTTTAAACGTTAGTCAGTCGATTCTCTCACACCTCAGTGTTTGAGCTCATCGGTTTGATTCTGGACCGATGTTTGTCTGTAATTCACAGTGTCTCTGCTGAGCTCAGTCCATGTTATTTAGATCATGATGCTCTTTTCTCTGTGGAGCTGGAAAGATAACAACACAGCACCTATTCTCCACTGTCAGCGTTTAGCAGCAGCTAATTTAGGAGGATTGTTTTTTCATGTTGGAGACTGATGTAACTACTCCCACTGTGAGAGTGTGTGTGTGTGTGTGTGTGTGTCTGTGTGTCTTTTCCTAGAAATAACTGAAGTATGTCTGGTCTCTTCAGGCAAACAGGCCTCTTCTTTTATAAATAACTCATATGTGTCGCTCACAGAACTCAACTACTGACTTGTTTCCCTCATTCCTAACCACATGTTCTCCCTCAGCAGTAAAGTGTTAGCTCCTGCCTGCTCACAGAGCCGCAGACAAACCAGCGGTTCAGCCTGTGTGAGCCACGTGTGACGGATCAAACAGTGATTGATGACTTGTTTTATTGATTTTTTGTTTGTTTTTTGATAAGGGAGGAAAGATGTGCTGTGAAAAAGATGCTGTCAGTTTGTAATTTTTGTTTCGTTTTGTTTTCCGTGTGACTCTGGCTTCATTTGTCGATCAGTCAACATCCCAGAAAATGCTGGTAAGTTGCCCCTGACAACGGCCACTTGATTGATGCACTGTTGTGATCTTTTGTTTTGTTTTAATTCCTTTTTTTAATCCATTGTTTTATTTGACCAATAAGCTGGCTGTCACTTGTTAATTGCACATCATGGACCTGGGTGTACGGGTCACTCATGTATCCTACCCTGGTGCTCCTCTGTGAGTGTGTGTGTGTGTGTGTGTGGCGTGTGTGTGTGTGTGAGTTGGGTTGGTGTCATGGTGTCGACTCATCTTTCTGGACTTGGAGAGGAGTTCAAAGTGTCCACTGCCTGCTTTCTTCAGCGCCTGTCCTCTCCGTGCACACTCACCCACACTTCTCCAACTTTGAATCACTCGCCCTTCAGCCGGTTTCTGACTTGGCTTTGATTTTTACTCATTAATCAATTCATTTATTTATTTGATGATCACTCATGCATGCCCGAAGGCCTGCCCCTCTGCATTTTGTCAAGCGACTGGTGTCTGTGAAGTCTGTGTGTTCTCCACGTTCCCTGTTGGATCAGTTGGTTTGCAGCTGTGAATGAACTCCATTTGTCGCCTGCCACTCTCGTGCTATGCTACCCTCCATGGTGATGACTTCTGATTGCTTTTGACTGCTCATGTCACCCATCGCTGAATGATGCCTCCGTGATTTGACCGTGGTCCATCTGATTTGTCACTGTGGCTTGAGATCTTCTAACCGTTGTTTATTAACCTCACTGCATGGGAAGTGAAATGAACGACGTCCCTTTTGATCGTAAGCTTGACCCGAGCTCGACTTTGGAGCAGAGAACAAATGCAGCTGAAGCCGGATCTGCAGCTTTGCCTCCACTAACGTTTGTTTTCCTCGGCTGACGCCAAGCCGTGAGACTAAACGCCTGCAGAGATGCTTCGTCCAACACTCGCACTGCTTATTGTAGCTTCGTTTGCAACGGTTTACGGTTGGGCTCTGGTAGCATTTGATCAAAACTGAAGCCACTTCTGCTGCAGCTTCTGTTTCACATAAGCGTGTTACTTATGAGTCAACATTCAAAGATTAACACGCACAGAAGTTCAATTTTTAATATCTTTATTACTATGTTTTGGCTGAACGACTCCCTGAATGTGCAGTATTAATAAGAGAGACTATCATCACCCAACCGTAATTCCCTCCCAGCTGTTTTGACTTCATTAGTCTAACAGTTGCTCCAGCTATTCTTTCTTGTCATCTAGTCACATAAAACTTAACTTTAACCTCCTGACATGTAGGCAGAGTATTTGATTTTGCAGACATCGTTAAAAGGAAGTCGCTGTAGCTGAGTAACGATGTTGGAGGTGCCTGTTTTATGACTCGCTCAGGCCTGACACAGTGTCAACAGCAACAAACTTTGTCGCAGGATTTACCCACAACACTCTATTGACTTTGCATCGTCACGTCTGCCATTCATCTGCAAACTCACAGAGCATAGCCTGCTGTAGCACATGGCTTCTGGCTCTAATCAGCTGCTTGCTCCCGTGGCCTTCGGAGGCAGCGCGCACTGAAACGCAGCCAGCCACCGCACGCTAACGAGCTCTCCTCCCTTACAGTCGACGCCGCTCCACCTGGCTGCCGGCTACAACCGGGTCCGCATCGTTCAGCTCCTTCTCCAGCACGGAGCTGACGTTCACGCCAAGGACAAAGGGTGAGCTCCTTCCTCAGGAAACTTAGTCGTTGAGTCGTTACTTGTGATGCTAACCTGAGTGTCTCTGCAGCGGCCTGGTTCCTCTTCACAACGCCTGCTCCTACGGCCACTTCGAGGTCACTGAACTTCTGCTCAAAGTAAGAATCAGTCATTCTGCCACGGCTGTGTGATGTTTCTGTCACTGGATTTTAAAAATGAGAAACAGTGGTGACCAAATAAGTTTACATAGCAGCAGTTAATGTGGAATTATCCCTCAACAGCTGCAGCAGGTAAAATAAGGTAAAATAAGCGTTAATCCCGCAGACGATGAGGTTTCAGCAGTGAGAAGCCAAACGAAGTAAAAACACGTTGTTCTTGTTGATATTTTGCCTGTTTCTTGCATCTTCGTATCGCTGACAACTCGCTGTTGCATCATATCTGCTGCGCTCTCTCTGCAGCACGGCGCCTGTGTGAACGCCATGGACCTGTGGCAGTTCACTCCTCTGCACGAGGCAGCGTCCAAGAACCGAGTGGAAGTGTGTTCATTGCTGCTGAGCCACGGGGCTGACCCTACCCTGCTCAACTGTCACAGCAAGAGCGCCGTGGACATGGCGCCCACGCCTGAGCTCAAAGAGAGGCTCACCTGTGAGTTTCGCTCTCCTGCTGCATCCTGAGCACGAACCATGAGCCTTCAAAAACGTTTTACTGTACAAAATGCAGAAGAACTCCCTACTCAGTCTGCTTCTTTCAGACCATGTGACACCTGTTCCTTCTACCTCTGTCTTCTCTGTGTAGACGAGTTCAAAGGTCACTCGCTGCTGCAGGCGGCCCGGGAGGCAGACATGGCCAAAGTGAAGAAGACGCTGGCGCTGGAGATCATCAGCTTCAAGCACCCTCAGACCAACGAGACCGCTCTGGTCAGTACAGCTACTGCTAACGCTAATGCTACTACTGCTAACGCTGCTACTGTTGCTACTACAGCTAATGATATGATACTGCTGCTAATACTACTACTGCTATTAGTAATTCTGCTAATGATGCTACTTCTTCTACTACTACTGCTAATGATATGATACTACTACTTATGCAACCACTGCTGTTGGTGATGCTGCTAATGCTAGTACTACTAATGCTAATGCTACTGATGCGGCTACTGCTAATGATATAACACAGCTGCTAATGCAACAACAAGACGCTCGGTCAGGTCAGAGTCAGCTCTCTAACCTGTCGTGCTGGTGTCTTTCAGCACTGCGCTGTGGCGTCGCCCCACCCAAAGAGGAAGCAGGTGACCGAGTTGTTGCTGCGTAAAGGTGCCAACATCAACGAGAAGAACAAAGAGTGAGTGATTTAAAACCAGACCAACGTAATAAACAGAAGTGTCCATTCTGGCCTGGATCCTAACGTCCTGTCTGTCGTGTTCTGCAGCTTCATGACTCCCCTGCACGTCGCAGCAGAGAGGGCTCACAACGACATCCTGGAGGTGCTGCAGAAACACGGAGCAAAGGTCGGTAGTCACTTCGCTTTCTGCTCTGCCACCTTTAGTCTGCGGCGTGTGCCTTAACTTCAGCTCGTCTGACTGCAGGTCAACGCCGTGGACACGTTGGGACAGACGGCTCTTCATCGAGCTGCGCTGGCTGGTCACATCCAGACCTGCAAGCTGCTGCTGAGCTACGGGGCCGACCCCTCCATCGTGTCTCTGCAGGGTTTCACCGCTGCTCAGATGGGTAACGAGGCCGTACAACAGATTCTCAACGGTAATCACAACCGTCGCCGCCACGGCCGCCACGGCCACCATGCCTGCCATGCCTCTGACTGTTTAAAACATGAAAATATCTTAAAGAACAACAGAACGTCTGTTTTCATGACACAAAAATGTGCTTTTTTAACTTGGTTTTAATGTTTTGGAAGAGTCTTAATGTTGTGCTCCAGTGTTGGGGGGTGTTGCAGAACACTGACTTCATTTTTACATGTGTTGCTTTTAAACTTCCGTCAGGTGACCACGGTGACCACCGTTCACAGCGCCCTGTTTTAATTTGTGTTCATTCATTTCTTCTTTTATCCAGAAAACATTCCCACGCGTAACTCTGATGTGGACTACAGATTTCTGGAGGCGGCCAAAGCCGGAGACCTGGACACGGTGCAGGTAAGTCCACGGTGTCTTCTGGGATTTTGCATCAGCAGTGGCTCCAGTTTGGTTTGTAGACGTGATGTCACTGCTCTCTGCTGAGTTGCTGTTTGACGTCTTGTCTCCACACTCGGCAGCAACTTTGCACCCCCCAGAACGTGAACTGTCGGGACCTGGAGGGCCGCCACTCCACTCCGCTCCACTTTGCAGCCGGCTACAACCGAGTGGCTGTCGTTGAGTATCTGCTGCACCACGGAGCTGATGTCCACGCCAAGGACAAGGGGTCAGTCCTCTAACCTCCGTCTGATGAAGCTGTGTGTTTGTATCATTTCACGTTTAAGACACAGATTCATCATCGCTCATCACTTGTGTTGTTGCTCCTCCAGCGGTCTGGTTCCCCTCCACAACGCGTGCTCCTACGGTCACTACGAAGTGGCCGAGCTGCTGGTCAGACACGGAGCTTCAGTCAACGTTGCCGACCTGTGGAAGTTCACCCCGCTGCACGAGGCTGCAGCCAAGGGCAAATATGAGATCTGCAAATTGCTGCTGAAAGTAAGGATCAGTGTGTCTCACACTCATCTGCGCTGTTGTTGATCTGTGAAGACACACACTCTCATTACATTAAACTCCTTTGTTCAGCATGGGGCAGACCCGTCCAAGAAGAACCGTGACGGCAACATGCCGCTGGACATGGTCAAAGATGGAGACACGGACATCCAGGACCTGCTGAGGGGCGACGCCGCCCTGCTGGACGCCGCCAAGAAAGGCTGCCTGGCCCGAGTCCAGAAACTCTGCTCCCCGGAGAACATCAACTGCAGAGACACGCAGGGACGCAACTCCACACCGCTCCACCTCGCAGGTAATCTGTAGCAGCCGTAACGTCTGCTGCGGCCTCCTCTGTCCCCAGGCCCTCGGCTCTGAAGCAGAACAACTTCCTGTAACACAGATGCACATAAACAGCTGACACACGAGTCACATGACAAACATGAAGATAAATATAGATCACAAAGGAAAAGTGAAACTGTGGCTCCAGAAGCAGCTTTAGATGTCACCGGATTGGTAGAACCTGAGTCACATGACCTCCGGGCGGACCACGTGTGTCTGGTTTTGTCTTTGTTTCAAACTCCTCTTGTTGGTTCTTTAATCAGAAAGTGAAACGTTTCCTCAGTTTGACTTCACGTCCGGCTTCGATCGATGTCATACGTATTCACACTTCCTGCTTCCTGTTGCTTCTCAGCTGGTTACAACAACCTGGAGGTGGCGGAGTATCTGCTGGAGCACGGCGCTGATGTCAACGCGCAGGACAAAGGAGGCCTGATCCCGCTTCATAACGCCGCGTCGTACGGGGTGAGTGTCCACAGCATCAGCAGGTGCTGTTTGGCTCGAAGCTGCAGGTGAACTCACTGTGCCGCCTCTCGCCCTCGCAGCACGTGGACATCGCTGCGCTGCTCATCAAGTACAACACTTGTGTGAATGCGACAGACAAATGGGCTTTCACGCCGCTCCACGAGGCCGCGCAGAAGGGTCGCACGCAGCTCTGTGCACTGCTGCTGGCTCACGGAGCCGACCCCACCATGAAGAACCAGGAGGGTCAGACGGCCCTGGACCTCGCCACGGTAACGGCAGCTTCCTGCAAAGTGATGGGAACAGTTTGTTTAGCAGAATCCAGGAGCTTCAAACTGTTTCTGTGCCGTGATCCCTGCAGGCCGACGATATCCGGGCTCTGCTGATGGACGCCATGCCGCCTGACGCCCTCCCCAGCTGCTTCAAGCCTCAGGCCACCGTGGTCAGCGCCTCCGTCATTTCCCCCGCCTCCACACCTTCCTGTCTGTCGGCTGCCAGCAGCATAGACAACCTGGCCGGACCGCTCACAGAGCTCGCAGCTGCCGCCGCCACAGCCGGGTCCTCGGGCGTGGCGGATGGAGCCACGGGCACCGACCGCAAGGAGGGAGAAAGTAAGTCAACCTTCATCACGTCGATCGTTTGACGTTTGGTAAATGATGTCTCACTGAACCGTGACGGCCTGTTTCTCACAGTGGCGATGCTCGACATGAATATCAGTCAGTTCCTGAAGAGCCTGGGCCTCGAGCACCTGAGGGACATCTTTGAGAGGGAGCAGGTGAGCTGACACAACACCTCGCACACCTGACGCCTCAAAGTCAGACAGAACTGGTCTGATGTGGTGTGAACCTGCCGTCTTTCTGTTTCCAGATCACCCTGGATGTGCTGGCTGACATGGGTCACGAGGAGCTGAAGGAGATCGGGATTAACGCCTACGGCCACCGACACAAGCTCATCAAGGGTGTGGAGAGGCTGCTGGGCGGCCAGCAAGGTGAGAGGTGCTGAGGGTTTCCGTTTGAATCGGTTTGGGCTGAAAGAGTTCGTCATTTTCAAACCAGCACAAACAGGAAGTCCTTTAATAATCAGACTGTTGTGTTTAGTCAGTGTGTGTGTGTGTGTGTGTGTGTTGTGTTTTCAGGTGCCAACCCCTACCTGACATTCCACTGTGCCAACCAGGGCACCATCCTGATCGACCTCGCCCCTGACGACAAGGAGTACCAGTCTGTGGAGGAGGAGGTGAGTGCACCGCCATGCTCGCGTTGAACTGCACAGAGTTAAGTTTTATTTCTGCAGCTGCACTCTGTCACACGTTGACGTGTTCAGATACATGCAGCAGCCTCCTGGTTCACTGCTGCGGGCTGAGAAACTAAAACCAACATTTCACAAGTTTAAACCTGCTGATGTGTTCAGTCCCTGACATGTTTGCAACAAGTTAAAATGAAGACACAGAGTTCAGGGTTAAAGCAGCTGTGTACTGTTCCTGATAAACTGCTGACGGCGAGCCTGCTGTTGCTGTGTGTTCCTCAGATGCAGAGCACAATCAGAGAGCACAGAGACGGCGGCAACGCTGGAGGAGTGTTCAGCAGATACAACATCATCAAGGTCTGGAGCAGGACCCTCTCTCTGCTTGTCCAGTTTAATAGAGTCTGTTTGTTTGACTGTCCATAAAACATATGTACTTTATGTTATTTCATAATGTCGCCGGGGAGACGGTAGACTGTGTGAACAGATGAACGAAGTGTGTTTCACTCTTACTCTGACTGGAGTCTCTGAGCAGAGCCATGAAACATCAGATTCTGTTCAAACAAACAGGATCTTCTCCATGAACGTCCAACCCTGCTCTCTGCAGACTCCACTTCTCTGATCTCCACAGAAACAGATTATGGAGTAAAACAGGGCAGGGTTGTTTCTGGTTACCATGGAGACGACCCAAAATCTTTACCTGACAACAAACCATACCTGTAGTGTCCTGTAGCTAATTAAAGACTTCCAGGATCGACTGTTGACGAGTGATTTGATTGGTCCTACAGATTCAGAAGGTGGTCAACAAGAAGCTGAGGGAACGTTACACCCACCGACAGAAGGAGATCGCCGATGAGAACCACAACCATCACAACGAGCGGATGCTGTTCCACGGTAATGAAACACACACGCACTCAAATTAATTCAATTATCTGTTCATTGATGATGTTTATGATGTCACTCTGCCGCCGCCGCGTCTCGTCGTCCCTCAGGTTCCCCGTTCATCAACGCCATCATCCACAAAGGCTTCGACGAGCGTCACGCCTACATCGGAGGGATGTTCGGAGCGGGGATCTACTTTGCAGAGAACTCGTCTAAGAGCAACCAGTATGTGTACGGCATCGGTGGAGGCACCGGCTGCCCGACGCACAAAGACCGATCCTGCTACCTGTGCCACAGGTGAGGGGGAGCGCCGCCATCAGGAAGTGACATCACAGTGAGGGTTTTGTTTGTGTGCCTGACGTTTCTCCTCTCGTCTGGACTCGTAGGCAGATGCTGTTCTGCAGAGTCACCCTGGGGAAGTCCTTCCTACAGTTCAGTGCTATGAAGATGGCCCACGCCCCCCCGGGGCACCACTCAGTGATTGGCCGTCCCAGCGTTAACGGCCTGGCCTACGCCGAGTACGTCATCTACAGAGGAGAGCAGGTGAGACGCCACAGAGCTCAGATCCAGGCTGACAGAGAAACTAACCCTGCTTCAGTCTGAACATCCTGGTTTCAGAGCCGGGTGTGTCAGTCAGGTGTGTGTCAGTCAGGTGTGTGTCAGTCAGGTGTGTGTCAGTCAGATGTGTGTCAGCCTCCCTCAGCAGACCAGGAGGTCGATCACAGTGTCACTGATGCTGAAACAGAACAGCTGCAAGAAGAGTGAGAGGAAACATGGCTGCCACTGAAATACTCAGCCTGTTAGCTGTTAGCCTGTTAGCTGTTAGCAGCACTATAAATTTGTGTAACGTTCCTTGTGTGGCTGCTGCTTCCTGTCGCCTGATGCTGCTGTTTGTCCTGCAGGCCTACCCAGAGTACCTCATCACCTACCAGATCCTTAAACCGGAGAGCACAGCCCAGTCTGCAGCAGGAGCCGAGCAGAAGTCCTAGTTACTTCCCGTCACACACGCTCACACATAAGGACTGGATGCTCGTTTCCCTCCGTTGTACTGAAAACACCTTTTTATGTCCCGAACACATTTCCAGTCTGCTGCCCAGTAGAGCCGGCGGTGACCAGCGCCTCAGCAGAGGAGCTGTGTGAGAACCTCCTGCTCGTGCTGACGACACACTTCTGCTCTTTTTGTTTTTGTTGCATCAGTTGCATGTTGATACAGAAGCATGTGAGGCCCAACAGCGTGCACGGGTCTGTCACCCCCCCAACCAATCAGGAGGAAGCTTGTAGAGACGTTGAAGAGTCAGCATCACCTTCGCCTCACGCCTTGTGACTGTGCTGAATTACACACACACACACACAGAGTTGAAGCCCTAAACCTGTGGACTACTACTGCCCCCCCACCTGGTCCTGAGGCCTGTGGTTACTGTGATTTTAACACTACAACGCTACCAAACTGCTAACAAGTTGCGTCATTAGCTGTAATTCTGCCGTCTCCCGCACACACACACACACTCTGAGAACACTACAAACACTGAACTGAGCTGTTTTTACTTTGAGTGGTTTTATTCAGCCGCTGCAGATCGAGGACGAGCTCTGAGGCGCATCACTACAGTGTGACAACGTGTGCGCTAACGAAGCGGAGCTGCAGCGTCAAGCATCAGAATTACACCAACTAAAGCTGTGGATGTTGTACATTAAAAGCATTATTTACATATATATACATACATAAATATATATATGACTGTGCTTCACACAGTAGAGTCAGTAACTGTGCTTGTGATGCCTTACAAGTGAACACACGACTCATCACAGCACCACCCCCGGCCCGCCCCGTCGCCATGGTCTTACTCACAGACATCCCACGCATACGGATTTGCACTTTTACATAGAAACCTATTTAAGTTATTTTGAATTTAAATTGCAAGTTTTGCGTTTAAAAAAGACAAAGTATTTGTACAGGTTGTGTAAATGGTTGTGTATAACTGTTGCTGTTTAACAGGATCTTTGAGTTTTAATGTAAATGACATGATTTTTGTTTTTTCCTTTCATGCCTTCTTCGATCCTCCAAACGTTTTTTTTAATAAATGTCCCATTAACAGCTTCTCACGGGTCAGTGTTTGGTGTTTGTGTCGGTGCAGACTGATCTTCTGACCCGACGTCGTGTTTCAGTGTATTTAGATTTATCATTTAATTTGGTTTATTTAATGTGAAAAAAACTTCACTTCCGGGAAAAACTACAATTCCAGGGTCGCAGATTTTATACGTCATCATGGTCAGCTGATCGCGCCTGCAGCTCGCGGCAGGAGCAGAGGTGTGTGTTTAGTTTTGATGAAGTTAATCGTGTGAGCGATGCACGCGGGGGTTAAACTGACCCTGCGTGACTGATTTCACGGGACTGTTCTGGTGTCACGCGCGTGCAGACATGTGGCGCCAAAGTTTGTGTTTTTTTGCGTTTCTGCTCAACTTCATCGAAACTCCCGGAGCTTCGTGCGTGATCACGGTTGATGTGCGGAGGCCGGTGGGAGACCTGAAGCACTTCTGGAGAAGCACCGGCTTCTGGTGGGTCAGAGAGGGGTTTAATCCAGAGGCGGACCGGAAGTGGAGAGAGAAATTATATTTTATTGAAAATTAACAAATTAATCCGATTTTTTTTTTTGCCAAATTAACCGGAAAATCTCTATGATTAGTAAATTGTTTAAATAAACGTTGTCCTGGATATGAAGTCTTAACAAAATCAAAATATTTATTAAATACGTGTTTTTTCAGTGGAGTTTGGCGAAGTCTTACAAGGCCATAAACAAGATGGTTAATATAACATATTAGAAATCTTCTCGTGTACAAAACGAGGTGATAATGTGTTATAATTCTGATTTTTATGAATATAATAATGCAGTTGTTATTTCCATATTGATTTGACAACATGTTTATTACTGAGGCTACAATTTGTGGTGTCGTTGAACTGGACTGCAGTACATTGGCAGGGGTTCTTAATATTTTGACCACTGCTTTTACATACACAGTATTACAAACACCTTTTAATATAATAGGATATGGTACAACAACACCTGCAGCCTCAGTCACAGCGCCTCAGTGATGATGTTCCTGTTGAGTCAGCAGTGAATCTCACTGATCAGACGTTTATCTTACTCTCCGGTCAGATCAGTTAATCAGGGGGTTCTTCTGTGTTGTGTAGCCCCCCCCTCCCTCACAGCCAGTCCCACCAGTTTGACCTGAGCATCGACCAGCAGCTGAACCTGGCCTACGTGGGCTCGGTCCCCCACGGAGGGATTCAGCAGGTCAGGATCCACTGGCTGCTGGAGCTGGTCTCTGCACAGTAAGAAATGAGCTTAATCATCTCGTTATTATGACATTTACATTAAAGCTGCCTGATGATGATGATGATGTTGTTGTTGTTGTTGTTGTTGTTGTTGTTGCAGTGATGTCAGAGGTCGACCCCAGTACAACTTCACTAAACTGGACCAGCTGATGGATCTGCTGTGGATCAACGGACTCAGACCAGGTGCTGCACCAAACAACACAACATGTTCATCAGACTGTTGTTTATGTTGTTTACTGTTTCATCGTTTCCTGTTTGTTTTATGCTGAGCTGCTGTTGTTGTTGTTGTTGTTTTGCAGGTTTCGAGCTGATGGGCAGCGTCTCGAACTACTTCACCGACTTTGAGAACAAGTCACAGGTGATGGAGTGGAGGAATCTGGTTTATCTGACAGCGCGGAGGTTCATCGGTGAGCGTTTCCTGTTTACTGTAAACAACAACATGTCATCACCACCAACAAAACCACAAACCTGATAAACAACAGAGATTTAATGGAGCCACAGGCTGACAGATTATCCTCCCCCTGTTTCAGCTCCACACACTGCGACAGTTTAATGTTCAACAGGAAGTCTCATTAATCACTGTGTTGTAAACGTAGATATATGACAAATAGATCAGTCAGAACATTAACCTGACCTGATAGTTTGCTTCTGCTCTGCCTCGTCATCATGTCAGACCGGTTCGGACTCGGACAAGTTGCTCAGTGGAACTTTGAAACCTGGAACGAGCCGAACAACCACGACTTTGACAACGTCAGCGTTTCCGTTCAAGGTGAGTTTCATCTGGCTGTTCCAGATCTGGGCACTCTGATTGGCTGAATGTTGTTTTATTCTGCGGTTTGAACTAAACATGATTCTCAGTGTTATTGATTAAACTGATTAAATAACATATTAATGGGATTATTGATCCATCGATCAGAGCTGATCAAACAGTTTATATTAATGTTTTTCAGAAACAGCTCAAAGCTTTTCAACAAATGACATCTTATTTGCATAAATCTTTGGCTTTTATTCGTTAAACTCCAGCTCAGGGCTCTTGTTGTCCTTAACGTTCCCTCAGGGTTTCTGAACTACTACGACGCCTGCTCAGAAGGTCTGCGCGCCGCCAGCCGCCTCCTGAGGTTCGGGGGTCCCGGAGACTCGTGTCACTCTGCGCCGCGCTCGCCGTACTGCTGGGCCATGCTGCAGCACTGCTACAACGGCACCAACTACTTCACCGGAGAGACGGGCGTCAGGATCGACTACATTGCCCTGCACAAGAAGGTGGGTGTCGATTCAACGAGTCAGGTTTCAAATCAGGGTTTCACCGACAATCGTGATGTGAAAATGATCAAATATCAATATTCTGATTCTAAGCTGAAGCCTTCCTGTTAATGTTTTAATTAAGATCAAGTTTGTTAATTAGTTTTCCCAAAGTGTCAGATCTTAATTGCTCTGAAACCGTTCCTGCAGGGAACAGATCAAACAGCCGATCGTGTTGCAGTCATGTCACTGATACAGAGAAGGTTCGTCCAGTTAAACATCAGCACATTCTGCAAAACAGCGAAGCTCAGAGTCCAGAGCTGAATGCTAAACAGGCTAACGATGCTAAACGTGCATCTGCAGAGGTTAAGACTGAAGCTTTACTGGAGGCGGAACAGGAAGTGAGCGACTCTGAGCCGGGTCTCCGAGCAGGATCAGACCTTGGCTTCAACCTTAATGTTTCCAGCTGCAGCCGATGGAAACAAGAGGCCAAACACTGTGTTCATTAGCACTCGTTAGCTAAGTTGATCAGACTGACCCTCTGCTCTCCAGGGAGGAGGCTCCTCGCTGCCCATCCTGCAGCAGGAGGTCCAGACGATGGAGGAGATCCAGGAGCGATTCCCTCGCTTCCGCAGCCTCCCCGTGTTCAACGACGAGGCCGACCCCCTGGTGGGCTGGTCCCGGCCTCAGGAGTGGAGGGCGGATGTGACCTACGCTGCCATGGTGGTGAAGGTGCGACGTTGGCGCCGTTTGAACGCTGACTCATCAATTTTATTTGCGAGGTCTGCCGGGGAATCGAGCCCGCGACCTGCGGCTCACAGAGACTCGTTTCTATCATTTTATCATATATTAAATCAAACAGAGGTCATGTGACCCTGGTTCGTTTACTCAGGAGCAGCATTGGAAAGTAACTGAGTACATTTACTCCACTACTTTGACTGAAGTTACTTTCTACATTCAGATTAATACAAAACACTGTTTAACCAACAAATAACTTTATTAAAACACATTATATCACTTTATTTAATATTATTACTGGTTCACATTTTATTAATTTACTTTGTTTTACAGTGTTAATTAATAAACCTACCTCTCTGCATGAATATATTTAAATATAAATAAATAGTTAAGTTATTTAGTTAATTATAATCCAATAATTCACAGTAATACTCTGCTAAATGATGCCGATACTTTGCACTTTTACCTGTAATAGAGTATTTTTACTCTACTTTTATGAGTATTTCCACCATCACAGACAAAGAGTTAGTATATTAGCATGGTAGCTTAGCATCACTGGAGTTCACTGTGGTTCATCTGCTCCTCCACCAGGTAATAGCCCAGCACCAGGATCTGCTGCTGACCGACCCCAACAGCACCATCAACTACACCCTGCTGAGCAACGACAACGCCTTCCTCAGCTACCACCCGCACCCGTTCACCCAGCGCACCCTGACCGCCCGCTTCCAGGTCAACAACACGCAGCCGCCGCACGTGCAGCTCATCAGGAAGCCGGTGCTGACGGTCATGGGCCTGCTGGCTCTGCTCGGTGGGTCGCCTCAGGTTCTGCAGGTTCTTCTGCCCCGGTTCTGGTTTCTGAAGGTGTCTCTGCTCCCGTGTGTCGTCAGGAGAGACCCAGGTCCTGGCTCAGGTTCTGAACTCAGCAGGAAGCAACAGCAGCACGGTGGGAGTCCTCGCCAGCAGCCACACTCCCGTCACGCCGGGCGGCTCGGACAGCTGGCAGGCGGCGGCGCTCATCTACAACAGCGACGACAACAACACGTCCACCAGCACTGATGATGTCACCGTGCATGTGACGGGACTGGCTGCTCGGACAGGTGCGCTCCGGGAAAACGCTGATCCACAGTCAGTTTGTTTCAGCTCAGTCTGATCTCTGCTCACCTCGTGTCCAGGTCTCGTCTACGTCACCTATCACCTCGACAACAACGTGACCAACCCGTACGAGCTGTGGCGGAGGATGGGCAGCCCCGACTACCCCAGTGCTCAACAGTTCAGAGCGCTCAGGAGTGCGCAGGTGAGCTGGCGAACCGCCGTCCGTCCTCAGATTAACATCAGATTCCTGTTTTACTGGAAGGTGACGTCTCATTTTTAACTTGTTTCACTTTTCGTCTCCATGTTTGTTCTGACTCCGCCCACTTTTCAGACGGGCCGGGGAACTGTAAATAATCGCTTTTTGCTGATTTGCTCGACATATCTTGTTTTTCCTGTCTCACCGTCTTCGTGTCAGGACCCTGGTGTGGATGGACCCTGGGACGTTCCTGCAGGAGACTCTCTGACTGTGAAAGCCAGACTCTCTGTGCCGTCTGTCCTCCTCGTCCACGTGTGCGCTCAGCCCAAAGCTGTGCCCGATCAGGTCGGTACACAACAACAACAACAACAACAACAGCAACAACAATCTTGCATGTTCCTGAGATGAACAGTGTTTGACTTCCAGGTCAGCGGTTTACGCTTCATCAAGATCACCAAAGGTCAAGTCCTGATCGTCTGGTCTGACCACTGCGTCGACTCTAAGTAGGTTCATATGATCATTTCTCTTGTTTTGCATTTGTCACGGCAGGTAAATGAGTTAAAGCGTGAAACTAAAACGCCATTCACGCATCTGAGTTTGTTTATTTTCATTTTTGCAGATGCATCAAAACATTTGAGGTTGAATTCTCCTCAGATCAGCAGAAATTCAGCAGAATCAACAGTCAGGACACCGTTTTTACCTCTTGTGTTTATTCACCTGGTAAGAATCCCTTAAAGGGACAGTTCGGGGTTTTAAAGTGAGGTTGTTGAGGTTTCTTGTCTCGTCAGTGTGTTACCTGCAGTAGATCCCAGGCTGGAGAAGCAGCAGGAGTGATGGTGTAGGAAGCTTAGCAACGCACAGCTGCTGCAAGTGCACATGAAGCTCTTTCTTTAAATCCACCAGGCTCCATTGACAAAAACAGTCATTTTAGTGCTCTGATCACAGGAGCAGCTGCTCTACTTTCACCTTCATCTGTCAGTTTGTTTGTGTTATTTTGTGACTTTCTGTGATTTAATATAACGTTCAGAGTCACCGACGTTGCACAAGAACACAATCAAACTGCTCCTGTGGTCTGGGAGCTAAAATGACTGTTTTTGTCAATGGAGTCTGGTGGATTAGCGGAAAGCATTGTGACGCCAGGTGTCTTTAACCTCCACAGCAGTGCACTGCTGAGCTTCCTGCACCAGTTACTGCTGCAGAGGTTGTGTTGCCCTCCATCTGCTGGATTTAACCTCAAACAGCCGCAGGTTTGTTTATGTCGGGGTGTTGCTGTGTGTTGCAGTGGAGCTGCAGGTCAGCGGTCTGTACAGGGTTCGGGCCGTGGACTACTGGGGCCGGCCGGGGTCCTACTCGCTGCCACAGAGATACTCAGAGGAGCCGTGAGACCAAACGCCTTCACATCATCAGCGTGAACAGATTTTCTGAGACTCAGTGTGTTTGTGATGAAGTAAATGCAGTTTGATGTGACCAATCAGGCTGCAGCGTTCACTGATCGATCCAGAGAATGATTACTGGTTAAATGTTGGATCAAAGCTGGTTGGTTCAGCCTGAACTGATCCGCAGTGACAAACCAGACAAACCCACTCGTTCCTTCCTCTTCTTCAGATGTTTACATGTTTTTTATGTTTGTGCGATTGATAATAAAAACAAACAAAAACGTTTCTTTATAAAATTTATTGTCACATCACGCGTCGTAGATGTTTCCCATCAGTATGACATCACGACCACGGCTGGCTACATCATCACATCTTCAACATCTGTTTTCATCTTTGTGCTGTTCATTACATTATTATTTGTTTGATGGGTGTTAAATCGGATTCGTTGGACTGATGGACGCTGGAGCGAATCCTGGGAGTCTGTTCTTTGGGCGGAGCTCCGTCTTTGTTTTGGGGCAGGACGGTCGATCGATGACGGGGCGGATCAACAGACTCCAGCTCAGGAGCAGATTAGCAAGCTCCTGTTTTAAAAGAGACGGAAGAAGAACCGACGTTAGATTGAACATTCAGAGTTTTCATGAGCTTTTGGTTCTCCTGCGAGTTGCAGGCTTGATCACTGCAGCGAGTAAAGATCCTTTTAACGCCTGTCAGATGTGTTTTAACGTCTGCTGCAGAGAACGAACAACTACAGCGAGTCCTGCAGCCTGCAAGACGAGCTGAGGGCACCAAAATACACTTTTTACGTCTTCAAACAAACCTCTTTAGCTTAGCATTCTGCTAATCCATTTAATTTAATTCCAGCCTCCTCTGTTTCCTAAATATTGTCACTGTGTATTATCATAATTTGCACAGAAGAAGCTGTATAAATACAGTTTTGACTGATTCAAGTGACATTTTCAATCATTTCCCTGTGTTTCTGCCTTTAAAGGTTCAAAAAGCGAACATTAGCATCAGCGTCCGTCTGTCTGCCTGCTGAGCACATACCGGACTGCAGCACAGGCTGAAACTCTCCAGCCATGCAGATCTCCTCCTGCTTTTGGCGAACGATTCTCTGGATGGCGGGTGGGAGACCACGGGGGTTGCGTGAGAAGACCAGGGCGTAGCCGTCCTCGCAGCTTCCGTCCTCCTTCAGGGTGCGGCAGGCGTAGGTGATGGCGTAGTTGTCGTAGTCTGTGTCGATGACCCAGTAGTTGTCGCCTGCAGCCGCAAACAGGAAGTCAGTCAGTCTCAGGTGTGTAACAGAATGTGTGTGTGTGTGTGTTGAATAGCCACTCACCGCCGCTGGACAGGTAGCTCGCCAGGCCCTGGTAGTTCATGAACATCTTGCCGGGGGTGCCGGGGTCGGGCACCGAGTACTGAGCCGCCATGTCAGCGCACACGACCCAGAACCTGGACGCCAAGTCGAGAATTAAAGTCGGAAAACGTTTTAAAGATCTCACATTCAGATCATTTGGATTCCTGTAAACACACACCCGAAGAGAGTGACTCTGCCCCGGGAGGAGGCGACCATGGCACCATCGTCTCCGACTGTGTACTCAGCAGAGATGTTGTCCTGCAGGAACAAACCCTCGGGATCCTTCTTCTGCAGAGCGTACCACTTTCCTGCGTACTGTCGGGAGGCGGGGAAACAAATCAGGATGAAAACAATGAGAGTGGGCGTGAACAGAAACTCAGACTCAGGTGTTTGCGTCATCCTGTATGCTGACAATGTTCTGCTTTACATGGACGGTGCAGCTCGGTCTGTTCCTACTCCTGCAGCTATCTGTGCTGAGCCCGTGCTGTAGCATTACTGTGAACGCTTCTCAGTGAGTATGAGTTGTTAAGCTCTGACTTTGCTTCTAAAAGACATGTTTCTGTACTCACTCTGCTGGGGTCAAAGTCCTGTTTGACTGTGAAGCTGTCGACCACACAGGAGGCCAGGCTTTGCTCCACGCAGGCCAGGAACAACATCACCAGGGCGAAGATCTGGAAGTCCATCCTGTCAACAAAGATGTTACTTTAGGTCATTTTGAGTCTTCATTCACAGCCTTTAATGTCACTTTGCAGCAGCAACTCCTGCAGAAAAGAGACAAGAAGCAACGTTTTCTCACCTGAAGCGTCGGCCGAGGCTGCGGCAGGTTCTCGGGGCAGATCTGTTGCAGTGTCTGAGCTGTTGGTGAGGAGACGAGCGCCTCAGCCTTTTTATACCCGGTGCACAGACGGGCTCGCTGAGTATTTTCACTTCTTGAACCTAAATGCAGCGTTTAAATCTACCGCTAATCCAGTTAACAAAATCCCCCGCTGTAAGCTGATGAACCCTCGCATTCAGCAGAGTTTGGGCTTTATGTAATTGTTTGCAGGGATCAATAATGTGATACATAACGGCAGATGCTCCAGGGCGGAGGAGGGGAGGGAGGAGGTGGCCTGAGCCTCAAGTCACACGTTCGCAGCAAAGGTGTTTACAGGAGTATTTTAAGCACTGAGGGTTCATGAAGAGCAAATATGTCGACAGTTTAACTGCACTTGTAGAGAAACTTTGGTACTTTTCAACACGGACACTGTTTCTCTGTCTGAACGACTGATGCTGTGTGAAGCCTGGCTGCAGGGTAATCCTTGTGGGAACCGTCACAGTCCGTCCACTGAAAGAGCTGCCAACAGGCTCCGAATGCTGCTGACCTGTGACCTGTTCACACCCACCAGACTCCAACTCAACAGAAACAAAATAAAACTGTTTCTACAATCACCTGCTCTGGTTTGGTTGAACTAAACCTTAATTCACAGATTCAGGTGTGACGATATCAGAGGTGTGGGAATGTTTAGGAAAAACAGCCTGTGGAGTCAGATCATTGTTTTACAGATGAACTCAGATGGTTTCAGCTGGTCTGATAATGTTTCTGCTGAGTTTGACTGAAGTGTTTCTGTTTTTATGATCTGATCCTTATTTTGACTGGAGTCTGGTTTATTTGAACAAAGTGATTTAACGTCTGTTTCTGGTTAAATAAGATCTTCCTCTTTAAAGTGAAGCTCTGTCTCTGCAGGATCACCGCCAACACCTAGAACAACACTCTGAGTCTGTTAAAAGCCTCATGAGCAGCTGCCGAGCTCGTGATCCCTGGATTAATTAATCTGCTGTTAGTTTACACACAGCAACATGAGAGGGTGTGGCTGGAAAACACAGACGTTCCCATCTGAAGTGTGTCTGTTTTACTGGTTGTTGCTGGAAACGTCACAGCTTTGTTCCACGTTTCAGGACATCAGCTCCGCTCAAGCTCTGTTTAAATGCTCTGACTGTCCCTTTAAAGGTTTTATATGAAAAACGATGATGAAATTTGTTTTTGTTTTTGTTGTTTTTTATTTGCATGTAAAACATAAAAAGTTGAAGGTTTGATCCACATTTGGCGCAGGACAGAGGGAATAAATAGCCCGTCGTTATGACACCGGGTGCAGAATAGCACTGAAGTCATGTTATGTCAGCAGCGGCTCAGCTGTTCCCGTCTGCTCCGTTAAGTAACGCAGCTCCGGCTGTAATCCAGGCGCGTTACAGGAAGCTCATGCTGCAGACGTGCATCATATGCAGGAGGCGAAGTGCAGCAGCGCGGAGTGAGGCTCCACTCACATCATTTCATTGTTACAGTTCGGCGTGTGCAGAACACACACACACACACACACAGGCCTGAGCAGGTATCCCTGTCTCTCTCAGGAGACAGGGATACCTGCTCAGGCCTGAGAGCTAATTAAAGACGAGCGTCACGTCGCTGCGGTCATTGTTGTCGCGCTAATTCTAACCTGTCCTGACGTTAGGTAAGGCCAGAACCCATCAGCTGACTCTGACACGTGACACGTCGAGGGCGCGAACTCTGCAGCTCTAATGTGAAAACAAAAGCTGCGTTTAAGTGACACACACACACACACACTGAAGCGCAGGTGAGCTCAGGTTGAACGTGTCTGGACTCGAGCCACGTCAGGTCAGCGGCCGCAGTTGCGTAACAGCGACGCACGTAACCCCCCCCACCCCACACACACTTATGTATTAAAACACTCGTTCTAAATAACGTGCAGCTCATCACACTTCAGTCAATAAAGAGTTCAGCTTTTGACACTTTGTCTTTATTTAAGTCACAAACTGTTTCAACATGTTTAAAGGGCAAAATAAGGAACGATGCTGTGAACCGAGGGTCAGAGATGTTGATTTAACAGAGTTAGAAACTTTATTACAAACGGACTCATCATCATTTGAATGTAACTTTGCTCATATTTCTAAGCAGTAACAGTGAAGGAGAGCAGAGGTCACCTGCTGCTGAACACAGGCTGCAGGGTGTGTTTCTGGGTTTATGCAGCTGCTTCGTTACAAACATCAACTTAACTTATGAGCGCTGCTGCAACGCTGCGTTCAAGAGCCTTAATTCACTTCATGCAACTAACTTTAAAATCAGTGTGTCTGTGTCCAGAGACGCGTTGTCTTAGTCAAAGTAACTGAACACGACCACGGGGCGGGAGTGTTCGGCCGGTAGGGACCCCGACTGTGGCGGAGCCTGCAGGAGGCGGAGGGAGGATTGCACATGGAAAACGTCAGACAGCGCCGCAGCGTTACTTCAGGATGGTGTCTTCGTTAGCTGCCACGACACAGAAACAGAGGTAATTCGTTAATTAGCACATGAAGGATGCACGGTGCTCCCTGTCAGCCTCGGAGCCCACATGTATGTTTAAATGCTTGATGTCAAACAGGCAGCTGAGGCTCGTACCTTCTGCTAACTGCTTGGCGATGCGCTCCTGCTCCTCCCGAGCCTTCTTCTCCTCCTCCTCGATCCTTCTCTCCTCGGCTGCAATCGGCTTCAGGTGATCTGAGCAAATTAAAGAGTTTAATGATGCAGCTAGGTATGAACTGTGCTCTAATATCTCAAAAGGACGTTTGGTAACAAGACTCGTTGAGATGTACTGAGAGACAGTTGTGTTATACATAAATTACATAATAACATGAAGCGAATGGAGATCTGTCTGCCCGAGCCTGTTTAATGAGCTCTAATACAGTCGCTGCTGTTTGTGCTCTGATCTGTGAAGTTAACAATGAACAGTTTGGATTTTTCTGTGAATCAGGTTTAAGTGCAGAGCCAGTTCTCAGTCCACACTCCTGCTGCACTCAGGATGTTCCAGCGTGTTTGTGTCAGCTCAGCGTGCGCAGTGAGGAACTCACCGTATCTCCTTTTGCCATAGATGATGCCAGCGATCAGAGCCGAGTACCTGGCTGTCTGTACAGGGCAGAACCACAGAAATGACTGAGTCGTGCTGTCACAACAAGGTTTCTCAACCCAGCAGGAGACAGTTCAGCGTGTTACAGCTTCCTCTGCTCGCATCGCCTCCCCCAGAGCTGCTACACGCTCTGAACTCCATTCAAAGCTGCATGAATCTAATGAGCGCAGTCACCGGCAGGAACTGCGCAGCTGACAGCTGATTTCAACACGTGGCCGCAGTTTTTAGGAACAGCGCCTCAGTTCGGCCGCAGCAGAATCACTGACCGTCACTTTCATTATGAACATGTATGTAAACAGCGCGTCCACCGAGCAGCAGGAGGCGAGTGATTCTGATACACAAGATCAAGATGAATCATATATGAAACTTCGTGTAAATATGATTCTACTGTAATAAAAACTCTTTATTTGTAATCAAGCGTCCTCTGTTAAATCCTGTTCATTACGTCCAAGGACATTTCTGTCAGCGCTGCATCGTTTCAATGGAGACAGCCTGTTTTAGCTTTTAGCAAAGCGAAGCTAATGTTCAGTTAATGCATGTAGCACAACAACAACAAACACACAGTAAACACTTAATGCAGCACCACTCTATTAACTCACTCAGTCGGTTTGTCTTTAAGCTGCAGTAACGCTGCAAAGATACGGCTAGCTATTAGCTAGCATGCTTCCCGGCTAACGGTTAGCATGTTCGCGCGCTCCGTGAAGCTTCAACCAACAACGTAAGTTCACGAGCGTCTTTAAACAAAAAGCGCGTTTCATCTCAACATGAACTGCAACACAAACCTTAATCAACGGCGACACCGCGACTGGAGGAGCCATATTTCCCAGCAGGCTAACAGCTAGCAGCAGAGGTCACTTTACTACCGCAGAGGATTCTGATTCTTCTTCTTCTTCTCTGACCTTTTATCTGCAGCTGATGAGCTTCCGCCCTCCTCTGGAGACAAGTGTGCCTGTCAGTGTTCTCACGTGTATAAAATCAAATATTAATATTTTTATAAAGGAAATAATCTGTACATTTAAGATAATATTAATATTTTCTGAAAGACTCTAATTTAACGGTTATGATCCTTTTTGAGATGCAAAAGTCTCAGATTCATAAAAAATGACCATCGCTGACCCCTTACAAACCACAACACAGTAATCCAGTTTATTACGTACACCCGGTTGAATGCAATCGTATAAGAAGCTTCAAATCTCATGTTTAGATTCAGTTCTTATTGAGAGTGTGTCACACAGACGAGTTGATTTATTGCAGAATAATGTTCCTATTTTATTGCCTGAAGTTAGAATAATAATAATAATAATAATAATAATAATAATAATAATAATAATAATAATAAAATGCGGACTTTTCTCTGTTACAGAAGTAATAATTAATAAATCAAAGTGGTGCACCTTGTTGCTTAAAGAGGTTTGTTGCAGTAGCACAGATCATCCTGAGGAGCTCAGCAGAGAAACGTGCAGGTCTGTGTAGCATGGAAACATCATGTTGAATGAATGAGAATTGTTTTTATTGACCACAGAGAATCAGACTGCGTCATGTCACTTAGCTGCGTGTGTTGCAAGTAAATCATAACTGCATGATTTGGCAAAACTAGTGAACAAAGCATGAAAAGCAGCAGCACTTCATGAAGCTGTAGAACACTTTGCAAACCTGCAGATCTGCTTCAGAACTAATCAGAAAGAAACTAACACTTGTTGCTCAGATCAGTGAAGAGTGAAGACGCTCAGAGCTGCAACGATGTCTTCACCTGAACAGCAGGACATCAACAGCATCGTCACTCATACAGGACTGATTTTAAACAAAATTTTATTTTAAAAAAATAGATTTTAAATCAATGATTGCAAAAAGGCTTCAAAAGCATCTGTCCATGCTGAAGCATTTTCCTTATCGACTTCGCTGAAGCTGAGACACTCACATCCAGAGAGACTCGAACATTTGTGCAGCTGCACCCTGAACTCTCAAAGACAGGTTGTGCATCATTTTAAACATATACATACAAATCTGACACAGTGCATCTGTAAATCTGTGAATGCATCGTTTGACAGCCTGACAGAGTGAGACTCTTCACTTTGATACAATAATATAAAGATATGATGTTATAAATAAACTACATGTGGATATTTATGTACATTTGATTGTTTGGTAACAAAAATATGGTCACTTTTATATAAAAACAAACATTTAAACTTTGTCTCCTCCTTTTTGCCGTCTTCGTATTTACATGATGTGACTGATCTGATCCCTCACCGGCTTCCCACCACAAAAGCTGCTGTTATCCAGGAGCACGCGGTCAGACGTGCAGTGTTTCACCATCACGTGTGTGAAGCCACAGATGGGGTCAGTGCGCGTGATGCTCGGCGCCTCCGAAGCAGTGGCTCAGCCTTTTTATGGTCCTGCTGGCAAATCTGACCTTCCCCCGTTTCGTCAAAGAGGCTGTGTACTGGTTGGACTTGAGTTTGGAGTAATAGTCCGAGAACTTGTTGAAGAGGATGGAGATGGGCAGACCGTTGAGGATGATCCCAAACGCGATGCAGATGAAGGCAAAGAGACGACCCAGGATGGTCTCGGGGTAGACATCTCCGTAGCCCACAGTGGAGATGCTGACCTGCAGAGAATCACAGCGAAGTGAAGACAGGTTGGAACAAAGAGGACGAAATAAAAACATCAGAGCAGAGTTTTCTGTTTGCCGCCGGATGCTAAAGGTTAGGATTTAGAGAACAACCTGCAAGAACACAAGTTTTAATTCAGGGAGGAGGCGCATCAACCAGGAAACACAAATCATGAGGAAAGATTAATGATAGCAATAAAAAATAAAGCTGCAGGTTCAACCTGCTCCGATTCACACAGAAACCATTTGTTAAACTGATTTTAAATCAGCAGCTGATCAGTGTGTGTGTGAGTGAAACAGAGCTTCTCTCTGTGACTGAGCAGCGACTCAGCAGCAATGTGACTCTGCAAAGGTCAGAAGCTGCTTTCTGAAACACATCACTGTATTAAAGCAGAGACTCTGGAGTCACAGCAACACATCACTGTATTAAAGCAGAGAGCTTCAATGCTCTGCAGAGACTTGGAGTCACAGCAACACATCACTGTATTAAAGCAGAGACTCAGCTTCAATGCTCTGCAGAGACTCTGGAGTCACTGTCTCAGTATTTTTCTTTTCTGGATTATTAAACACGAGGGGGCGGGGCCTACGTGCATGATTTGTGACATCACATCTGGTTTAACTCCTGGTCAGATATTCACTTTACACCAGTGAGAGGCGCAGACGTGAAGCCACGTCAGCAGAACCCCGTGGGGTCCTGCAGTGAAACTCTGAGCTGAACAATATCTTCAGTTTTTAATGAATAAGAAACATTTTAAAGATTTATAACGAGACAATTTCATTGAAAAACTCCATCAGACTAAATATTATTAAGCATATTTTACTTTACATGCACCTGAAAACACATCTTCTTCATCAAATCTGTGTCTTCACATCCTGGACAACAACAATGTAAAATGAGCAGACACAGCAAAACCAGCTGAACCTGTTCTCTGTCATCTGTTCACAGCCTCGTCCGTAAAGTTTGGTCTGAATCCTCAGGCTCTGCTGACTGAGAATTGTTAACACTCACTGGTTCAAAGGTTTAACTCCTGCCAACATCAACCAGGTTAGACCATGTGAAACTGACCCGAGCCATAATTAAATCAGCTGATGCAACATTTAATCATAGAGCCGGGAGGTTCACGTCCTGCTGACCTCGCTGCGTTTTGTAAGACGGAGTCGCCTAATGACATTAAAACAGAAGCTGAGCTCAAAGCACTCAAAGCCATTCGCTATGTAAAGATGAAGTTATTTTTAATTAAGATTCCCAGAGTTTCCCCCAGCTGAGCTTTGACTTCAGAGACTGGACCGTACTCACCGCCGCCCACCACCACGCGTGAGGGATGCTGGTGAAGTTGGTTTGCGGCATGTCGTGCTCCACCGTATAAACCATGGCGGAGAAGCTGAAGATGCCCATGGCGATGAAGAGGAAGAGGCAGCCCACCTGCTGCTAGCACTGGCGCAGGGTGAAGCCGAACGCCCGCAGGCCGGTGGAGTGTCGCGCCAGCTTCAGGATGCGAAAGATTCGCATGAGGCGCATGATCCGCAGCACTCCCAGCTTCCCCACCTGCCCCACCGCCTGCATGTCGCCTGCTTCATGCGAAGTTCTCTGTCGAAGAACTCCAGGACGGCCTGCAGGTACTGAGGCAGATGCATATCAGGTCCACGGGTAAGCGAGGACGCCCGGCCGGTTATGACGAGGTTGGGTGGACACCAGGCTTAGCAGGTACCTTATGGTAAAGAAGGCGACATGCACATGGACTCCACGTATTCCCAGTAAGTCTTACCGCTGAGCTGGCCAGTGGGAGTCCTGTACTGCATCTCCTCCACTGTGTTGAGAGTCATGGCCACCAGCGAGATCAGAACAAACAGGCTGGAGGCCACCGCCATCAGCTTGGCCTTGATAGAAGGAAACGGCTTCTCCATCAGGTTCCAGATGGCTCGCCGCCTCTGACCCATGAACATGTCCTGGAAGAGCTCTTCGTTCTCCTCGATCTCCACCTCCGCCTCTGTTCAGCTCTCAAGGCTTTTTCTGGATCTTCAGCTGCTCGTTCAGCTCGTCCTGCCTCTCCTCAAAGGAGATGCGGCAGCAGCGGTGCGTGTTCTTGATCCTCACACCCCAGTAGTTGATCTCCTCCAGGAAGTTGCGGGGACACAATCTCGGCCCCTGGATCCACAGCACGCCAGTCCGGTAGAAGTTGAAGATGCTATGGAAGACGTCCGGGTCCCGGTCAAAGAAGTACTCGTTGTTGTTCACAGTGTAGTCGTCGCACAGGTCCAGCTTCATGTTGTGGTCCGTGTAGGTAGCCAGGCGTCCAATCCTGGTCTTGGGGGTACTTTTGCACGGGCCTTGTAGGCGATCTGCAGGCTTCCCCCCGACGTTGATGTTGGATCAAGTGTAGTTCTTCTTGGCGGTGAGAACTGCTGAGAAGCTGTACATGGCGCTGTCGTCCTCCTCGTCCTCGTACTCGTCGTAGATGTCGTAGATGTCCCTGCTCAGCTCCTGCATGGAGTTCCATGTCTTCATGCAGCACTCTTTGGCCAGTGGATACACGACCTCCGAGGGTCTTCGGTTAATGTCTGAATCGGTGACTTTGTAGTTGGGGAAGAGACTCTGTCTCCGGTTCCACAGGTTGGCCGCCGTCTTGGTCCCCATGTCGATCCCCCCCAGACTACAGAGTGCTCAGTCGTGCATGCATTACTGCTGCCTAATACCTCCTTCACCTAAGCGTGGAGGGCATGGACAGGATGCCTCATGGCCCCATTAATGTTGCTGACTGAGAGGATCCGCGTGCTTACAGGACATCTAAATACTATTATCCCCTACTGAGCTGCCCGGCTGACATGACGCTGGCTTTACAGGGCATTCCAACAATGCCCCATGAATTCAAACTCTTTTATTTTATAACTATCAATACATATTTTTAAAAATCAGTGCTTGCAGAAGATTTTTAGGGTCATTTAAACCTAAATGTGACAGAAATCAGAGTTGTTTCTCCTCCATGTTCTTCAAATGCACAGCGGCTCTGCATTAATCTTCATGCAATCCCTGCAGATTACTCAAGGAAGTCATATTGGGAGGCTGTGATTGGAAAATACCATCACGTGTCTTGTTTCTTTCACATTGTTCAAAGAAAACTTTAATTTTCTTCATAAAAACAAAAAATATGCAGATTTTTTAAATGTTTGGTTGAAAAATTGAGAATAAACATGTTTTTTATTGAAACGCTATATGCTGCTTATTGTTGCGCTTTAAGATTCGTGTGCTGCAGGGGAACAAAGGATGTCTGGTGGATACATAAAAGAGGATAAAGGCTTTAAGCATTAGCCTACTTCCTGATTGGGAGGGGGGGTTTCAGGGATCTCCTGAACCTGACATGAGTGAAGGCCACAGGATGCAGCAGATAATCTCCTGCTGTTTATTCACATATCAATAAAGTTGTGGAGTTATCTCCACTAACAGGCAGCCGCGTGGGACCTCAATCCCCTGAGTTTTAGCTTTCAAGGCAGACTGAATCTCACTGGATGTCAGATTATTGGCTCTCCTGCCATACAACGCAGTGAGCGGGACGGCCTCCTGCGGACACGACTCCACCGATCACATAGTTTATTCACCTTTCTTCACACAATTAAGGATCCAAGTCGTTATAGCCGTGGCATTTAAACAGAGCTGCCAGATTTAAGCTAGTCTTGTTAGCGTAACGTGTCAGAGCCAGAGGTGAGCTGGATTGGTGACCAAGTGATTTTTACAAAATCCAGCATTTTTAAAGCTTTGTTGTTGTTTATTTAACTAACTTTCAAAAGAGGAAATAACACAAATTTATGACTTCTGGTATGAAAAGTAGCCGCTGGTGGCTAATTTAATGCTAACTTTACCTTGTTGTGTAAAGTTTTTAACATGTCATCAAACACAAAAAATGAATTTCTGCCTGAAGCTGAAAACTGTTTCACGTCACATAAACATGTTTTTGAGTCTGTCGCTGCTCACGATGTTTGAGTTTCATGGTTTTATTGTCCTTTAAATGCAGTTTCCTGTCAAACATTAATATTAATTTGCCATTTTTCGTTTTTAATGTCTTAAACAATTTCTTTTTTCACAGTTTTGTTTTATGTTGACTTTTAAATGTTTTGTGTTACATTACATTATGTAAATACATTTTAGCAATTTCGTTCATATTTGTGTTTTAAACATATTGTTCTGTAAATGATTATATATTCATTTTTTTACTTTAAAAAAAATTGGTCTATTTTTGTTTTTATCGTCTTTTAAATGTCGTTTCATTGTAAAATTTTCAAATATTTGTCTGATTTGTGGGCTTTTTGTCTTTTAAATACCAATTTTTAAACATTTCTATTTTTTGGTCACTTTTTTGTTTTATGGTCTCTTAAAATGCAGTTTCTTATTTGTTTTTATTGTCTTTCAAAATACCGACTGTTTTTAATTTTTTCATTTATTTGTCAGATTGTAGTTTTATTTTGTCTTTTAAACGCATTTTTAATATTTTATTTTGAATGTATTTCATCCAAAGCACTGTGAATTGTGTCTGGACGTTGCTGTATAAATAAAGTTGCTTGTGTTGAATCACAGACAAACTTTCTGACTGCAGTCATTTTATTTCTTTGTATTTATTCCCGCAGTTTATCGATCCTCTGGCGGTGCAGGAGGCAGGGTTGCACAACAGCATTGTGCTGCTTCTTCGCACTCGCGTTTCTCCTGATTACACGCCCGTTCTCATCGTCGCGCTCTATTGTTCGCAAGATTTACGGATCAAATTCACCGAAGTCTCCTTAAAGCTGCTTAGTAAACAAGAATGTAGGTTATAATCCGCCGTGTAGGTCGGTAAAACCTGTACTCGCATACATCCTTTACACCTCAATACTGCTGTTGACTGCGGCCAGCAGACTGTTTACAGGGAGCCAGTGACGAGCTCTGCCAGTGTGATCACATGACACAGCCAGATTATCAATACATCAACTGATCAGTGTGTGTCAGCTGATCAGTGTGTGTTCTGATCAGTGTGAGACTCACCTTCAATGCTCTGCACAGACTCTGGAGTCACAGCAACTCATCACTGTATTAAAGCAGAGACTAGCTTCACTGCTCTGCAGAGACTCTGGAGTCACAGCAACACACGGTATTAAAGCAGAGACTCAGCTTCAATGCTCTGCAGAGACTCTGGAGTCACAGCAACACATCACTGGGGAGTTAAAGCAGGACTCTGAGCCATGGTGCACACATCACTGCCAGCAGACATCTGGAGTCACAGCTATCGACAGCGGCGCATGGCCTGGCCAGCACAGAATTGGCATTTAATCAGAAATGTTATAACAACAGCATTTACTGGAGCACAGGAAATAAGCATGACAGCCGCCTGATTTACCGACATGAGAATCACCTGAGTTATGCTGCTGACTCCTCAGACAAAAGGGAAAAGGCTGGAGGTGCTGCAATTAAAAAAGTGTCCTGAGGTAACTTCTGTTGGAGTTTGGTCTAAAACAGATAAAACTGAACCAGACTGACCTGCAGACAGTTTCAGAGGTTAGTTTCAGTTCAACTGCATTAGTTGGTTATTACATTACACATGGAAATGAAAAAACTCAAAAAAGCCTAAAACATGTGATTCTGTAGTTTTAGGTTAACCTGATTCTGTTCTTTCCATAATACAGGTCCTGGTTCAGTCTGTGTAATGGCCCGAAGTTTCTAGGATAATAAAACAAAAGTATAAAAGAATCTTTTGGTGCTGTTTTAGTTTTTTATTTAGACATGTAGGAGCCATAATTATCAGTTATTTCTACTAGTCTGCGCAGTAAAGAGAGACACTTTGCACAGGACATCGTCAAATAGAGGTAAAACACGACTGTGATCCTGCAGACGCCCTGAGCGTCGCCTCGGGAGAACACAGGGTCCAGGTTTGGATCTGTCCTGTCAGCATTTTGGATAAACTCAGCATCAAGGTGTCTGTAGTGGTGCAGAGAGTCTGTCTGTCTGTCTGTCTGTCTGTCTGTCTGTCTCTCTGCCTGTCTGTCTGTCTGTGTCCAGCAGGTGGAGCTGACCTGTGATAAACATCCAAACAGCTCAACTTCGTCCAGGACAGCTGGAGAGAATATGAGTCCTGCTGTGTGTCCCTGGGTGCCATGTTTACTCTGCTGCATCAACAACAACAACAACAACAACAACAACAAAGTGCTTAGGTCCTGACAGCTGAGGACTTTGAACCTTGAGGCTGCTTAAAGCTGATTATCAGTGAAACTCTGCTGCAGTCAAAGGACAGAATATATGAACCTCATGGTTAATTACAGATTCCCAACAGTGATTTTAATGAATCTGCTTCATTAGAAGCCGGTTAGATTGATTTACTGTACCCCAATAATCTTGACTAATGATGACCTCGTTGATGATCTATTTATTTATATGTATTTATGTATGTATTTATATTGATTCTACTTTTATTAATTATTTAAAATCCTCTTCCAAGTTTTCATTTCTAATCTAATCAAACTTCTCATTGGGCACACAGGTGTCGCACAGCAGGCCTGAAACACTGGAGAGCTGCGTCAAGTTACAGAAGAAACAAGATCGCACATTCTGCGCTGCGCGAAAATAAAAGCGTCAATTTCATCTAAAAAATAATATTCATATTAACATGAACTGGGCTGAACACACCCTCAAACCGTTTGTTTGCTAAGCTGAGGTAAAAGCTGCCATAATCTATAATGAAATGATCAGAAATCATTACGAGCATCCTTCCTAATGGAATCTGTTGTTTGTCAGTGAATATGATTTTCAGTACGTTTGCGGCTCTGCGGCGCACCTTCTATACTTATACACTCACTTTAAAACAATAAAAGGACTGCGTTTGATTTCAAAAAGAGAAAAATATTGTTTTGTAAATGATTACTCCCCAAAAAGTCAGTTTGTACATCAGTGAAACTGTTACGTCTTTATTTGAAAAGCTTACCGGAAGTTGTTTCCGCGGCTAGCATCATCTGCTAAGAAAATGCTGTTTTTAAAGGGAAACCAAGGTTGTTGCGGTGTGTGGAGGGCTCAGCAGGTTGGAGGTGGGTGCAGACTCTTCTCTGTGTACCGGCAGCCCCGGTCCCGTCGCCGTTCCCGTCCTCTAATCGTGATTTTGTTCAGCAGCTTTATCGCGTATGTTAGCGGAAATCAAGAAGCGGGCGAGTGTCAAGTCAAACAGCGGCTAAAGCGCTAGCAGGCTAACTAGCTAACTCGGCTAAAGCTAACGGGGCTAACGGTGCCGTTAACCGGTTCAGGGGAGCAGGCGGCCGGACTCTGCGGCGCCGCTCCGCTTGTCCGGTCGGTGGCTTGGCTGCGGTTACCGAATTCACACACCGGTAATAATATTTGTTATGATGAAGTGTCAGCTGTGTCGAGCGTTTATCAGGAGAGTGGCGAGTGTTTCTCTGATGGGCTGCGGGGGGGTCCTACACACACAAACACACACACACACACACACACACACACACAATAACAATAATAACAACAGTAACGTGTAATTTTGTATGTCCTTTATACTCTATTGTCCTTCGCCCATCACGATCTGTTTACATCTGTTAAATATTATTTCTGTTCTAAATGTAATTTGTTTTTTGATAAAACAACAAAATACAAACAACAAACAGATTCCTGTGTGTCCTGTCACCTGGGCGCGACAATGTTTAAAACTAGAATCACCTTTCAAATAGTAAACGCACCACATAATTAATATTAGAGCAATTCCAATATCGTTTTATATCACAGCAGCTCAGTCAAATTGCCTGCGTGGATCAGCGCTGCCGCTGATTGGCTCTTCAGTGCAAGGTCCTGCAGGTTGTTGTAGTTTCTGGCCTTTCAGGACAGCACCAGACACCGTCCACATTCAGGAGACACGCTGAGCAACAGCGAGCACTGACACCACGGAGAGGAAGGGCCACACCCAAGCGGTGGGCGCCAGGAAACAGCCGGCGTGAACTTCCTCAAACCTGCAGACAACACGATTTAAACAAGATGCAGCAAAACCTGAAACCGAAAACTAAAGATGAACTGTTTTTGTTAGTTCTCTGAGGAAACTGCAGTTTTAATGTTAAAGACTGAGAGCTGGAGCGCTCGTCCGTGCAGATGGAGGAGCTGGGGCAGCAGCTCTGGTGGTCAACCTATGGGCTGAGACCTCAAGAGGGCCATGGGATCATTCCTGGGGGGTCAGCAGATGTTTTAGCTGTGACGGGACAATCACTGAAAACCTGTAACTCCAGGTGACGTCGGGCAGAACTAATTATCCCTTTGGTCCTCAAAACAGGAAGTGGTGACAAATGTCAAACTGACAAAAACAGAAAGTAACACTTTTTTATAAAATGGGTCAAAACGATTGATTGACTATCATAATAACTGGGGATTATGGACTTCTGATTGATTGACTGACTATTTGTTGCAGCTCCAGAGTCGACAGTTTGCTGAACGATGTTTTGACGTCTGGTTTGATTTTGCTGCTTTTCAATGAGAAAGAGGTTCAAACACCGTGTGATCGGAATCACCCCTGTCTAACAGCAGAGCGGCGCCTGAAACTGTCGCGGTAACTGATAGTCTCAGATCAAATCACCAACGCTGGGCTCGCAGTGAGTTTGACCTTCCAGAACAACAACACGAGCTGCTTCCCGCGCGGTCTACTCGAGGACGAGCTCGTCCGACTCATGTGACTCTGTAAAACAACCCAGCAGACGCTTTTCTCCGCCACACAGCTGACCTTGAGTCAGCTCTCAGCGCTTCCTGTCCCTCTGTCTCACAGCGGCGTCAGAGGACAAATCACCTTGGGACAACATCAGAGCAGAGGACGCAGAGACAGACTGACCTGCTGCATCTCCAGCTGCGGTTTGCCTCCAGAAACACTTTACTCTGTTTGTTTGTTTGTTTATCAGTTTGGCTTTGGAGATGACGCGCAGAGTGAAAGTGTCTAACTCTGATTTCAGCTTCTTAAATGTGGATAATTACTGGCTCCTGCAGTTCAGTCAGCGGCAGGAAGCTGAATATCTGAACCATGTGTCAACTTCTTTACAAGTTTAATGGATCAAACAACAAATCGATCGATCAATCGATCGATCGACAGTGAAGATGTTAAATCAGCCGCACAGACTTCGATCATTTGCGCTCGATGTTGCGGCTTCTTTAAACTCTGACAGACGCTGGTGTTTGTTATTAAAGCAGCAACGTATGAAAATCAATGATTGAAAATCATTGATTGAATCAATCATGAAGCTCTAAGCGATCGGTTTGTGCTCATCAGCTGCTCCGTCTCGCTGCAGGTTGCTGCAGGCTGCAGGACCCTGTGGCTTCATTTAGCTGTGCCATTCCCTTTCTCCCTCATGCCCCCCCCCTGTGTGTTAGTGCGTGACCCTCAAGACACCCCCCCTGCCCGCTCCCCCCTCTGTCGTCGTGTTGCTGCTCCTGCCCGAAGCCCCCCTCTCACCCCATGCTTGGGACAAAGCCAGCTCACTGCCAGCCCAATGACTGCCTGGATCGTCCTGCCTGTCAGCCTGTCTGCCTTCTCCATCACAGGAATATGGATAGTGTGAGTCACACTCTTTAAACCCTCTGTTGCCCCAGCTGCAGGGGCATTTAGGGCACATGTAGGGTGCAGCTGAGTTGTATTTAGTCTCTTAATGAATCGTTAGTGTGTCATCTTCCTTTAAAGCCACCAAGCTCACCTGCAGCAGCTGTAAACAGCCACATGTTGATGCACCGATGCATCATTCATATTCAGCTCTATCACCCGCTGCACCCACACCTCAGTCCAAGTACAATCTAAGTCAAACTGTGCTGTGTCACCTGTCCCTCAGGTACGCCATGGCTGTGATGAACCACCATGTTTGTCCTGTGGAGAACTGGTGAGTGACTCTAAACCTCTGACATGCAGCTGCTCCGTCCTCAGCCGGGACTGAGCCCGTTGTGTCTCTGCTGCAGGTCGTACAACGTCACCTGCACAGAGGAGCTGCCGCGACCGGGCTTCCCCAAGACGTGCTGCACCATCCAGGACATTCCCCTCATCAGGTGCGCTCCTCCTCTCTGCAGCTCACTGCCCCGTCTGCACAGAGCCAAAAGCACAAACTGCTTCAGTTTAACCTGCAGCCTGATCTGATCTGTGCCGAGGCATCACAAGACTCCTGCAGAGGACACGTGTGTAAACACGAAGGTGGTTTCCTCTCACACTGACGCTGTTTTGTCTCTGTCTGCTGCAGCAAATGTGGCTGCTACCCGCCTGAAAGCTGCCTGTTCAGCCTGATCGGCAACGTGGGAGCCTTCATGGGTAAAACACACACACACTCACTCATAAACTCATTGAAATACACAGTGTGTGCAGGAGTTCAGTCAAAGGTCGTCTGCTGATGACGACGTCGTCCATGTTTGACACTCTGCAGCTTCTCTGCAGCAGCAGTGTATGAGTCGCCGTCGCCTGGCCCAGCCTTGGCTACCTGTTTGACTGGCTGGTGCAGAAAAACCAGCCTGAGGTCGTTATTCTGTAAATATTAACATGCTTAGCTTAGCCTAGCATAAACCAGCTGCAGCTAACCTGTCCGGGTGTGACAGCAGGAGCCTCTGAGTGAGCTCACTAATGTTTATGTTCTGGACTATGTCTTCTCCTGATGCTGCAGCGTCCCAGAGTATTGACGTCTCTGCCCGGTTGCTAGGCAACCAGCGGTGTCTCCAGGAAGTCAGTGTGTCCACGGGGAAACGGCTGCGGCACCATAAAACAGCAACTTTTCATTCTAACGGAGCTGCTGGAAGGCAGCTGTGCTCAGTCTTAATGCTAAGCTAAGCTAAGCTAACTCTCTCCTGGCTGTTGCTTCATAACAACAGTGATATCATTCCTCTCACCTCACTCTCAGAAGCAGAGATCAGTGCATTTGATAATGAAAATAATAAAAACCATTTTCCTGCAGATGATCAGGAGAAAACCTCATTAAAATGAAACATGCTCCAGTTTTTCGCTGTAAAATCAAAATATTCAGCTTTTCTTTGATAATTATGACAAACTGACGCGTGAATCACACGTCAGCAACAAACAGAGACGAGTGTTTGATGTGTTCGCGGTCCGTCTCCTCCGTCGGCCTCCAGAGACACTGCAGGGCTTTAAATAGCCTCCGCTCTCTGATCAATAATGGATGAAGCCCCGCCCCCTCCGTCCTCTGCCCTGCATGGACCCTACTCTCCTTCCTTCCTTCCTTCCTTCCCTCCTCCTTCACCATCACATTTTCTTCTTCTTTCAATGTTTTCATGTCTTCATTTCGTCTGTCATCACTTCAGCAGCTCAGACGCAGTCACATGACCAACGTCCAGGCGAGCGGCAGCAGCATGAATGTTTAAAACACCCGCAGCATCAGAGGGCTTCTCCCGGTGCTGCAGGTGTTTTCATACTGACCTGCTCTTCCAGGTGAGCTTTGCTGTGTATTTGTGCGTTGTCATGGTAACAGTGCGCGCCCTCCTCCTCCGCAGTGGTGATGGTGTGCCTTCTGCGCTACGCCCAGGTGATTGAGCACAGCCACCGGTGTTGGGTGAACACCAGCGCTCTGGTGTCGGGCTGCACCAACGCCGTGGGTCTGGTCATGGTGGGAAACTTCCAGGTGAGTGATGCACAACACGAGCGCCGCCGCTTCCTGTCTGCGGCTCGCACGCGGCTTTCTGATTGGTCCTTCTGCTCGGCAGGTCGATCACGCCAAGTCTCTCCACTACGTGGGCGCCGGTGTGGCTTTTCCAGCGGGGCTGCTGTTCGTGTGCCTGCAGTGTGTGCTCACCTACCGGGTGGCCGTGACCGCCCTCGACTACTGGATGGCCCATTTCCGAGTGGCTCTGGCGTTGGGAGCCATGGTCTCCCTCGTCCTCAGTATCCTTCGACCAATCAGACGTCATGTGCAGAGACAGATCGTGTGTTTTTAATGAGTAAACTCCTCCAGACCCGTTCTCCTCTGTGGGTTCAGATGTTTGTTCTCCTTGACTTCCTCCTCCTCCTCCTCCCAGGCGGCATCTTCTTCATCCACGAGAGCTTCATCCTGCAGCACGCCGCCGCCATCTGCGAGTGGGTCTTCACCGTGGACATCCTGGTTTTCTACGGCACCTTCACCTACGAGTTTGGCACTGTCACCAGCGAGACCATGATGGCGGGCCTGCAGCAGAGCCACCACCACGGCTCCGGGGTCATCATGGGCCCCAGGGCGCGGGGCTCGGCGCTGGGCGGGGCCACCAAGGGCCTCAAGTCCCCCGGGGGCAGCAGCACGTCCACGCATCTCAACTGCACCCCGGAGAGCATCGCCATGTTGTAGCCGAGCGCCACTGCCCGACGGCTCCCGTGGGACGTCCGCAGCCAGGATGAAGGCCCGAGTCAGTCTGAGCGCCATGAATGTTTTCCAAGATGGCTGCCGGTTTGGCCGACGCTCCGCTTTGTTTCCTGCACCCGAATCTTTCGTTTGCCCGCCCTCGCTCACCTCTGCACGACACTTTCTGAATGCAAGTCACGGTCCATGTTGCGTTCGTAGCACGTAGAGAATCTCGAATGTTTTTCTGTTTGTTGTCACGCCTTTTTTATCCAATCAGGCATCGACGATGTGTCACTTCATGTTTCTGATGGTTTTAATGCAGATTTTCATTATTTTCTATATAATTTACGTGCGCGTCTCCAGCCTCAGTGTCGACATCACAAACAGCTGCTTCAGTTAAAGTTACGGTTCGACCTTCACTCACTGTCCCGTCAGTCACATGACATTTGACTCTCCGCCGGAGTGGTTAATGCCTTTTTCCAGAGCGTTGGAGTTCGTCTGAGGCGACCTGGAGACCACGACCTCGTTCTCAGACGAGCAGAAGCCTTACCGATGAAGCGACGTGAAGCCTCGACGCTTGTGCCATAAACCTGACGGTGTTGTTGTTCCAGCCAATCAGCAGCCTGCAAACCTGTTTCCTCTGAAAGTGACGATCACTCACTCACACACACAGAGTATTCTGCCCTATGCGTCGTGTTGATTAGTGTCTGTAACCACTGAATGCCAGCAATACACAACAAAGGTCAAAGGTCACGTCACCTACCTCCTCCACCTTCTGTGGGCTCGTTGCTCTGAAGCGAAGCCGGCGCCGTCGTGTTCCCGAGGTCGAAGTATTTCATCGTGGTGTCTCAGCAGGGGTCTGTCGTCACGCGTGTTCCTCATCACGTGTCAGGTCTGAGTTCTGTTGTGCAAAGCTTCACTTCCTCGTCTCTCTCGTCTCGGCGCAGCGATCCTCATGTTGCCAAAAAAGAAACGGTCGTCTGGAGTTCGGTTGGTTTCCTGTGCGTCAGCTGCGCCGGTTCGGCCTTATCCGTCGTGTTGTGCCAGAGGAACGTTTCTGCGCTCACCTGTCGCGTGTTGCACCAAACTACGAACCACAGTCACCAGGCGTGACTTCAAACGGCAGCTTGTCTGAGCCGTCATGGCGGATTCCTTCTGTCTTCACCACAGAAACATCTTCCACAGGCCGAAGCTCAAGGTGCAGTCTAACCAACACCTCCTTCTTCTTCTCTCTCCGTTAACGTGACGCGCGGCTGCCGGGCGCGTTGGCGTCCCGAACTCCAGCAGCAGCAACACAAACAAACAAACGTCTACAGAATCTAATGTTGAAAGAAATCCCCGTAAACAAACACAGATGATTTTGTTTCCTTTTATAAATTCTGTAAATATGTATGATTTGTTTATCAGTTAGGTATTTTCATTTGACAGAGATTTATATTCAAATATGAAATAAAACGATAAATTATTAGCAGAAGGTTGGCGTGTGTGGTTCTTTACACGGGCTCATACAGGACGTCTGTTTACAAACAATAACATAAACTAATATTCATAAACAGCAGCTGCAGGTCCCAGTGTGGAGCTGATCAAACATCATGTGATGAAGACTCATCAAAACAACATCACGGGACAAATTAAAGGGAAACTCCACCAACTTTTATGCAGAAATGTCAGTTTACTCAGCGCGAAGAGAGAAACATCTGGAAACATCTGCTTCGACCTGCAGAACAAACACTCACAGACAGACGGGGTTTGACAGACCTGAGTGTTCAGCAGGAAGAGATCAGAGCTCCAAAGAGACGCGAAGGTTTGAGCCACAATCTGGACCAAAAGCAAGAAGCTCAGACAGAACAGCTGCTGATGACGATACATCCTGTTTTTAACGAATAAAGCTCAAAGTTTATAAAAAGGAGCAGAGAGGCTGCAGAGAGACGCGTCAGTGCTGCTGTCGACAGCCACACTAACGTCTTCAGAGAGAGCGCGCAGGGTCAGGTCTTTAAACATGTTGCTCAGGACAGACGGTCCCGACACTGAAATGAGCTTTTTTTATTTTTCCAGTGACTCTGCAGCGAGTTTCTTGATAGTTTTACAGCTTTAGTCCTAAATTCTGATGTTTCTAAGTCTGATCGGACGTTGTTTCCCACCCTCGTGTTTGACCTGACGGGGCGTGAAGGCAGCGTTTCCTGAGGCTTTTAACATTATTTATATTATTTTATATGTAATTTGCAGTAGATATGGCGTCGCCTCAGCCTGTCCTGTCATGTGTACATGGCTCCATGTAGATCTTCCAGCCTGTGCTCCCTCTGCCTCCTCCTCTCCTACAGGAAGCAAAAGAAAAACAAACTCAGGCAGGAAATGACATCACACTGAAAACACGTCTGGACGATGAGGATCAGTCTGCGGCATCTGAAGCACGTTCACACACTCGCCTTGTCTTTTTTAAACTCCTCGTACTCCGGGTTGTCGGTCGGTAACTCCAGTCTGCAGAGCGGGCAGGAGTTCGTCTGCAATCGACAACAAACACTGAAACTCGTCCGTCACGAGTCAGGAAGTGAAACGACGTGATGAAATATAAATCTGAGAGCGTCACCTTGCCCAGCCAGGGCAGGATACAGCCTGAGTGGAAGAGGTGTTTGCAAGGCATCTCCCGAACCGTCTCCTGTTCCTCGAACTCCAGCAGACACACGGGACACTTGAGGCCTTTGTCTGTGAGAGCAAAGATTTAATCCCTCAGATGTTTTTAATCTCTACACGAGTTAATCTGAGAGAAGAGTGTCTGACTGTGTGTCTGACTGTGTCTGACTGTGTCTGACTGTGTCTGACTGTGTCTGACTGTGTGTCTGACTGTGTGTCTGACTGTGTCTGACTGTGTCTGACTGTGTCTGACTGTGTGTCTGACTGAGTGTCTGACTGTGTGTCTGACTGTGTCTCTGACTGTGTCTCTGACTGTGTCTGACTGAGTGTCTGACTGAGTGTCTGACTGAGTGTCTGACTCTGTGTCTGACTCTGTGTCTGACTCTGTGTCTGACTGAGTGTCTGACTGTGTGTCTGACTGTGTGTCTGACTCTGTGTCTGACTGAGTGTCTGACTGTGTGTCTGACTCTGTGTCTGACTGTGTGTCTGACTGTGTGTCTGACTGAGTGTCTGACTGAGTGTCTGAC